>NNCF01128224.1:279295-476545 GCA_002313205.1 Laupala kohalensis | reverse complement strand
TCCATCACCAGACACCACCGAGTTGGTGACAATACTCCACCGTGTGGACATCCCCTGTCTACGATAGTCCACAACATAGCAGTGTTGGGGAATAGAAGAACTTGGTGGTCCTGCAAGGAGGTCGTAAGCCATTTAGATAATACAGGACTAACTCCTCTTTTCACTAGGCTAAGCTTTATTGAGCTTAGCATGGTACGGTTGAAAACCCCCTCTATATCCAGGAAAACAACCATAGCAAGCTGTGGCTGGTCAAGAGTTCTCTCCAACCTCGTCACTACCTGGTGGAGAGCCATCTCAACGAATTTTCCTTGCTGGTAAGCATGCTGAAAAGGACGCAGTGGTCAATCTCTCAGCACCTTCTACCTAATATGCGTGGATCTCAAAGGTTTTCAACAGAAAATAAGTCATACTGATAGGACAATAGTCCTTAGGCCTGGTATAACATGGTGTACCAGACTTAAGTATAAAGAACACTTTAGCCTGTCGCCACAGGGAATGAACATATCCCATGGTTAAGCATGCTCTGTAAATCCTATCAAGATGTGGTGTGATGTCCTCCCCGCCCTCCTGCAGAAGTGCAACCCCATCCACTCCTGGGCTCTTGAAAGGTACAAAAGATGATATCACTCATTTCACTGTAGAATAGGTAACGATTTCCGCCGCCTCATTCCATCCTCACCTATCAAGCCAGCGAGATCCTACTGATTCCACATCAATATTTGTGGTTGTTGCTCCACGAAAGTGAGTACGCAGCAGCAGGCTCGGAGTTTCCTCCTCAGATTATGTGAAATCTTCTGAGGAAGCCTCCAAGGTACCAAGCCTGACCTGACTGTCCTTATTAAGAATTCTATGAAGTCTAACTGCTTCATGCAAGTTATGAATACGATCTGAGAACTGCCTCCGGGATTTCCTATAAATCTTCTTGACTTCCACCTTGTATTCCCTCTGGGATTTCTTAAAGGCGTCCCTGTTTACCTGATTCCTTAGGATCCTGTGTCTATTCCACAACGTTCTGGTCCTCCTGCTAAGTTATTCCAGATAGCCATTCCATCTAAAGCTACTGTTACAACACACCACAAGCCCATATGCGATGTGCGTAAGCTTTTGGTGGAGAAGCGGGATTCAACCATAAACCACAACCTTTATGGTAGAGTTCACTGCCACCAGCTTGGTTTCCCCAAGCAATAAAACACACGAGTAATAACAATAAAATATTTAATTCAAATTAAATAAAGCTCTGAATATTTACAAATGTAAACAAACTCGCAAATCATAAATACAAGTTTGAACTTTTTATTACTTGATATTGCTATCTAAAAGTAATAATTACACACAGTTATAACTCCTGGTGTTATTAATTAACTCGGAAATCTACCCAGATTNGTTCAAAAAGTTCCAAGTTGCTATCTCGAAATAAATAACTGTTCCAAGCTATGTTATTCGCACCTATAGCAAGTAATAGAATTACCGCAGCAATTCTCAGTGGTCTGACGACCAAACTAACCAAGTTACATATTAAATGACTTGCGTACTTCTATACGCTTTCGCACTTGTCTCAAAGTCTGAAAGTCTCCAGTATAAAAGTCACTTAGTAGCTGAAATCCCTCCAATATATATTGAGGCGGAGGTCACGTGACTACCTCTTCACCACCGTTCCCAACACCCCACATCGGATTGGTCACTCCTCAGCTTCCGAGAAAAACTGCCTTTTCGGATGAACACTATTTCTGTCAACTGCTGAAATAATCCATACACACTCATTTTCCTTCTCCGGGCGTTCATCTCAGTTTTCAAAAGTAGAAGGGAGTTCTGCCTTTTCACAATACGACGAGTCTTAAACGCGCACCATTCCTTGCTTGGGCGGCGACGGGCCTGGCTTAATCGCCTTTGGAATTTCCGGCGAGAACAGTGCTTGAAAATGTTATTTCAAAATCTATACTGGCCCCGATGTTACACTACCTGTTGACTTTTCCCTCTTCACGACTGGGCAATTCATCTCGTAACAAGTAACTAGAGTCTTGGTCACATAGGTAACCCTAGCTCCAACTCTTCTTTGTTGCTATACCTCTACAAAGGACAATTCTCCAATCCCCTCCTCGAGTTCTCCCTGAATGAGACACAGTCGGTCCGTCTGAGATATCTATTGCATTCACTCTTGAACAAGCCCTTGATGTTAAACACAATGTGTCTGTGATCTGACAGAGAGGGTTCCCTAGAATTTCTTCAGTCCATGAAATCATCCATGATATCCTTGGAGCTTAGGGTTAGGTCTATAACTCCGTCACTCCTGCGATTTCTGAAGGTCGGGAGATCTCCTATATTCATGATCTCTAAGTCTGTTGTTCACAAGTATTCGATCAATTACTAGCCCAGTCGATTAGTGTCTATACACCCTCAAATGCCGTAATGGACATTGGCGTCACAGCCCACAACCAGGTTGAGTCCCTGTTTCTTGCAAAATACCTCCAGTTTTCTGAACTCCTCCGGAAGTGAGAATTCAGAGTCACCAGGAAAGTAAGCTGAGCGAGCAACAAAATCTTTGTTCTGCTGCCCCTCTTCATATCTCACTCACACAGCTACCAGGTACCTAGTAACAGATCCTGGTATTGCCAAGCGTTCATACCTTTGATTAGAATTCATGCTCTGGGTTTAACACTTGCTCCAGCACAGAACAGTCCCTTACATCTCAGTCCCATGATATACCCCTGCCAAGGCTGTACTTCTAATTCCTTCCCGGATTCCTGGCTGAGTTTCGGGCGAGCCTCCTTGCCGGATTTACTTCCAGTCTCCTCTCGGGACTTGTGCCCAGACACCCCTTCAAGCTTGCGCTTGGTCTATGATCCGGACCCTTCTGCCTCCTACTGTGGAGGTTCCTGCTCTTTTGGAATGGTGGGCTTTGCCTCCTGCTTACTTTCGAGCTACGTGAAGGAGGCAGTACGAGCACCACAATAGATACACGTGCCCACCCTAACGACATCTCGGGAGTTCATGCGCACCACAAGCCGGACTCCCTTCTTCTCAACTTTCCTGTCATGTGCCCTCCAACTGGAGGTATTCAGGCCATCGTTCTGGCGCGTCATTCTCCTCAGAAGAACATTGCTGTCCTCTGGGTGTCTTGGCACCCAAACCATGGCTCTTTTGTAGGTAAGGAGTTTATCCAGGTCCACGATTGCAGTCCCGGCTCTCTACCAAGGCTTCATAGGTAGCACAAAACTGGAGAACCAAGTTTTGGTCTCCTCGTCCGCGCACACCAAGACTGCTGTTCCCTTCGACATGTAGCAGTCTAGGATGTGGGGCTTGATGGCCCCGTCTATAGCGAACCTATCGATGGGTTTTCCCACCTCCTTCTCCACCAACTCAACCTGCTTCTCGCCGAGTTGGATTTCAGGATACTTCTCAAGCACGATAGATACCCTGATTCCCTTCTTGGCGATTCTGGCATAATCCACCCTCTGCCTTTTGGTGGTCTTACCTCCGCAGACGTCGTCCCCGAGAGGAGCCGCTGGCCGCCCTTTTCCTCTTTCTTCTCGGACCTCCGAACCCCGGAGTCCGGCCCCGCAACGAGAGCCTTACTCCTTGGCCCAGAGTGTTCTTTCGAGGGTCCCAGAGTCCCAGGGTTAGACCCTTGGGGAGAGTCACCGCGAGTCGCCGCTGCCCTCCTCCTCCTCTTTTTCTCCGGACCAGAGCGGTTCCTCCTCTTCATGTTGCCACATCACCCATGAGCTCCCTCACCGTTGAAGAGGTTGAGTCCGAGTGGACCTCAGAGGAGACCTTCTCAGACATCTCTCCATTATTACCCTCGGATGCCGCAGAGGAGTTCTCCGGTTTGTTAAACTTTTTTATTTGATTGGCTGAAGCCTTGCGAATTTCCACGAGAAGCTAGGGAAATGTACTGTCCACCTAGGCAGAGCCCCGCATGCCTAGGTAAGGCTATTACACAAGGGAGGTTGCCAGGGCTTCGTTTGCGACATATCTCCCATGTGCCATGCACCCCATCAACACTGATCGCCTTACATCTTTGGGTTGTGTTAGGATAAGTTAGGGATCGAAGGATGAGTGAAAAAACAGAAGTCGTCGTGGAATACACTTCGTCTGGAGCCTCTGTTGAGACCCGTCCGGCTTGGGAGACTCTGTCAGTAGCTATGCCACCGTCGGCATAGCCCTTAACTTCAATGACGCGCGCAAACCCTCTCCACCCGCACGGACAGTGCTACTTTAAGACGGTATTCCCTGGGAGGGAGATGGTCAGATACATCGAGGCACTTTTCTTAACTCTTTCGGTATCAGGGATCCCGAAACCGACTTTCTGTCAATGTTTCCTGATTGCAATTCTTTCAAAGGTTATGAGAAAGTTACAATCACCCATAGTGACTGTGTTGTCATAGTAAGCGGGGAAAATCCCAACACAAAGTAAATAGCAACAAGCATTCCGGTATGGGTATAAAAAGAGTTTCTACTTTACGATTTCATTATAGAACTAGTGATTCAAAACCAATGCATATTCATTCTCATATTTGGTTTTATATCATCACTATTCAGTGAAATACATTTATAATATGAGATACATTTCTACAATTTCCGAATATTTTCTGCATCAAAATTAAGTTAAGAGATGCTAATTTTTATGCATTTGGATGTCTGGCTATTATATGGTTCAACAGTTCCCCTCACTTAATGTGTGTCATTCTGTATCCCTACTTTCTCTACACATGCTATTGATTATTGTGGTGCACTCTCACACCCCTCTCTCAACTTCTGCTTTTCCCATTGCCAAGACTCAGTCGCGTGCAGGGCTGTCTCAACTCACGCTCATTCTGACCGTTCCTTGCAGGACTTATTCTTCTCGAACCCTTTCTTTCTTTAAGCATCAGGCGGCTCCTGAGCTCTCAATTAACTTCCTTAATTGTGAGCAGGTGTGGATAACATTTGTCATTTGGGAGTTTCTTTTTGTGATGAATGTTACGCAGTACAGTTACACGTTACCTACGTGTATTTTTATAACGTATGATGAGTTATCATCGTTTTATTTCAATTAAAATTTTAGACAAAAAAATTAAAAAAATATACTCGGAATATGGAAAAGAGGTAACGGAATTCATTTGATTCTTTGTTAACTAAACGAGAAATGTCATTTTCCTATCAGCAGATGTTTAATAATTTTATATTAATTTACAGAAAGTTTTTTTATTTTGAAATCAAAATTTTTTAATGAGGAAATGTAAGATTTCAATTCGTGTTTTATAACATTTCAGGATATTCTAAAAATATTCTAGAATATTTATTTACGATACATCAAGTCCAAAATGCATCAAATAGCATTGCTTAGTTTTATTTTCATTAACTCTGAGGGATTATTCACATTTTATGTTACGCAGTCGAGGGTGTGGGTCCGAAAATCGTGACTGCCACAAATTATGGCAAAATTGTTTAATGTTTATTGGAATAATTTTTTAGTAGTTTTCTTGAGACAATGAACAACTAAAATTCATTAAACAACATACAGTAGAAAAAGTGTACAACTATTTTTTTTAATCGCGAAAATTTACTTGAAATTCATTACGCAGATATTGTCACAATGTAAATGTGTGACGTGAGAGCGTGGGGAGGGATGGGAATAACGTACCTTCACGCCACTACCACTTTCCCTTTAAAACAATATTTATCGATAACAATTCCTGAAGAAAGTCATATTAAATTTGTAATATATTTGTGATTACGTATGTGAGTTAATAATACACGGGACAATAGAATTTTACTTTTTTGTTTTCCAACGTAATGTTTAATCTTGAAAGCTTTATTTACGAAAGTATGAGGGCAATATCTTTTCGAAAGGGTTTTATATTCAACCAAAAATGGAAGAAGAGCTGAGGCAAGGTTGTTCAGAATCTTGAGAATCTTTTTGAAACGGTACCACTTTTGAAATAAATCTTTGGCTAAATTTAGTATACCTGGTTTTCGTCTAGTCGTACTGTTTTATTAACACTATCATATTTCTAAATGTCGCATTTNTTTTTTTTTTTTTTTTGGTGGGGCTTTAGGGCTCGTCAACATCGAGGTCATTAGAGCCCATATATCATTATACCATTTCAGTAACATAGAATATACACTCCTTTATTATACCACTTCATCCAAAATATCCTTCCCAATCTTCAAATCCTATCTTTCTGCCTCTCTCCTTTTATGCTTCTATTACACAAATTCTTCCCGTCCATAAGCGCTGCGTTCCGAGATAACTGGAAAACACTCTTGATCGGTTACCACAATCTATTATACGTATCCTTTAAGCATTGTACCAAATATCTCAAGGATTCAGCCTGTTCGCTTGAGTGCGTCACTTAACTCTTGTCTCTGTAGCATATTCGTCAGCATTCATTAAGGCTCCAATGTTGTTGCATTCTACTTTTCCTGCTGCGGCTGTTGACCATCGTCTCTCTAATTCGGGAAGAACTCGCAAAATATTCTGTTCTTCTTTTTTTCCTCTTTATCTAGCCAATTCCTCTTTATTATTTGTCAGTATCCATAAATTTCTACAGCTTTTGAAACTCGACATTCTGCTTGTCTGCTGACCACGCCTCTCGTACCGCTTCCTCCTGCTCTTCGGTCGCCACGCGCCGCGCCGCATTGCTCACCACCGCGCGCCGCCCACCGGCTGCACCTGCCGATGCCGCTTGGCGGCACGCACCCGCGGGCGCTCGCAAACGCGAAATCCTGGTCCGGTCCCATCCCGAAACACGCGGAAGCCTCAACCGGGTGTTTGGCATTGACGGTTCAGCTGCCATCTCCTACACCAAATTCATCATCAACTCCATAAATGCTTTCGTCTTCAGTTCATCAGATTCTCCGCCAACGGTTATCTTTGTGTACAAAAACATCCCTCGATTATTATCATTACTGTTCTTCTTAGATATAAATGACATCTCTGGACTCAAGAAAGTACCTACATAGTGTCATTTGAAAGTGAAATAAAGCAAATGGTTCTTCTCGAGACTTAGCCAAATTATAACCATCGTGCGAACGATATATTTCACAGTCGACATTTAACAATTTGAACACATGAACAGAATTAATTGCAGAGCCAAATTATCACATTGATATAGAAAAAATTGTTTTAATTATGACAGAATGACTCCCTATACTTAGCCTAAAAAAAGTTGGCACGCCTTGTATATGGTGAAAAAATTCGAAAAATTAATGCTTCCACCAATTCTTCTTAAATACTATCGCATTATCAATAGTCTGCCAATAAAAACAATATATTTGATTCTAAGAAAAAGTAAATTTTATTTTAATGCTTTAAAATAGTATATTGTACTTGTTTCTACTTATTGAAACGTTAAAGTAGCAAATACATAGTAAAGTGAATAAGTGGTGTAGTTTCTTTATAAATTAATGACTATCACGAACGCCTCAGTATCTTTCTCCTCCGGTCTCCCCACCCCCAAAAAAATGAGGACTGACTACTCCGTGAAATGTCTTGCCAAGCCTATTTTATTTCTAGTTCCCAAATTTAGAAGAAATAATACAATGAAAAATAGTTATAGTTAGTATTTAAAAGCGTATTCTTTGTTCTCTTCACGTGCATAATCTGCTTTCAATCTGATCACAATCAGATCTAATTATAATTCAGATGGTAAATGCTTCTTTCAATAGTAGTTGAAAGGGCAGTCATGAAAGTAAAATGGCTATCGCATCCATTTATCTTACAATCACGGACGATTGTATGAGGAATGTAGAGACACAAAAACGTATAACTGCGTGAAATGAAGCATAAAGACAAAATAATACAAAACTGTGCAAACAATACTCTAGGCTCAAAGTTAATGATAGTTTACACAATTATTTTCAAAAATGTAGTATATAAATGTGAAATAGTTGTCCATACATGTAACGATACGAAAGGTTACGATTTAAGTGGAGGAATGTGATGAAAAGCTGTTTCTAATTTGGTTTCGTACTCACAAAATTTGTGTTTGTTTTCGTTTGTTTCTAAAGGAAACAGTGTGACTGTCGCATTTCCGAGTATGGCATTTGAAAGTATGGTATATCTATCTACTTATAAATGCGGATATCCGATCAATTAGAGAATCAATTTACGGAGTGCAAGCAATGCAATTAACGAAATAAAATTTCAACAACATTTTTATTCGATGTAAAAATGACAAAACAAAACTATAAAATAAACGTCAAAAATTATAGTTGAAAGTGTTAATGTGCTACTTCCATCAAGGAGGGTAAGTAATATAACTAGGAACTAATACGTTCCCGGAAGGAATAGCAGGAAATGACACACATTTAATTATATAATTGTATTTATTTTGGTTTTAATGGGAAATTTTATATGATGAGGGGGTGATATTTTATTACAAACAGTCAAGAATGTATCATTCAACAAGTTAAATTTCCAAAAGATGCGTAATTTTAAAGAGAGTGTATCTTGATCCTACCAATATTATTATTGTTCAATGAAATAATAGTTTTTTTCTCTTTATAAACGTTATTTTCATTGTAAAACTTACATCAGAAAGCATGCAATTTTGTATCTAATAAGTTACCTTTGTCCACCACTAATTATGCGGTCAATTTCTTATTAATTTGAATTATGATACAAAAATCGAAATTTTGCCGATGAAAAAATAATGTCAGAAATGATCACTGAGAATATGGACAGTGAAATAGTCAATACTCTCAACAAGGGGACCAATCAATGACATTCATTTTCTCGAAAGTGAAAACTTACTATCAATTTAACTTTGATTTCCTTAATTTTTATAATCACGAGAAAAAGCTAAATATATTGAAGTGTATCTCTAAGGCGTATATGAAATATTTAAAAGCTCTGCTAAATTGAGTTGACCTAGTTAATGATAGGCGCTTTTACAACTGTTTATCTACTTTTTATACACAAACGTATTTGTTAAATAACTTCTTTTATAAATGTTAAATGCACCACTGCCCTTGAGTCATTGATCGAAATTTCTGCGAGGCTCACTTGATTCTTTCAGGAGAGTAAAGCAGTTTATTACAACCCACGTGGTCATATGCAATTTGCAACTGCTTTTTTTTACATTAAAATTTATTTATTTATTCATTAATTACAATTTACTACATTCCATCTGCATGCGTTATCTACAGACATTACTTTAAAGGTATGCCACTCTATCACACTACAGAATATGATGTGCAATTAGATGGGTGTGAAGAATTGTATTGCATTAGATGGGTTGAAGAATTGACAAGCTCTCACTTCGGAAGACTGGTCGAAATATCTCTTCTCTCACACTATTTAAGACATACGGTGTTACCAGGAAACGCAGTCGGCTGTAGGGTCACTTCATATAGCAAACATTCGAAATGGCAGTATTTTCTTACGCTGTCTATAGTATATAGTTGATTAAGCCCTTCTTCCCTAGTTGCCTTCATTTTTACACTCCCTGTTCTCATTTCACAATTCGCACCATCTTCACCAATCATATTACCCAGATGCCACCTAAGAAAATCATATTGATTTCAGATAAGATAATAGTTTATTTTGAAGCATTAATTTACTGTAATTAAAATTCCATTCTTCATAGAAAATCAACGAAAAATGTTTGTCAGTTTAAATAAAAAACATCTCTTAGTAATCTTTAAGTTCAAATTTTGATGACACTTAAGTAATTTTATCATATACGAATCAATATTGAAAGAAGAACACATTTGATTCTTCCAGGATCATGTTAAGAATCAATATTGAAAGAAGGACAATATTGAAAGAAAGACACTTCAATCATTATTTCGTATATTTCATTTCTAAAGCTAAAGGAATTACGTCTGGTTCCTTTGCTTGCTGAGCAACATCCTATCGTGTCGCTTTTCAAGATTAGTGATGATTTATGATCATTAAAGATGTCATTTATCAATAATGGATTTTCTATATCAAATGTACACGTTTTGATGTTAATTAAACAGGGTATCATTGAATTCTACAATGTCATATCTGATACATAAACGTCCGCAATAATGAGTTTCACATAAAACATGTTTCAGTTAAAGTGCTTTCTGAAGTAATGAATAAAATTAAAATACATTTCGATTAATATCACTGCATAAATTTTCCATTGACATGTATAGTTATTGATGAATAAAAGACACAACAGGGTGGTAAAAATTTATTTAATTAAATATATTAAGAACAGCTCTGTATTTTGCAAGATGGTGAGAGGAAACAAATCACTTGTCTGTTTACTCTCACGGGGTTTTGAAAACTTTAATTACGATTAATTAAAATAATACAATCCATGAAAATACCCGTAATTATACTAATATCCTCAAAAAACGGGCTTTCCCAATAAAGAAAAGCAATAAAAAACTCTAAGCGGTCTTTAAAAAGAGTCATTTACTCATATTTCTATGTTTCTGTTTCCAAAGATATTTTTTAAAATGACTGAGTAATTTCAAGATGTGTTATTGTAACCTCTATATTTGATGCCCCAAAATTCATCCTCGCACTGTTGATTTTTTTATCTGGAATATAATTTTGGTTGTTTTAATTTATCTTGTTCATTATATTTCAGCGTTCTAAGTTGTCACAATTATCATATTAGACATCTTTTATAATGTTGCTGCAACTATTTATAAGCCAATGCATTATTAAATTTTGGTTCGTCAAACTTTGTGCTGAAACTGCTTGAAGATCCCGGAGACAGCTGCTATATCTATCTGCACAGCAGTAAAAATGACCAGCACCTTTTCATCTCTGCGACAGTATGTTGATGGAACTCGTTCGTTTTCTATCGTACGACGAGTCTAACTCGAGTTTTTATCTTCATCCCGCCGGCAAATTTGTACCGAAGAGAAAGTCTATATTTAAGACTATTTTCATGACTAGATCATTATCTCAAACATAAGCTTCCCGTCTATAAAATCATTAAAATGTCTCGACAAATTATTAGTTTCAAGTTAGTTACTTTACGTGATCCTCCTCTTTTGAAAGAAAAAAATCAGCTCCACTGTTCTTTTGTTAACTTTCTTAACTGATTACCAATCTATAGGTCTGGCGTTTTAATGTCATTTGTAATTTTTTTAAATGAAAAATTAACAACACAAAAATATTTATTAGTTTTGAACATTTGTGTTTTCCCTCACAGTTACAGTCTTGTTCTTAATTTTATTCTCGTTTTGTTTCATTATCCCACCATATTTTTAAATTGACTGTTTCGATTTCCGCGATCGTCATATTTTATTTATAGAAATTATTTCTACGATAAACATTTAACGATTCTTTTATCACTCGAGTAGCTTATCAAACAAACTTTGCGTTTAGACAGTATCGTAATTGTACATTAGATAAGTTATTTCCGTGTGATAGTTGCGAATAATACTTATAATACATCATCATATGATCATATAACATATACTAACTGGAGAGAAATTCTATTTGTGTCATTAGTAAGATATTCAAGCAGTTTCAACAAAACAAATTAATGTAAATAATAATTATTATTATAAAGTTAAAATGTATAAGTAAGGTATTGATGTGATTTAAGTTCTCACTCGGTTCTTTTCCAGAAGGAAACGCTAGAAAGTTATTTTATTCTGACGCCATCCAGATCAAGTCCCAATTTGAACTTTTTTTTTGTTTTTGTTTTATCCTTTATTTATACTAATAGTCATTAGATATATCTATAATTATTTTTCGTTTTTAATCTTCTATTGTAATAAATGAACTCCGGTCACTTAAAACGAATGGAGTCAAAAACATATCAANTCGTTTTTAATCTTCTATTGTAATAAATGAACTCCGGTCACTTAAAACGAATGGAGTCAAAAACATATCAAACATTCACGATCAAACAAAAAACAGTGAAATTCCCAATAGCATATGTACTCCTTTTCAAAACTTAAATTTGCCATGTGAGCAAATTCATTTAGTGACCATCTACAGAACAGTTGATAAAGTAATAAGGTTAGATAAATTTTGATCCAGTAACATTCCTCCTCCATTCAGAGCATGACCTTAATAATGACAAGTGTGCGCACTGCATTATCTGGCATTCCTCCAGCTCCATTTGCTGTTTTCTGAGCGGGTCATGGGTCCTGTTTAAGTGTTGAACAGGCAGGTGCACACCTCGCGCCACGCGTTCCCTAAGCACCGGGTTCGACGGACTCTTCACCCAAATGTTGCTTCTGATCCCACTCTCTCAAGTACACATGCGCTGCTGCTGCAGAGGCTTCGATGAGGAAAGCGTGGTAGAGCCATAAAGTAGCGCGGTACATACATACATCTCAGAGCGCACTGTATCGACATTTGGAGGGGAGGTTTATTCAAATAAGCGTTGTTCTACAATTATAACAACAGAAAAATGATGAAATATATAGTGATAAGTGATATCGATGACGTCTATCACTGAGTTTTTATACCTTAGTGTACGTATATCTTACATTTTTTAAATTGGTCTGTATTTCAAACAGAGTCATTGTACAGATAATATTTTACATTAAAATAAAATCAACAATTTTTAGTCACCCACTTTACTTCATCTCCTTGGCCATGACGCTGTACCAATCCCCACCACGGGGATGTGGAAGTAATCTACTGACTTCTTGTATACCCCTTTAAATCATTTTCCTTTAATATGTTTCGCACCTCACACTTCCTACCTACACAATTTTCAAATATTATGTACCTTGTTTTCGTATTTATTTTTTTGTATTTTTTGTGCATATAGGTGAACCATCGAGTTTCAAATCTTACTCTATCACTTTTTTGCCATTATGAATTATCAAGTTTTCTTGCGTCCATCCGTTACTTAGCCTACAAAGGTATCAGTTTCAAAATCAGTTCTATCGTTCATATCTGAACTCGTCAAGTCGGAGGTTGGTTCCAAAATCAACCACAAAAGTATTTCATCTCTATATGAACTTATATGTAACCCATATTATTTCTATCTCGTGCAATTTTTAGGGTTTATCAGACGTGAATGTTTATTACGCGACTATCTAATTGGTGCTGGTAGTGATTTCTGCTCCTACACAATTTCCAAGATTTTTTTTTTCTCCCAATGTCATATTACAAGCCATATGACCCTGCATTCATTAACATCTCAAAATATCCAACGCTGACATACAAAGACGATGTGAGTGATGACTTGGAGAACCAAAGGCGTTAACCTTTCCTTCTTTCACTTGTGGAAGTTTTTACGGGCACCGAATTGTATTAGTACTTCGCAGACTTCCAAGATAATTGGTTCGTGCGAGTGTTCGGAGTATAAACCCCGTGTATTTCAGCCTGCCAAACGCAACTCGACTTGCAAGTGATGGGTTGCTACGGAGGTAGCAGCTGTAGCCACAGAGGTGACGAAAGATGGCGTTGAAGGTATGTGGGCCGTTTTTGTAAGATCATTGTTTAGGAACAGGAGACAACACATAAATGGTATGCATTAAAATAAGTATTTTTGAGTCTCTGTTAATGTTTCGACCAAGATTGACCTCTATCGGCGAACAAGAATTATTATTTTCTATACGCTTAAAATAAATGTGTAATATATTTCAGCTGCGTATATCTATGCAGCTGAAAAACGAGGTGGAAGGATGTCATAGTAATTTTTTTAATTTTTCCTTCCTTTAAGAGAAGTTGTCAGCGTAGATTTCTCTCATGTGTGAGTAATTTTGGGATGTTGGTAATAAGAAAGACTGACTGTAGAGAGATGCAGCGCTCGCGCTGTACGAGAATGATCGGATACATGTAAAGATCCCGCGACAAAATTCAGTATGCCACCTGGAGAAGTAGAATGTGTACTGCGAACTTCTACATATCGCGAAGGTATATGTACTGAGAAATAAACACTAGAAGCACTATCAAACACATTGAGTCAAAAACTCATGACCGTACACAAGTAAATAAGGAACATTGCACATGCTGTCCGCTAACTCGAAAAAAAAATTAACAAAATTTTAGTTACATTGTGAAAAGCGTGGCTGCAATTTGATGTAAATATGTCAATATTTACGTACTTTATACCAAAATAATTTTTGTGTGATGGTTTCTGAAGTAAGACAAGTTGGATGCATACGATGTGTTGTGAAATTATTAATAACTTCTTATTTTTGTACTAAGTGGTGTATTCTACATCGTTTCTTAGATTTTTGTTTATTCATTGATAATATGTCTATAGATAAATAAGGGTTCTAATAACCTAATTGTTGACTAGTCCTAAAGCCCCAATAATTATAATAATAAAATATATGCATAAAATATATTATAAAATTGACAATAAAAATATGTTATAAAATTGTATGCTTCCAATGAAACACAGTTTATTTAACATCTTAAAATTACAACTGACTTCTCCGCTGATATTAAAACGACTTTGACCTCCATAAAAGGAAAAATCTACATATAAACAAAGGAAAAGTAGATGCTGTAACTAACAAAATATACAAGGATTTTGCTATAACATCGTTTAATGAAAATGAAACCTTCAAATATCCAGGGCCTTTCCAAAGAAGGGTAATAAAAAACTCTACCATGAAATATCATCTGCTGGAGGAGTATATCAAGATTATTAAGAAGATAGTATATTCTGAATTGAGATCTAAGAACATGATCAAAGTTATTAACACATTAGCTATACCTGTACTAATATATTCCTTTGAAATCATATCGTGGTCAAACACTGATATAGAGAATATTTAAAGAAAGACCAGGGTATTAATGGCACAAATTAGAGTGAACCACCCCAAATCCTCCATTGAAAAATTGTGCTTACCTCGAAAAATGGGAGGAAGAGGTCTGTTAGATTTATCAAGGCTATGCAGTCAAGTTCATTCCCTGCGAGAATTCTTCTATCGTAAAAAGAACATCAGTCGCCTTTACGTCAATCAGTAGTACAATGCGATAAAATCGTACTCTTCTTTGAGGTTAGCAGTATAAGATATGAGTTTACACAGTGCACCACAACATCAGAGGGAAATGGTAAATACCTGGAATGAGAAATAGCTGCATAGAAGACATTACAATGACCTACACCAATCAGAAGTGGACCACGAAGCATGTAGTATATGGCTAGTAAAGGGCGATCTGTTTGCTGAGACAGAACAGTTTCTTTTAGAAACTCAAGACCATGCTATCAGTACCCTTAATTACAGGATATTTATTCTATAGACCCCACTGTAAGCAACAGCAAATGCCGCCAATTTCTTCTGATGGAGGAAATTATCCAACACATCACTGCAAGTAACAAACTTTTCGTTCAGACGGATTACTTGCACAGGCTCAAATTGGTAACATAATTTATTCATAAAAAGTTGCGCATGAATACAAACTAACTCAACATAAAACCCAATATTACAAGTATCAACAAGACACTGTAAGAGAACAAAACCCATAAATTATAATTTTATCGACCAATTTTTACTGACAAATACATCCACCACAACCGTTCAGATATAACGTCCATTGATCAAAGTAGTAAGACTACATTCCTCATAGACATTGCAGTGCTAAATAAAAATAACTTACAGAAGACAATAGCTGTAAAAATTAAAAAAAAACATCCCTCTCTCTCTCTCTCTCTCAGGAAATTGATAAAATTTGTAAGATGAAACTAATCCATATAGTCTCATTTGTAATCTCTGCAACAGAAGTAATTCCAAAATCTACCCATTCCAGTTTAAAAACATTAAATTTACCCAAGAACATTTATATATCTCTTCAGAAAGCCATCATTATAGCAACATCTCATATACTTAGAAAGTTTTCATCTAAAAAATTGAAAGAGAAATGAACACTTGACCACTTGTCTCGTACCATTTTATCAATCGTTTAGTGAGAAAACACAATTCAAAATAATAATAATAATAATGTGGCGTCAAAGAGAAGTATATACAGTATCGATGGTCATCTCGGCAACTGGACTAATTCCTAAGTAGCTCAAAGGCCGCCTGGAGAAGATAGGTCTATCTCCTTTCCTGTACATCAAGCTGCAAAAATCCGTCATCCTTAGTACCTGTAGCCTGACCAGAGCATTTCTTTTGTTACAATAGTGTTTGAGTTGACTTGTCTTTTGGGGTCGTCCAGCAAATGTTGCTGTGAATTACATAATAATAATAATAATAATAATAAAGGCGTACGAATGTAACGCCCCATTGCTCTGCACGCCCTTATCGATTAGTGGGGAGTGCAGCAAATAACCCAGTTTATAATCATTCTGGTGTCAACTTCTTTAAGACTTCCTTGACTAATCACTCTTTCCATCTTGCTTCCCAGTTTTCCCCTGGGATCCAAAGGATGGATCTCGTAGCCTCGAGATTCCTGGTACCCATCCTATTTCCTTTAATCTCCCTCCCTTACACCTGATAAAGGTAGAAGTGGATGTGGTTGCGTGTATAACTGCATATGAAGAATGTGTTTAATGACCTACCANGACAGGTACAGGATAGAAACTGGGATGGCACACTAGGCTGCTAATTAGAGTGGAGACCCGAACCTTGTGTCAGCCAGCAAGGAGGTTGGCCCCAGATATTAGCGAAAATCTCGCAGAGTCCAGCAATGCCGACTGGTGACCGGATGGGATCCTGGCTTGACGACCCTGTGGAGGGTTATTCCGAGGCCACTGTAAGTCTCACAAACGGGCATTCTGGAAATTGATGAGAAGACATAATTGTATGTGCATGTTTTAACTTTATCGAAAAGAAAAAACTGGATTGAAGGATAAACTATAAACTATAAACTTGCACTGTGAATACGAATACACAGGGGAAGAATCAAGACGTTCCGAATTTAACAATTGTCCCACGTGTTTTACACTAAGTAATACTATAGCAGATGACATCTCAATTGGCACCGGTCATCCCGTGGGTAGCCGAAGGGACCTAGTGTCATCACGGACTCAAAATATTCGGCAAAGATGGACATAAGATGAGACGGAATAAATAATGTGGTTCTTTTACTACGCCCAAGCATCAGGATGTGCCTCAGGAGAGAAAGTCTTCAGAATTTGGAAGTAAAGCATTTTAGACCTATACTCGACTCGAAGAATATAGCCAACCAGCGACGAAAAGCTTCCCACGGTGAAACTAAGATGTCAGTAGACGCATATTTTCTGCACAGAAGATAGAGAATTCACGAGATGGAATAAATGCTGATGAGCCCTTAAATGACTCAAACAACCATCGTGAAATTCGACTGATAAGTAAAGAAAATAAAGATGAACCTAAGGAAAATGAATATACTGTAGTCAGAATGGTAAAGCTTGTAAAAGCCACACTGAAGACCCTCTGATGAAAATGGATTTACAACATAAAATGAAATATGTAGGTCTAGTGAGGGATGCAGAGAAAATTCTCTGTAGAATTCAACCAAATAGACTGGACACGCCTTGTGTTGAAGTCCTTAATACTCTCGCTATAACGCAGATTCATTAATATGTTGACAAAGCAAGTCTCTTTTCGGACAGTATGTTAAAAGAATTCTGAGTGAAGAAATACATCAAGGTAGGATGCAAATGTGGCTCACCCGAGGGAGAATGACACTAGAGACTGAAGCGATCAATTTTTGGGCTCAAGACCAGGTACTATGCATGCGGCACTATGATAAGGTGATTCTGAAGCTCTCACAAGATGATATATGTCGCTAATGCCTGTACAAGACAGAAACAATAGATTATATAGTCTCTGGCTGCCCCATTTTGGCTAAAAGTGAGTATCTCCGAATAAACAATTACGTTTGCTCCCATGTTCACATATGTAAGTCAATAGATGTACCAGACTTATGCAAGAAATGGTATGAACACAACTGCCCAGCCAGTTGTGTTGAACGAAGAAATTACTACATGTCCAGCAAGTTCGTAAGGTTAATGCCAACAAACCGGAGATTTAAGGGAAAAACATAAAAAAATTATTGAGGTTAGTATACCATATGATAAAAATCGCGTCTCAAAAGTGGCTGAGGAAAAGCTGAAGCATAAGAACTTGGCTATAGAAGTGAGTCGAATGTGGGCAGTTAAGATACAAGTTCTCCCCATCATCATAGGTGGAATAGGGTTTGTCTTGAGATTGTTTGAAAAAAGTTCTTGAAAAACTCCCATGTAAGATTAAAGATCGGGAACTACAACAAATTCCTATGTGAGATACAGCGAGGTGCGCAAAGTATTGTCGGGATACACAACGGAGGACATGTTTCTCAGAAAGCTGGTTGCAACATGGAACAATGTTTTACTCCCCGAAAAATGACACTTGTCTTTGAGAAAAAGTGAAATAATAATGAAAATAATAATAATAATATAATACCCAATGAAACGTGGTCTTCTTTGAATGACCATTACTTTGAAAATAAACTGAGAGCGTATAAAGCACGATGACGAATATGTATGTGAGGGTGAGCTGAGTGGACTAGTAGCAGTGCCGGCCGACCACGCACTACCCTCTACAATCGTGGATCCTCACTACACGAGGAAGATTCGTGCATTTCCATAGGTCCCTCTCGAACAATCAAGGGCTGAGAATATGAGTTAAGGTAAATACAGTTAGAGCAATAAGCACTGTGTGGATTTTGGTGAATGAAATTGAACTGGGAACTAGGACACGAGATACGGAGTGAGAAGAACTTAAGTGTTTATGGGAGGGGTTAACGACGTTCACAAAAAAATCAAGCACTCTTTATATTATCAGCCTTCAGTATTTTGGATTGCACTGAAAGATTGCATCAAATTGCAGACAAGTCAAATTAAGGTGAATTTTGTACGTATCTTCAGATCCGATTTGTCGCCAAAAAAATTACTGGAAATTGATCTCGTACCGAATCAACTTCATATAAATAGATTTTTCGTCTGATCACGTGAGATTTTGATGTAATTTATTAGTAATGCAGACTTAATTTTCATTAAGAAAATACCAAATACTATTGTAATGTATTCACTCGTTTTTAGATAACAATTACGTAAATTTAAACAGAACGACAAAACAGACCTTTTTAATTACTTTGGAAGTTCTTCTTACTGAGATAGAGTGCCGTAAGAGGTGCCATTACAACTTTTTTTAATGATCATCACTCTAAAGTACTACGTAACATAGAGGGAAAATCGTTTTGAAAATCAAACTTTTGAGTTTTAATTTCTTAAAGAGTACATTTTAAAATTTTAAAATTAATACTATGAACAGTAAGTTCACTTGTAAGTAATCTGGCAATATTTTAAAGTGAGGTGAAAATTGGTTCAGTTTTAAATCAAATGATTTTGCTTCGTACCTCTAGTGGCAAAAGTATTTTCCTTAATACTTTCCAAACTAAAATGTCGTTTATTTTCCTGACCTTTAACCCGAGTGTTTGCTCATGCACATATATAAAGGAAATTTTTGTTGAATTTATTAGACTCATATGACTAACTGAATTAACCGGCATTGCCCAGGATTAGAGGAACGTAAAACCAGAATTACTAACAGTAAATTTTTTTAAAACAATTCACAAATAAAAAACAATTATACAAAAAATTACATCAACATTCAAAGAAAAATTGGTTCTGAGAAATGATGCATTTTAGGTATTAAAACACCTGGAAACATCTGGATTTTTTAGCTTATTTTGACCGGTTTTCCCGGTGTTCTTATATAATATTCTGAATGTACATGTTAGTTTCCATATTTGTCTATTTTCGTGTTATTTAATTAAGTACCACGAAAAAACCTACAAATATATACACAGTTTTTAGCTTTCTATGAAAATATGTATGTAATTACAAATTATTTTAAATCCAGGCAGACGCTTAATGTTACACGGAATGCTTAGTAAGTAATTGCATAGTTAAGACTACTGAGTTCTTTGGTTTTCATATCACTTTTAGGTTATGTACCTGAAGATAACGCTCTTCACGATTTTTACATAATTTTGCTTCTACGATTCGGTCACGTAGATTGTACGTACATACATTCAGTGGATTGTCCGCCATGCGTAACACAATCGAACTCGGGCGGACACATGGGTAAGCTTCATAGTCAACAGTCACTTCTTAGCAGTCAATTTTAATTGCTTTTGTGCTCTTGTAATTCATCAATATTAGCCATACGTTATTTTTTGTTGTTTTTTAACAAAAAACAACGTATGGCTAATATATCTGTACTTTGTTGCAATAACCATTAAGATTATTTTTTTGAAATTTCAAATAATATCATTCATTACTTTTTTCGATTTTCATTCAACAGACATTCCAAATAATTCACTTTTATTAGCAAAGATATAGTCACTTTACTGATAATAAATATATTGAATTATTACATCAGAGAAATCGTTAATTCAAAATTAGAATTTGGTAAGACCTGTATTACCACAACAAGAAAACGGCAAAAATTGTTTTTTTTATATTGAAGCCATTTTTATCTAACTTTTATATTTCGCTAGACGAATTACTAGTATGCAAATGCAATAGCGTGTATAACCGAAAATGTAACACATGAAATTCGAAAAATAATTACTACTCGAAATTCCATCTCCCACAGTGTGTAATAGGTTCAGGATTGGTGCGATAAACAGTGTCATGTCTAACACGCTACTATAACACGCTCTCACAAAGTTAAATGAAATAGTGGGGTAATGGAGGATAAGGGTAGACACCTGGCAGATTTTTGGCGGAATCAAATAATAAAACAGATAACTACTTCAAAATGTTACTAAATGTTTTTTAACGTTAATAAACAAATACACAAAGTCTAATCAACTTTAAAATAAACATAAAGTAGGAAATCTGAAAAACAAACAAAAAATTTAAAATTTAATCGTCCATGATATCTGGATCTAATGGTTGTAAATTGAAAATCTATTTCAGCCCACTGTGTATTATTGGCCTCTCTATCTCTGTTGTACAGAATTGCTGGTATGTGCCAACACCGTTCAGATACATAGTTCTGACCCAAGTTAATTTGTTGCTAATGAACTGTAACAGGAATATACAGTTAAAAAGATCGGTTTCATGTTATGTACTCGGAAACCTTAACGTTTCAAGATTTAAAACAGATAAACATATTTTACCGTGTATATTCCAAATGAAGTTGAGTACAACGAAGGGACTACATTCATTCCGACTACTGTTATAGACACTCTGAAACATCACGCAACCGACCATCTGCAGTGTTGCCAACAGTTCGGAATCTCCCTGCATACTCTTATTCGCCTGCGTACACTTAACCACCATAACTCTATAGATTTGTATACCGGACAAACATCCAAATATTCATCTTACAAATACTCATGTCGAGTATAGAGTATTGCAATTCGAACATTAATGACATAAGATGGGATGAAGAAACAGGTTGTGTAGTATGTTGTAATGATTTTCATATATTTTTCAGTACTCATGTATCAGGAATTATACATCATTGTACTCGAGTATCTGCGGAACTTCGCCTTCCGCAATCTTCGGAGATGTAATCAAGTGTCAGGAAGGCATCGAATGTTGGAAGATCTTTGGCAGGAAAAGTTAGTGACGCAAGATCGTGTAACAGATGCGAAGCAGAGATGGCAAAGGTCGCAAAAAGTTTGGGAAAATGAGGAGGCAGTGTCTCTTGTGCGTATTGAATGTGTAATACACCTTCGATTGAGAGCTAGCAGATGTTTCTCCACAGCGGTCGTCACCTCCCATTGTTCGCTGCGCATCGCAGACGCGTACAGGATTTCAAAGACGTCACAATGCGCGTAGGACCCTGTAATTGATCCGCATTCGGACGACTACGTCGACGAAACAATCAACAGGGAGAAAAAACTGTATTGGGGCAATGTCCCTTGGTAATGATTATGTGAAAGCATTCAGTTTTTATTTTGTCCTTCCTTCATCCAGCAGATGAAATTCAGAGCTCAGGAAAAGACTATTAGAGATAGGAACTTTAAATATTGATGGAATATTGCTTTTGTATACTAGAAACTCAGCAAGAAACTATGTTTAGAATTTCTGGTGTAAAAAGGATAAATTGGGTGAAATGTGATTATTCGACATTTCATTGTTTTTACTACCGAACTTGTAACTGAGATATTTCGTGAATATTAATATTGTTAAATCGAACATCCAAACAGTATGATTCTCGATATTTCACTTTTAAATGAGGAAATGGGAGTGAAAATAGGTGCGATTCCCTGACTCACTCATAAACGCAGAGAATACTATTAACGATAGGAACTAGAAATTTTGACATGGCTTTGCTTTTATATTGTAAATGCTCACAAAGAGAATAGATTCTTTAAGTATTTAATTAGGGTAAAAGATGATTTTTGAATTGAAATTGAGGTATCATCTCAATTTTTGTAAGCAAACATTAAATCAAATATCTCAAAAATCTTCTGAGTTCTTCGATGTTTTATGTCTGAATGTTTATAAATGTGATTTATATGCATCGTGGCTTTTAAATGTGCATGTGCTATTTCTTATATGTATGTGAAAGTAAACATATTGTAACAACAACACCCGTGCAAAGCCGGGTAGGGTCGGCCAGTCATATTTTGATAGATTTGTCAATGGTAGCAATTATTTGGATAAGACATTACCACTGTAGAAAATATTATTTTGTTTGATTTGTATTAATATTTTTCATTGTTGGTATTATCTTTACAGTCATATATTGACCACCATAACGAGGGCTACTGGAACCCAGATCTTTACAAGGTTCACTCTTACTTCATTTGAATTCGAATTTTGAAGAATTGAGAAGCATTTACTGTTATTAGAAAAATTAATAAATTTTCGAGCCATTATCTGAGTTTAATACAATCCAAATCATGTGCCTATCAAACATTACTAACACACAACAATACTTTCTTTTTTATAGTTGCCAGTCATACCATGTTAAACGCTCTCTTCCCAATGACCCATCTATCCGTGGACATATAATTTGAAATAATCCTGCAGATTTCCGTTAATACTTTACCAAATTACGTGACAACGTCACTAAACAACATTATACCACTGATTTGTTGAATAAACCATTTTATATCCCAGTTCACACTATATATCATTTACGCCATTAACACACCATCATCTCGGTCACCAGCATTATTATATTTCCTTGTATCAACAAAATGAAATCTATTCTCAAAATTTGTATAAAACCATAGCCTCCATCACTACAAAATCCCCCTTCAACAAACCCCCTCAACGTGTTTATAAACAACCCCCTACTCTTGACAAATTATTAAATAACAACAAAGAATTCAGGCACACCCCTTTCACTTTCTCTTTCGGTACAAAACGCTGTGAAAAACCTAGATGCAAGACATGCAATATCATTTATCCTTCTACGTATTTTACTGGTTCACGCAAAGTACGAGAACCCACTGAGTGCACCTACAGAATAACACATTCTATTTTGCACTGTGTGTAAAAATTTATAAGGAGAAATAACCTCTCGTCTCAAAATCAGGATAAAAAATCACCGAGCCTCTTACGATGAATTGATTTCTTCTTTATCTATCCCATCCCACACTAATACATAATAATAAATAATAAATGTGTTACAGATATGTTTGGAACTCTCACAATCCACAAATGTAAAAACACATAAGTAAGGTTTCATCTGGTTTCTAGGCACCTCTAACCATCCCGCTTTAAATAAGCAAGAATAAATTCTTGGAAATTCAAATTTCCCTCCTGCTTTTCTTTCCTTTCATCTAACGGTGAGTCAACGTAAAGAGAAGAGGGAGGAATCGGTTCATTATCTACGTGACTAACGAAGGTGAAAGCGATATCTGTTTCGTCCAATACTTGATTGACTTTCATGTGCTTCTTTCTCATTTTTTAATGTCTGTTGCCGTTTTAATTTCTAGAAGACAGTTGTATTTACTTTATTAATGCTATACTCATATACCAGCTGAACCCTGAAGCTTTTGACGTATTTTCAAAATTAGATATTTCTGTGAAACGACACTCCTACCTACCCGTCTCCTTTGGAGACTCCCTAACTGAATGAATTGCAACTACCCCCATTAAGAATACAAGGAAAGAGCGTTAATTTCCGTTCAATATTGACTGGTAAAAATTATAATAGTGTACTGACTTGTCTGAACTGTTTAAGGCAGTCTCACAAAATTCGATAAATATCCATTCAAACGGCATTAACTAGCATACCAAATAATCTTTGAAACAGTCATAGAGGCATTAATCTAGATTGTTCACAAATTAGATAATATAATTGAATTAATGAAATTAATTTATTCTAAACTCTCATTGTTTACACTACTTTTTTTAAATAATATAATCTATTTGGAATTCTTTTGCAACCGGTCCCAACGAGAATGATAGTGGTGGTGAATACCGTTACGTAGTCCTGAAAATTCGCCCCAAACCGATTGGAAACCAGGATGTTAGTGATTCTGGTTTAATGCCTTGAATAGTATTTTTTGTTATAAATTCTGCTATCGGAAGATAAAGAATTACTTCGCTCGCTACGAGCATCTGTTGGTTATACACCTCCGTACATTCATGAAATCTCCTTACTCTTCTTGTAATAATCTCTAGACTTTCATAAACAAAACTTCTAAAATTACTTGCTGCTCACAAACACGTTTTGGATTTTTTTTCAATTGTCTTGTGTGCAACATGTATTACACTTCGCAAGCGTATAAAAGTAATTAAGCGTAACAACTGCTTAGCATTTTAAGATTTTGTTCTATGATGTTCTCTTTTCCCTTAATATTCTTGTTATAAATTGTGTTTAATTAGTCACGCGGATTTAATTTATCATCTCCTATTTTATTTACTATATTTTGGATGTTGTGGGCATATAACTTCTAGAGGACGTTTATCATATTTCGATGCTCACATCAGTTAAGTGATGCCTGATATTTAATTTTAATTAAAATATACGTAGTACACGAGAGTTACGTATTTAATTACAGGAACGAGTCGTGCAGAAACTAATAATTTGCAGGGATATTGTAGCGATCATTTGTACTGTTTGAAATGTGCAGGCTAACATCAAATCTGTCTCCTTATTAATTTTTGACAATTAATAATGAAAAAAATAATTTATGGGTCTGTATTATATTATCTATAGTTATCTTAAACGGTATGTTCTAATAATTATATAATTTACTTCATTTACCGTCGTGTTAAATTTTGCTCCATAGCTGATGGCGTTTTCCTCTGTATACTGGTTACTTAAGATTACAGTCACATAAAATATAAATATTGGTCTGTTACAAAGAGTAAATCCATGTATCCTCATGTACGAGTATATTGACTCCCTGAATACGAATTCAGAATTGTTCTATCACCTTCCAGCTCTTTTAAACCGTATTATCCGGTTCAAAGATGATTTTATGCTATTTAAAAAAATGGAGGGTGATGGAGCTAATCTTGACCGGGATTTGGATTCAACGCGTCAAAATATCTAAGGATACATAGGTCAAGTCGTAGACACTAAAAGTATTGGTTCATTCCCGTGTCCTTTAACATAAAGTTTTTAAAGAGTGTATATACTGGGAATGAAATTAAGTTCACATAGTCAAGTATTTATTTTAAAATACGTTGTTGTATTTTTTCATTACCTTATCACTAGTTTTGAATCTACTATAAAATTTCTGTATATTTGGCGTCTCGCCCCGATGTTGATAATGCACAGTTTTTACACAGTTTGTTTCGAACAAATGTACTAAACGTGCGTTCTATTCTACTTCCACGAACCAGTTTCCAATAATTTCTCGGGCTATTAAACCCCATTATCTTTTTTGTCCTGAGTGGCTCCCTGCCTTGGTAAAGATTTCTTCCGCTACATAGAAATTATTGATAAGTGCAACATAAATCGAAGCGATTTACTTCGTGCGACACACTCTTGTGATTCTCACAGACCGCAGACCTAACAGCCAACGGACCGGATCTATCGAACCCTAACATCACAGAACGCCGCTAATCTTTGGACAATAACCCCTCCCGAAACTACTTTTGTCTGGTTAGCGTCCAATTTCATAAACGGACTCAGTCGTTCTCAGGACACCGTTGTTACTGCTGGAACAGGTTGAGGCATTCCACACTTAAAGAACCCTTATGAAATGGCTAGCATTTCCCGTACTTCTCTCGAATTTGTTGGTTTTTGTATGAGGGTGTCTAATGAATAGGTTGTTAAAGGAAGTATATAATATTGAAAACAAGAAAACATTTGCTTACAGATTATACATATAATTTTCTATTGGTGCGATGATGGCTTGCTGTAGTTCTAAATGGATTATATTGCGGTATTGAAGTGTGTGAAAAATTTTCTCAACTTTTCAGAACATTTTTATTCAAATTATCGCCTAATTTTTATTAAACCGGTAATTTTCAATTACTTTTATGAAGTTTATTTCGCATCAGTTACAATTTTCTCGATCATTGTTTAAATTTGTGACAATATTTGAATATACGATTCTTTCATATTCCAGCGCTTAAATTTTTAAGTTCTTTTGCTTCCACTATTTTCTTAGTTATTCCAATTAAATAGTAAGATACAGTTTCTGTTCTTTTGTGATTAATCTACGACAAATTTGAGCAGAGGTAAACTTTGAACAACTGATTTGTCGAATAAAAGGAAAATCAATATGTCCTAATTAAATATACCCAACCTTATTAGCCAATGAATTGAAACTTCCATTCAAAAAAAATCTGTCACCTTCTGTGGTACATTGGAGCAACAATGTTTCTCAATCTATACTAATATTTAAATGCGAAAGTGTGACTGTCAGTTTGCTACCCGTTTACAACCAGGGTTGGCAAAATTCTTATTCTTATGAATAAAATATGATTAACTGAAAAATGGTAGAAAAAATAACAAATACAAATACATTCTTTTATTTAACGTGCCAAGAATAAAAATTAAAAAGTTATTCTTTTATTCGACAAACTTTTAATGACGAATAAAAAGTTATTATTTTATTCAGCCAAATTTGATTGAAGAAAAACAAGTTATTCTTTCACTTGACGTAAATAAATGAATAAAATACTATTCTTTTATTCGAGCAATACTGATTGACAAATAAGTTATTTTTTTATTTGACCCCAAAATAAATAATAAGTTATTCTTTCATTCTAAAAAATAAAAACAATTTAAATTACACTTTTTTGTTCTTGGTAGAATAAATAACAAATACTGTTATGCTTTTTTTGCTCTAATGAATAACTAACTCGAATGTGAATTGTGGTTGTACTATTCATAACTAGAATGCAATTATTATCTTACGTATGAACATAATAAATTCATTAATAATTACATTGTACTGTAAATGTTGATATTCTTAAGATTCATTGAGAATTTATCTTAAAAATTAGATATGACTGGAAATTGCTTATTGAATATTTTTTGACACGACAATTTTGTGAGCGTACAGATTAATTCTAATATAATACGGTTTCTTCGTATTTTCATTAAAACATTTAATGAAAAATTATGAATAATTCGTTATAAAATTTGAATGGTTGGAGTCAACATGTAAACTTCATACCATTTATAGTGGCACATAAGAGCAAGAATTTACTGAAGTGGTTTAAGTGACATAAATTGTTTGCAAACAATTCAGAATGTATTAATGTACTTTTGATTTTTTAACGATCAAACCCTTATAAATAACACCGTTTTAGAGTTAATACTTTTAGTATTTTCATGTCAATAATTTAAAGCTATAATCATAAAAAACATGTGTTTCCATAATGAATCATTCATACGTCGTAGTATTCTTGAAGTGATACTTTGGATAAACTATTGTAGGTGTTTATATTTCTGTAGTTTAAAAATTGTGTCTAAACTCAATCTAGTACTCAAATTTTTTAAACACTTAACACACGTAATTGAGAAGTACAATAATTACCCTAAATTGCATCAGTAAAATCACAGACACACATAACTTAGAAGGTGATTTTCATACCTGACGTATACTTTGTCAGACGTACATTTTTTTTTGTGGGGCTTTAGGGCTCGTCAACATCGAGGTCATTAGAGCTCTTAATACTTGTACAGGTAGGGAAAATGCAGTTACGCACTAGGGAGAGCCAACATGACNATGACTCAGCCATACCCACTAAAACCCTCCTGAATTACAACTCAAAACTCAANCTCAAAACTCAAATCCCAACATATCTCAAGACTTTACTAAAAACATTTAAAAAAAGAAGAGGAAAGAGGAAAATGAAAGATACCCTAGCCCTAATAGCGGACGTACATATTACCTGCAATTATAACACGCATTTCAAAATCAATTCTTAATTGCTTATCACACAATTGTTGTCATGTAATGTTACGACGCTACGATATCCCCGCAGCGTTAAGAGTTGTAAGATTTAAAATTAATGCAAAAAGAGTTTTCATTAAGTTTGGCTCTTAATTGCATTAAAAGTTTTATAATACTTACAACGCTCAAGAGCATGTAAGAAGTATTATCACATAAATTCTATATTACCACTAGTCATATGGGAATATACATTAAACCAGTGAGAGAAAGATACAGAAACAAACTCTCTGAAAATATTCCACACTGCGGAAACCATTGGGAAAGTAAGAGCACGCATCACAAACCAACATTCATTCCCTTTTAAAAAGCTACATACGGAATTCGGAAGACTCCTAATGTAGCTAATCTTAGATACATTATAACACAGCATTTTACTCTTTATCTTCAGGTTAAGATGCGATGCCTACACTAGTTATTTCGTCGGTTATTATCTTGGTGTTCCAGTTTATGTCATAAGTCTCTCTCGACACAGCGCGTAGGAAACACTCCACTGATTTATAATTTACACATACGTATATACAATATTATTTATATTATTGCTTTATTAATATCCCACAAGACAATATTCTTTATATTATTACTTTTATTAATATACATATATTGCTTGAAAACATTCACAGTGTAACAGTGTTCTGTTCAAAACAAGTTATTCCTTGCAATACAAAAAGTATAGCCTTCTGTGTTACCAATTGTAACAAGAATAAAAATACCGAAATAATAGAATTTTGTATTTTTTTATTTATTGCCAAGAATCCTGCTCTTTCGCCTGACCGTGACGGAGGTAAGAAATTGGAATAGTCAGGTGGTGGAATACTTGGTTTCAAATAATTAATTATCTCGAGTGCATGAGAGAAACATATTCTATCGAGCAGAGTTTTAACCCACGTTCTAGAGTTCAGAGGTATTGTGGGAGATACGTGGCTACCGCTAGACCACTGATGTCAGTAATGTTACTTTCTCATAAACGTAGTATATAAAAACGTTCAAGATTAAAAATCGAAAGCGAGTTTTCGACGGAAATATCCGTTTTGTCGATCCCTGATTCTGAAAAAGTGTTTTTTGGCATAACGTCTGTCCGTCCGTCCGTCCGTCCGTCTATCCGTCTGTAAGCAGAGATTCAGAGTAAATGAACGAATCAATTTAATTCCCATTTCTTATTTACGGCAGAATTTACTTGTTGTCGATGCACGTGCTCTATTTTTTAAATTTAAAACAAAGGGTGCTTCACATGAAGGTCAAAGTACTCTTTTGAATGTTTCTCAAAAACGGTTCCAAAGATTTTGCTTAAATTTTCTGCACGTAAAGTATGATTAATGTGTATTACACTCATATTAGCGGTATTTTGTTTGAATGTTTGGTATAGACGCAGTAAAATAATTTCTGTCTGCTACACTTACATATTACTTTACTGTTTCAAGAAGCTTGAATAACAGTGAAAATGCACCAAGCAGACGTAGAATACACTTTTGGTAAACTGAAATGAAAGGTATGACAATTATAAAATATTTAGGAGGACAGCAAACGCACTGCAAATAGGAAAATACATAATTTATTCGTTATTATCGAGACTATTACAGATTTATTAAGTATGTTATTTTCTCCTCATATGTATTTTTAGCAGCGAAACATTGTCCAATATTTGGTTCTCCAGTGCCCGTTCTAGTTTATTCGTCACCCTGTCACACATTCGTAATCGATACATACCATACAAGTCTTTCCTCATCATTTCTTTCACGATTTTCTCAAGTATATCCATGCTTGTCTTTATATCCGTAAAATATTGACAATACTTATTTCCCAGAACAAAATTATATTACCCTATAATAGTGATGTATTTATCAAGATCCGGTACTCTCACTTCTGCATCGTTTAGAATAACTGCCACCCACTCACCTTGTACACCATCCTACTCTTCCGATATGTATATCTAACTTTATAATTGCTATTGTTACAAATTAAACATAGTAGTGCATAATATAGGATATTATAAATATTCAGCTGATTATTTAACCTAGAATAGAATAATGGGAGATTCCGTCCCCTCCTCAATATATTAAAATGAGTCCAAAAAAATAGACAAAGAAACCACTTGTGAGGTAAAAGGTGAAATAAAGCGAGGTAGAGCAGGGTATGACAACGACACTTCAGTTGTAATTGAAAAATAATTTATGTAAATAAGGGAGATCTATTTCTTCTTAATTTTGAAATGTATTCTTTAAAGAAATGTAAGAAATTTTCTTCATTATACAGTTAGGGAGAAAATGGGCTTCTTTTAATTTTTAGTTTATTTATATGTAATGAAGGTAAAAAAAATATATTCGTATCCTAATGGATACATTAAAACGTTTTTGAATTACCTTCTTAACTAAAGACTTAATTTACAAATTACTGTATAGTTTCCTGTCTGTACTTCTCGATCAATATTCTAGGTTTCAATTCGATGAATGAAATGTTCAATTTATGTTCGATGAATGACTAACCAAGGAAAAACTAGTGATTGAAAAGAATTACACACTCCTTAGCCGTAATGACCACTATTCTCATACTATTAATTTATTGTTTCCAACACAAAAAAGTGCAGATGCATTTGATACTAATTGTACCAAGAATAAAAATAAACCAGAAAAAGAAAACGTTTTGTATTGCATTACTAAAAATAATTCATTCTCGACGGCAGCACGAATAAAAGAATAACTTATTATTAATTGTACCGTAAAGCAAGAGTAACTTTGTATTCGTTATTACAATTAATTTTGTCAAATAAAAGAATAACTTTTTATTCGTCATTCAAAAAAAACGAATAAAAGAATAACTTATTATTAATTGTACCGTAAAGCAAGAGTAACTTTGTATTCGTTATTACAATTAATTTTGTCAAATAAAAGAATAACTTTTTATTCGTCATTCAAAAAAAACGAATAAAAGAATAACTTATTATTAATTGTACCGTAAAGCAAGAGTAACTTTGTATTCGTTATTACAATTAATTTTGTCAAATAAAAGAATAACTTTTTATTCGTCATTCAAAAAAAACGAATAAAAGAATAACTTATTATTAATTGTACCGTAAAGCAAGAGTAACTTTGTATTCGTTATTACAATTAATTTTGTCAAATAAAAGAATAACTTTTTATTCGTCATTCAAAAAAAACGAATAAAAGAATAACTTATTATTAATTGTACCGTAAAGCAAGAGTAACTTTGTATTCGTTATTACAATTAATTTTGTCAAATAAAAGAATAACTTTTTATTCGTCATTCAATGTGACTTGAATAAAAGAATACATTTTTATTCGTTATTTTTGCTATGTGAAATAATGAATTATTTTAATATGCTCTTATTCTTTTATTTAAAAAAATGATTTATTCTGATTGTGAGCAACACTGTTTACAACTAAACCACGGAACCGATCTTGGAGAAATTTGGCAAGATTATTTTACTGTGAATATTAATAATATAGAATTTTCAAGAAGTGTGGAATGATTGTTACTCACGACTCAAAATTTGACACGAAAATCATTATCTGTGTGTACTGTACAAACAAGGTGTGTACGATTAATTCAAAAACGTGATAAATGTGTTTTATTTATTGGTAATAAATGAATGTATCCTGCTTGTGGCAAAAGACGAGATCTAGATATAAATTATTTCATGGAATAGTATTGGTAACGTTGGAATTAATGTACTAACAACGTAGAGAAAAATATCTTAAAATGTTTACGAGAGAGAGAGAGATCTGAGGAATGTATACTTCCATTTTAAAATTATTCAAGAAAGTAAATAAATACAATAAAATACAGGTATTTTTCTTTATAATTATATTTGAAATGAATTATATGTTGCAGCAAAAAACAATTTTCTGCTTTTAGATTAAGTGTCACGGGGTGCACTCCGGATGGTCTACGCGTTAAATCATTTTAATCTAGCGATAAAGATTTATTGCTCTAGATGACTTGGCACAGGCGCAGACCGCAAATGGGGGGTCTGGGGGACTTTAGTCCCCTAGCGAGCGCACGCGAGTAGAGTAATGTGTATAAAGACTTTTGTTAGAATAAAAGAAAATAGTCTACAGGCAATGACCTGGAAAGAAAATGTATCAAAATTTTGAGGTGAATCTTTGCATAGAGTAATTTTAAATGGGGTTATAGTATTTAAATCTTGATTTGAGTTTGTGTCATGTTTCAAAATCATTCCCAAAGCCATTTTACATAACATATTCTTTTTTTCTTTAATCATCTTTATGAGAATGAAGAATGATATTGTTAATTCCGTTCATAGAGAATTCAAGAAGAAAATTATTACAAATATTTGCTGGTAGTAAAAAGTAATAATGATAGCACAGGTTTAATTAAATTAACAGGACCCATTAATTGCTGTCTCTCCAAAAAGCAGATGAAAGAAACGCGGTTTTAAATTAAGTTTTGGTTCCGGGTAATTTCAGTCACAGATTAATTGTTTCGTCTCATTGTTAATCAGATACATGAAACCAAATTCCTCATCAATATGTAAGATTTGGGTTTACAGTTATGACTACAAAAAATGTTGGAAGGAGTGCTTCAACCTGGATACGCGGCGCCTGTAAGTTATAAGCCAATAGAAAGCAGCGTATCTCCGAAAAGCCTCAGGTTATCCAAAACGGCCTTTACAAAAGCACTCTCAACACTTTAAGGCATCATTTGATTAGATAAGTGCTTTATAAAGTGTGTGATCAATGTTTTGTTCCGCCCCCGAAGCAAGCATGTGAAGAAATAATGAAGTAAGAATGGTCGTGACTGATCGTGACCTGTTTTTATAGAAATGAATCCCGCATTAGCATAAAATGACTGTCCAAATCTTTTAAGAGAATCCTTCAATCAGAGGTGAGGACTCCCCAATTAGGATCTGATTCTTTTCGGGTCGAAAAATAAGGGCGCATCAAACAAGCACTTGCATTCCGAGTTGAAATGCTGTAATTGGAGAAAAAGTGTTTCTCTAGATTCTTCTGTCAAAATATACCATAATTTTTCGTCTTCTTACTATAGTCAGGTAACGGCTGACAGAGTCTGTGACCTCCTTTTTTTGTAAACTGTCCCCACTCAATATTTTCCCGCTTCTCAGATTGATTGTAAATTGTAAATTGTTAAGTTCTTGTTGCATCAAAGAACTTGGGTTTTCAATTTCAGATATTTTGCCATTGCTCACTTTTTTACAGAATAAAGTATAAATTGAATCTCATTATAAACACGGAATAAACTATTAATTAAACAATACTAAATTCAGTTTTGTTACATTCTTCAGTTCTCGTTATTTGCTCTTCACTTTGTTATTGGTAAATATATTGAAAATTATTTGACACTACCCCAAGAAAATGCATCCACAATTTAAGTTAGTAGACATTTGGAAACGTTTGTGAAACAAAAATGCAACCTTTGGTTTTATTAATTTTATCTTAAAAAATAAATAATATTACACCTAACTCTGAATGTACGGAACCTCCAAACATAAAGAAATCTTCTCTCGTACACAGGGAAGAATAATCTTGGATTGAAATATGAGTATGCTCAGATACAAGTTACTTTAAATTAGCATTACAGGAAACGATTTCTTAAAGTTAGAAACCCATCTACAAATTGGTGAATTAATTTGTAAAACCTGAAAAATTGTCATCACTAAAACTAACAGAGGTTTAATTCCAATTAATGTAATTCCAAATAAAAATTCGTTTTGATTACGTCAAACTCATATCATATCATGACATATTTCAAAAGGTGATACGATCATTTCATAACTAGTTTTTCTCACAGACGACAGCGATGGAAATTGATGTTTTTTTTCATTTTTATTTGTTGTTTTTATACTACAATTAACGTCCATTACATAATCAATTTAAATAAACAATCAAAGACCTTTAACGGACGAACAGTATACTTTTTGTGATATTAAGCTCACAACTTTTCAACTTTATGCTGAAGTCGTCGTCAGGTAGCACAAATTATAACAAGAATCATAACAGAACAATTGAACATGATATTAAACATAAATATAAACACAAAATATGTTTACAAAAAAGCAGAAACTACACTAACACGTATATAGTATAGTATAGTATTGTAAATCCCAGATATCTTTCCGGTGTCAGTACGTAAATTCAAACTCTCGTGTGCGTGCCAATGTCAAACTCTTCATTGATACCCCGTTGCATTGTGGCAAAATCGCGAGTGGTTGCGTGTGTCAAAATCGCATGTGGATGTGTGTCGTCGTAAGAGACACCTGCGATCAAGACACTCTTTCTTCGTTCGCAGGTTGACGTTCATGTCAACTGTTTGTTTCCACAGCTCTCACGATCTGTTCCTTCGTCCTTGTGAAACGAGGTTGCAGACTTTGTTTTTGGATATTTTGCAGTGGTTGAGCAATTTCAACGCAAAGCATACACGAAACATTAAGGCACTGATGTTGTACGTGATATTGAATTCTAATTATATCTAAGATCGCATGTATGTACCTCTTCAGTGTTAGTGCTTCATACTTGAGAACAAAAAGATTCTTAGAATTTCTGTTACACTTTCTCCCTGCAGTTCTACATTTTGACGATGGATATTAAGAAATCCTACAATACGTTTAGTTCATTGATTCACATAAACTGAACCGCTACGTACCGTAAAGTAATCTTTTCTCATTAGTGGTAGAACTCCACAATTTCTTGGTGTCGCATATGGAGAAGGAGATGTCACCAGGTATCACACTCCGGTAGCTGTAATAATTGTTACAGGCCAGTTTCTCATTTTAAGAAAAAAAGTTGTCCACAGTGGGAACAGCGCTGAGTTATGACTACCTGATTGACCAACCCTTGTGGTCCTCAAGGATACCAGCGCGGTTCAGATTGGACCCATTAGTAACCTAATGACTATCTCTAAATGAAAAATTATTTTATTTATTTTTTGTAAATATATCGCAGATAGTCTGAAATTTTTGAAATCTAAGTAGAAAATTCAGAAAAGTGATTCCATACACGAAGTGTATAAACAAAACTATATAAATCACCTCTTCTTTCAATATTAATTTTTATTTTGGTATCTTTGATGTAATTACGTATTGTTGGGGATCACTTTTATTTATTTTGTTAATTAGATTTATAAAATTCCAGAAATCTGTGTCTTCATAAGTAAATAAATTTATTTTTCATTTAGAGTAAGCCAGTTGCTTATTAATGGGTTCAACATCAGGGCCGCGCACGGTTTCTTAGGGATTACGAGGATCGGTGGGGCAGGTAACAACAGTCTCATTGCATATATTTCTTCCGTGTACCCTACACGTGCAGAAGATATGTGATAATTTTCGGTCAGGTGAAAACGGTGACGAGTCAGGAATCTCGTCTGGTGATGTGTCTCAGGTCATCCGGGGTTTAGGTCTGGGTGGAAATGGGGTACAGTTGTGGAAGGCGAACGCGTGGTGTTGTGGTTAACACCCCAGCGATCAAAGCAAAGTCCCGGGTTTGATTCCCGACTCGTCGCCATTTTCACCTCAACGAAAGTTATCAAGAGTCTCATTGTCAGCTCTCCCCCCACCATTTTACAGAAGAACTGTAAGTTTGCCGGGGAGTCAGTATGATTATTAAAACACCAATAATAATAAAAATATTAATAATAACGTAACCCTGACCTCACTTGATTATAAACCCCGTCTAGTGTTCTCCTTGTTTATTTCCATTCCTTTATTGGTCATCACAAAATGAAAAACGAACGCAACGTATCTTCACTCTGGAATTACAAATTCAATATGATTGGAAACGATCTATAAGTATTTGTTTAATTTGTATGCCTGTGAAGAAAGCTGGGTTACCGTTATGAAGCATCTTGAACATTCAGTAACTGTTAGAGTATTTCCACTTAATTTTTCTAAAAAAATCATTTGTTGACTTATCTTGTGGGACTGTAACGTTTGTTTACATTAAGAGCGATAGAGAAAGAAAAAATTTATTTTTGCGATTGCTATTTCAACGATTTGTTTCAGAGCTAGGTCATTTACAGGGCATTCCGTGCACGTTATATTAATTTCATACATCTGTGTTACTGACAAAAATTAAATATTTTGCATAATGCTTACAATTTTAGATTGTTATAATAAAGAACAGATCATGGTATTATTCGTTTAGAAAGTTTTCAGACACAAAGAGGTATGTATGATATACACTCTGAGTGATTTTTTAAAATAATTAGTGTCATTCGTGCAACGTGATAATTAATTAGCCAACATCAATGGTCTTTATTTTTAATTTCACTAACTCCCTGAAAGAGGTTTAAACTTAAGAAATACTTCTCTTCAACACCGATGATTTAAAGTACTCGGACCACCTTGAAGCGGGTGTTTTTTCCTTCGTACAGAAGAAAACCATTACTCCGAATATAATTCCCCAAGATACCGTAAGACAACACATTAAGGGTTTTTTATGATGCCAAGACAGTCTTTCTGAAAACATCTTTCTGAAAATAGGGAACCATTTGGGTAGGAAGTTGGTCAATAATAAAGTGAATTCATATAATGTAAATTAAACTCACAATCATGTTAAAACTCAAAAGACACGAAGACTAATATATCAGCTCTTATTAAAATTATAGAAACATTCCAATAATGTATCTGTTTTTGTTATATCGTTTTCGTGTCTCTTCAAAATCTTTGATTCTCTCAAAAACATTCGAATTGACGATCCGAAGTTCGGAAATAAATCGTGTAGGCAGCTTAAGGCGTGATTTATTTGAGGGTGATTTCAAATAGACATGGTAACTCTTTATCTCACAATACGAGAGCGTATCTCTCTGTGACTTCATGTTAACACCTATTGAACCTCATATTCGCTCTATCGCTATCCTCAATTATACAACTTAAATTAATATACAACATTTATCAATTAGTTCATGATTAGATCATCTTAGTATATATTGTTGAAAACAGGCAACACACCATCAACCATTATTCTCAACACAACAAAATTGGTTACCCAAACCACATTGTGGAATGGGACAAGAGAATTCAAGGAATCATTATTCTTAGTAAAAACTAAATAAATTTAGAATAATATTGAGTATTCGGCCAAAACAAAATAATCCAGTAAACTATTTTAGCAGTGTGGTTGTTGGTAATCACATCCATAAAGATTTTTCACTTTGGAGAGAAGCAACTGGAATTAAAACTAAGTATTTCACACTGATTTGGAGGATCAATCCAACATCTGATTTAGATATTAAAACTAATCATTTATGTAATAAAACTCACGAAGAAATGAAGATAATTTTAAAAAATACTTAACAATAAGAACAATTTCAATTCAAAAATTTAAGAGAGTTCTTTTGTTTATGATGCAATGCAGTGATTTATGCTCTGAAGCCTTAAGAATACGTATAACATGCTAACGCGACCTAAACCTGACTCTCATCAGACGTCAGATCTCTGTCGTCATGGCTGAAACTAGTATTATGATAAAGATTCATTCCGGATTTCAATTGTCTATCTTACCATCAACCCTTAAATTTTATTTTGCTTATAACTAATGGAAAACAACAAAAAAGACTTCAGGTAAAATCTGCGCTTTTTGGAAGATCTTGGGTACGAGATATAGTATTTTTTATGAACTATTTTTCTCTTTCGTTCCTATCTCTGGTAATTTTATCAAAGATAATTTCTTTGAAAGATTTTTAATACTCTTTTTAAGGATTTTGTTTCCAAAATACAGCCGCTAAGGAATATTCTGTAAAATTCAGAAGAAAAAATAGTGAAAACTGCCAATTTCATATTTTGAAATGTAAAACAATATCATACGTGATATTTTTTGTGGGTACCATTAAACTCAGAAAATATGCTCAAACATTGTTATCGCGGTATGTACTCATAAACCGAAAAAAATGATAAAATACTCCGTTATACACATTTTACTCACCACCCCATTTACACTTCTGAAAGATTCCCTTCATTAAAAATATCAGTAAAGCAATATAATAAACACATTTCATTTTTCATCTCATGGTCTTGAAGGGTCACCAGTGCCACGAGTAGACTTCCAAGGCAGGAGGGGTCGAATTTTTGCATTTTCCGTAGCATGCCCTAGAGGAAACTCTTGCTATTCTAATAAAATTTTAATTTAGATCCAATAGACGTTGAGAGGTTGCATTTATTTAAAAAAATATAAGATTGATGTTCAATGCTTATGTAACAGCTATTTTTACATCAACTATTACGCAACAGTTGCAAAAGGAATTACTTTCGATGATGCCCGGCTACCATCTCCTATACTCCCTGTACAGGACATACTTATTCTAACATATTATTCCTTCACATTATAGTTTTTATATTAAGGAACTTACAACCATCTAGCAGGTACCACATTTTCCCATTTGAAGATCATGCCTTCACAACACTGAAAATGAAAGAAAAACCAGTCATCAGAACTTATACTACTTCATTTGTTAGGTAAATTCCGTAGATTCAATTCGTTGTATTGGTCAAGTGGTAAAATACACTAAATTAAGAGTTTATGTAATCAACAATTGTTATTTCTCAACAGAATTCTTACTCTTTAGTCCTTAGTCATTTTTCCTTAGTTAGTTCCTTAGTCATTTTTCTTATCATGAGATGAACATAATGTTTCAGGTTCAAGGAAGTTTTAATGTTAGGTAGAGAAATCCGAAAGAAAAAGATAAAGGTATTACGTCCCTTATTGTATTATCCCCACCTCCACCTCTCCACCCATCCCCACCTCCTGTGGTTCATATATCGATGGCCGATGTCACTCAAATTCACTTCAGAAATGGCACATGAGTGATAACATGTGGGAAATTTCACAACCATTTGGTCATGGTCGCCTATTAAACAGAAGGTTGTGTATTGCTGTAGTCACCTTAAGGAGATAGCTCGTATTGCTAATGAGAAACCTGAATTTTACTGTGAAACGCATTAAAATAATTATACATCAATCATACAGTTTCTAAATCGATTATCATACAATCGATTACTGATGTTGGTTTTTGCGCAGAGTTGACCAGAAACTTTTAAAAGGCTTCTTTCAAAATGTTGACGGGTTGTGTTTCTGGTCCATGTGAGCAATAGTAAAATGTCGGAAACGTTACTTTCTCATCGAGATAACATTATAAATTCTTTAATTTGAGGCCGATTGATTTGCACACTTGCAATTTGTGTACTTTCTTTATATATATATATATATATATATATATATATATNTATATATATATATATATATATATATATATATATATATATATATATATATATATATATATATATATATATTTGTATTAGCAACACTGATATTAGCAGCCGCTTACATCATTTCTGAAAACGAAGTATTCATTACACATTATTCATTATTTGTCACGTTTTTTCAATTGTTCATTAAAACATCAGTTTTGTCGAAAAAAAAAGAAAGCAGTGGAAATATAACCAGTAGACAGAGATTTGGAAAATCAATATTCTTGTACCGAAAGATGAGTGGAAAAGAAATGGAATATTTTTTTCTTCTGCTCAGATTGGTAATCTAGCACGTCACAAAATTTTATTGTCAAAAGTACGCATAAAAGAGGCAGGAATAATTCTTAAACATTAGATGGGCCAAAATATCACCCAATACCTTACGAAGTGTTGTGAGGCACACTTGGTTGGTTGGGGACAATATACACGTCACAGGCAGTAACGAGTTTAGTAGGACAGAGTGACGCGGCTATTAGAGAATATAAATATACCACGAGGGGGAGACTCGTTCTCACTACTACGTCTCACTACGCTCACTATGTAACTCATTATTAGCTCCATCACTTACGCTCACTACGCGTACTACGACTCCCGCGCTACGCTATCTCGGACGTGTCCGACGCCACGCACGTCGCTCCCGCCTAAGAGCCATCTCGCNGAACAATGGCCACCACTCGCGGCAGACAAATAGCTGCAAACCAGCTGACTGTCTCAGCGACAAGTGAAATTGAAGTGACGAGTGAGTGAACAATGGAAATCATTGTGATCAAGTGCACGAAGAGCACGCAAACGCGTGCATGCGTGAACTGTACAAATTCCAACTCCCACGACGAACGATAGAGCTGACCGAAAGGGAGTCACGACAGAAGGGAAAACATTTTGTTGAGTCCTTAAACCCCCTTTTGGATGTGATTTTGAGTTTTCAGAGAAAAATGGATTTCCTTTCCAAATCCGATATTAGAGCATTCCTCAACAGTCGACGAGAGATTTCGAATTTGAAAACTTTTCCTGGCTAAAAAATTTATTTAAAAAAAAGAAAAATGTAATTTCTTCTAACATTGAAAAATGTGGCGAATGTGAATAAGATATTGGTTGCAAAATATGAATATGACAACGATTAATAGAAATGTTTTTTAATTGTGTTTTCTTGGATGTTTTAGCATTGTCACCACAACGAAACCCGAATTAATTTTTACAAAGCGAAAATCTTACCAAAAAGAAGGAACCAACAAATTTGAAGAGAAATGTATCGTTTCGGTGAATCTTATTTTGTAGAGCGTGGCTTTTACACTTAATTATGTTTTTGTATCGGGTACAAATGTTACCGCGTTCTTTTATGAAGACACACCTTAGCCTTTGGGGTCTATGGCAATTAGAAATATCACTGTCCTTCAATCTGAATTATAACAGAACGAAGAAAAGAATTAAGAAAGAAGAATTTAGAGAAGGTCCATCCTGGCCCAGGTTTTTCTCCTGTTTTCCTTCGGTTATAAGCGGATAGAGACACTCTTTCCTAGGGACGTCAGATTAATAATTAATCTCTTATTTAGTGTTATTTTATTAGTTACGATTTATAAACACTATTTTCCAAATAACCTATAATTTGATAATTGTGAAATAACTTTTTTACATTTTATTAAATACAAATTTGTTCGCATTCCGTTAATGTTATAACACGAAGTGAACTATTTTTATCTTATTTTAGGAGTGTGCTGAAATGTTAAATCCGCTTCTGCCTTTGGGACTGTTGATTGGAATTGATGAAATGGTCCCTTGCTTGCTTCCGGGAAGTAATTTACTTTATGTTCCTCCACGTGATCATACTCAATTTGTAAGTGCTGTACAATAAATTAATTTATTTTATTTTAGACTGGAGCAAAGAAAGGTTATTTAAGATATGTTACGTCAGGGATCAAAATATATAATAATGATATTACTAGTCATATTAATGATAATTATAATAATAATCGGTTTTGAGGTTTTTGCTTCTGCATTTTATTCTTCATCGATTTCACTGTCATCCCTATCAAAAATGACAGGTTTGAATATGTTTAGTCTTGGGGTTTCTATGTCACATGTTCACAAAGCCAAGAATAGGTTAAGTGACGCCCGCCTTCATAATGATATACCCACATAGAAAACTGGTTTGCCGGAGTTTTAATTCGACTCCTAACTCCAGTTCGATCTGCTTCTTCGCGTGGATACGTAAGTCGCTGGTTCAGAGCGGGTAAACCTCTACTCTCCTCGCAGCTAAAGAAAGCTAATGAGGGAGGAACCTAAAGACCATGTGAAAGTTGAGAAGCCAATGCCAGCATTGCGAGATTGCCGAATCTTTCTTACGTGGGCGTTCTATTGGTGTTAGCAGAATCTTATGTTTGGACGCTGCCACCCACATTAGTCCCTTCCTACACAATCGGGGAAAGAGGGTGAACGTTGAAATAACATGCTACACGTGTCAGTTTTCCATCGAGGATTAAATGAAAGGCGTATTCTTTGGGCGTTGTTCATTCTTTTAAAAAATGTTAATAATAAGGTAGTAGTTGAATTATATACTGAATTCTAATTTAGAATTAAGTTAATTTAAATTCACGAGATGAATTAATGAATAGATACTGGGTGAATATTACAATTTACTATAAAATATTGTAGATTTTTATGGGAAATTAAATTTCATAAATTAATGTCTTTTCTCCATACATAGTGGAACTCAATTTTAACACAAAATGTTTTGATCATCGTCAGATGTCAGAGGTCTAACATTGCTTCATTCACGCCAAAGCAAACCTACTTCGCTGTATTTCTGAATACACGTCTCTGAGATTTGTTTCAACATTTTCATTAAGTGTTTTTAAGTAATGCAGCTCAAATAGCTTTTTCCACAAGTCACCAAACGTGAAAATTCAAATAAACGCTAAATAATCAGTATCTGAGTTTTTGACAATAAAATCATTATTATTATTAACTACCCCATTTGCTCCCCTCCCCTCAGTTTCTGTTTCATCAATACTTTGACATATATTCTAACGTGTTACGTTTGGAGATTGACATTTTGTCAAGAGTACTGACTGAAATAAATAAAAATTTAATTATTTTTCATGGAATCTCTTAGTTTTCTGATTTAAAAAAACAAAAAGCAAGTTTGTCATAAATTTTTTATTTCATCATTTATTTGATAAGCATATATACTTTTACTCGTAACTAATAATTAAGTACATTTTATTTTTCAAAACTAGCTAGGAACACATTTTAGCTTTGCAGAAAATTACAGTGGCATCACGCTATGTTAATGTTAAATAAGTTTACAACTTCTATGTCGTGAACAAAAAGTTTTTCAAAGCATGCAGATGAGCGTTTGTGGGAGTGAACCTAATTTTGAACGAAAATTATCGTATTATTACATTAGAATAAAGTCAAATAATTGTATAACCTTTAATTTATGTAAAAGTTGTACGATTAAAATGAGACAAAAACTGAAGCATTAATAAAATTACAACCATATACATGGAGATTATTTTGTTTGTTTAAAATATTGATAAATACATTTTCCATAAATGAAGTAGGCCATTGCTGAACCGGCAGAATTTGATATATCAGCAGGGACGGCGTGCCCTATCTGGCTGATATTTCTGAGATAAGCTTTTCCACAGGTTACAAGCAGCCAATGTGTAGGTGTTGCGGCGTGCAGTCTTGAATGGGTGGAGGTACGCTGGGCCACCCCCCGCAGAAGACATATGACAACACCGCGCTTTCGCTCCATTGGTTACATCTCATTATCCTTATTTGGCTGCGGGGACAATAGTGAGGAACTTACGTACTACCTGCTTGTCAGTGCTATCCTTGCGTAGCTGAGGTATTTTGAGGTTTCACTGGTCGGCAATTGCGTGGTTAATATATTATGTTAGAATTTATTTATAAAAAATACCTCAAAATAAGTAAGTTCGATTGGTGGATTGTTCTAAATATGAAGTATGAGCTATCAATACATTCAGAGAAAAAAAAGTGTTACCTGATTTTTTTTTAATTTGTATAGATTGAGACACTCCAGATATTTGGTTTAAATAAGCGCGAGTGCCACACCAGCCAATAGTGAATTATTCCGCTCTAGTGGTCGGAGCATATGGCTGTGAGATGTGAACCCCTACCCCCCACTCTGGAAAATGTTTACCTCACAAAGGTAGCTCACGAGACATTCTCATTCTATTCTCATTTTGATTATCAGTCGTTTCGTTAGCTACCAACGATGCTACATGGCATTAGCTCAGTATCCGTCTACGATGCTAGTTCTCATTTCGATCGAGGCTAGTTAACTTGGCATTAACTCACTGATTTTCACTGAGTCAGTCTGATACGAGATAAAGAGACTTTTCTAGAAAAAGCGAGTTCAGAGGTTGTGGTTTTCAGTCTGTTAAGAGAACACATTATTATGTTAAACGTTCTTCCGAGTCAAAGACAATAGTTTGTTAGAAAGTTAAATGTTTCCGAGCAACAAGAGATGAAGAGAACGTGATTCCGAAGGGCCGATGGTGGAGGCGTCATCAACGTGAATGATCTCAGGCGAGGTCCGAGCATTCCTGTGCAAGGTCGGCACTTGAACCACGAGACGAGAAGATACAAGAAGATGTAAAGGTATTATAAAGAGGTGTAATACGAGAAAATATCATCTTTAGAGTCAAAGATATTTTATGTTATCAAAACCAGCAAACTGGTAATTATTCATGAATGTAAGGGTTGTGATGCCAATATGATGTTTGTGTTGTTTTAAATAAATTGTTTTTGCCTATTGTTCCAAAAATCTGTTGATTCCTTTTTGATTTATTTAAGTCTGTAAGTGTAAGATTATCATTATAAATTTTGAACCTAGATCGTGGCACAAGATGTTTTCATTTTTGTAAATTATTTACTCAATCAAGAAAGTTGATAACTTTTAAAACATGCACCTGCAGAAGAGAGAGAGAATACGAATAAGCACATGAACTTTTAAAATCGGTTTTGAAATCTATGTTGTACTTAACCACTTACGGCTGTTAATCGCAAACCCCACGAAATGTGCCCTTTGCGCGTCTTCCATAGAGTACCTAAAAGTCGAGTAACGCCGACGTCTGCTTACCACTTCTCATTGGTGCCGCCATTTTGTGCCTTTCGTCCCGCGCGACTTTCAAAGTTCAGGATCCTGAGGCAACGTCACCTACACAACAGAACCTTACTCCTCGCGTATTGTCTCACAACGTGTTAAGATTGCAGCATTGAATACATGACAAATTTTGTTTATCATTTAGCAAACGCAGAATATGTCTCTAATATCGAAACCACTGTGAAAAAGAATCCTTCTAAAATACTTCTATACATACGAATATATTGTTATTTAGATAAAAATATATTGTTTTGAACCCAATACTCGTATTATATTTTAACGTTAAGACTGTTTATCCTTTTTTTATAATATTTAATAATTCTTTTCTGGTTCATTTATTTAAAAATTAGTAGTTCTAAATAATATTTGATAAGTTGTAAATTAGAAAAACAAATTGTCCTTAGTTCTGTTCCCCAAGTGTCAAATGTGATAAATAGGAATGATTTTTTTGTAAATGTACGCTCCTTGTTCATCAACACAAAATAATTTATGGATAATATTTACCAACACAGTTTTTCAACTATCCCTTACGAGAAATCTCCGTAACATTTCTCAATTGGCGCGTTTGGCATTGTAATGGTACTTTTCATTATGAATGATTCAAATACAAAAATTAGATTTAATGCATTTATACATCAATCAACAAGTGAATTATTATCGCTGATGCAATGTGCTGAATTATTAATTAGTGTTTAATACATAATGTGAATTGATTTCCATATAAATTACACATATAATTATTCATTAAATCTCGCCAACAATTATTATTATTATTATTAATATTATTATTATCATATTTATTTTTCTAAATATCATTATTAAATCGCAACTGCACAAATAAGTGTACTCTCATTGAAATATACTTTATATATTGTGTTTCCATGACAATTACTCATTATAATTTTGAATTCCCGGGTATAGCTAAACCACGCCGACTTCGGTCGCGGTCGGTGCAGTTACATTACAGCGTTGTGTCGCAGTGTAAACGCTCTTTTAGGCACAAAATGGCGATTGGCGTTACTCCTTATGGGTACTCTAGTCTTCCATAACTCGCTGCGAAGCAAGAAACCATCAAAACTGAAAGCCCGTGGAGAACCTGCTTTGCCGGTGAAAGCCGGTAGACGCCGACACCCAGCGCCACCAAGTTTCCGTTGCGTGCACTCCACAGAAATAGTCTGTTGTGCGCTCTCAAAGCATTGCTAATTCCTGCCGCTGCAGTGCACCGGTGAGCGCTGACTACCGAAAGCTAGAAGTCAGCTTTCTACGTATGCGTATCCTTGTGAACTATTAAATAGTCAGTGCAAATTACAGTCTCAATGTGGTGCGTATCATAAATATTGAATACTATTATTCTAAGCGTGTACAGTCTTTGCATTTTTAATGAACCGTTTGTTACTGAGATACAAAGTAGTAAGACCTAATTCCTCTTAGTCCAACGAAAATAATCATTTTACCTTGCAAAAGGTCGCATAGTTCTGATATATTTTATGGCAGGGTCCTAACTTAAGACCTAAGTTTTCGACCACGATGCTTTGCCGCGTGTCATTTTCTCGCGAAGAAAACATTGAAAACACGAAAATTTTCGACCAAGTCCATGATTTATAGAAATAACGCAATAATGATGCGATTCTCAGAAAAAAAATAACTTTGTCTTTTCTTAAGAATAGAAAGTTTCAAAAATATAGTGGTTCAATGAGCTTTGTCGATCAAGTAGTTATCGTGATAGTCTTTTTAGAAATGTATTTTTTTTCAAAATTTGTGAAAGTTGTCAATTTTTGTCAAATATTGCTAAATAATTTTAAACGACAGCTTCGACAACGAAATTTTTAAATTGAAACATCCCCTTTGCTTGATCCACGTGTCTCTAGCATTACTATTTTGAGAAGGACAATGAAACGAACGTTTTCACATTGGCCAAAAATTTACCCTGCAGAAATTATGGAACATGTCTGGACAGGAATGCTTATTAGATTGGTGATAAACATCAAGTCTCACAATTTTTATACTCTTGTTAAATACTGAAGGGTATACATTAAACTCTACAGTTACGTTGGAGTCGAATATCTTTGCAAGTATCTCAGTTACCCATTTGGACTGCTCGAAAATATAAAATTTATCTTCCAAACAACTTATTGCAGCAAATTACCGCTATCTGTCATCCGTCATTTTTTTCTTTAACATGGTTTCCATAACATTGCAACTATCACATACAATAGGAACTACGTCAATGTAATTTCTTAAAACACTTCTACTTACTAATTTAGCTGTACTCGTTAACTATTCGTACTACAAACATGCATGTTCGCTGGTTTTGTAGAAAATTTAGCAGTACTTTCAACATATTCCATATAAATTTTGTTGTTGGAGTTTCCATTCAAACTTATTTAGCAATGTCTGACGTAAATTGACATTTTTAAATTTTTTGAAAAAAAAGTACATTAAATAAAAGCTCTATTTCGATTACTATTTCACCGACAACTATATTACTAAACCATTATATTTTTGAGAATTTTCTTCTGTTTAGAAAAGATACAGCCATTTTATTTTGAGCAACACATCATTAGGGGGATATTTTCATAAATCAAGGGCAAGGGCGAAACGGTATATACCAATTTTTCCATAAACTCATTTCCACCGCCCCCGCCCAAGGTGTCCTAGTGGAGTCTTTTTCCATGAAGTCTGATTCAGACTTCTACGATATCAGAATTTCACTGTCAAGGCAGCGATATCGAAAATTACGTACTCGTCATTGGTAGCTGTCATGTCCCTGAGGTGGTGGGGTTTATACGGGCTGATTGTAGATTTCGGCGTCTTCGGGAATGTCACTACTAGTTTCAGCGGCCCCGAAGACTATGATATCATTGCTAATATCAGTCATTTTAGTTTATTTTTACATTTCATACCTTTCTCAAAGCGAGTATTTTCTCTCATAGGGAATGATATAGGACCTCAGAGGCATTGAAAGGGTGAGTGATCTTCTGCACCTTATAATAATGTATTTAATGCCAATATCAGTCCTTTTTTATTATTTCTACTTGTTCCGTTTCCACACCAAACTTAGGGGTGTTAGGGGTACATTATCTGCAATGTATACTGATTATGAAATCGGGGACGTCCTTCTTATTCTCAACGGCACCGAAAATTATTGTTTCGATTCTAATATCGAATTTTTGTATTATTTTTACATTTCAACTTCTTCCCACCTCCTAATTAAGGGTATCAGTCTCATCCCCACAGTGCCTGTTGTCAGATAGTCAGTAATCTGTACGTCAAGTTTGGTTGAAATTGCTCTAGGAACTCCAAAATTTGGTAGGATACATACATAAAACATTTCAACACCCACTTCACCACCTTAGGGTAGATTATCGTGAAATCATTCCTTAGCAGATGTTTACACCTTAAAAGGAATCTACTTGGTGAATTTCAAGTTTGTAGGATTTGAAGTTCACGAGAATTCGTTATTAGTCAGTCAGTGAGCCAGTGGTTTTTCACTTTTAAGATTTGTTACGATGTCTAAGAAGGGATAATTTAAAAAAATACTTTTTAAGAAACATTTTTCTATTAAAATCACAAAAAGTGGAAAGAAATTAGAAATTTTAAAATGAAAATTAAATAAGTAATTTATATATCACGTCTTCTCACTCTCCGATTGTCTATGATAATATTATTTAATGTTATTTAAGATGTGCAGATTATATTAAATACAATTAAAATTACAGATAAAACACTGGTTTATTTTCAGGCATCAAATGATGAGAAATATCACATTTACTATAGTATAATTGGATGTTATTCATCATGTGGTATCTGAAAATCAGTGTTTTATCAGTGATTTTGATTGTCTTCAGTAAGAAGTTTTTTCTTTTATCAATAGTATAAATTGTTTTGGCATATATCGAAATTGCATGCACCTCCTCCTTCGAATTTAGAAGAGGCACTAAATTTTTGTAATGCCCTAAAGGTATCATGTAAGTCGTGAAGAACAGTTGATTTGAAGGCTTTGAAATAACTAAGATGGATACAGGGGTTTATGAGAAATATAATCGGAGAATATATAGGAAAGTTTTGGCAACTATCTGATCTCGCGGATCTCTATTGACATCAAATATTGGTAAAGCATAAAATTTTACTAAGAATTAATTAATATTTACACCAGCCATCACATGGTGTTTGCATCTCCCGCGCTCATTTAATACAAGAAGAGTTCAGAGTTCTTAACAGAATACTTCACAGGGATGTAGTGCCAAATTTGGAAGTGTGGGAGCTCTCATGCTCGAGCAGTTAGTATAAAAAAGTCAACTCTCCCTGTCGGTAGTGGTTGCCCAGGAGTCTTTAATTTTGGTCGATTTAATTCTTTGGATGAAAATTTTCTCCAATAGTATATTTTTTCTTCCTTCTTACGTTGGTACAAACTATTGAATTATGATGGGTCCTTCATTGAACACATTGGTAGGGTCTACTGTTCGAAAAGAAGCCACGCTCCCTCGCGCCTCCGCTCCATATTATCCATATCTCACCGGAGTTGATTAGACAATTTGTGTCTAGAAGAATTATTTATTAAAGTTCAAATGTCACAAAACTAGTTAATATTACAAATTAGTTTTAATTTGAGTGATTTTAAATTAATAATTATTTCGTCTCTTACCTTCTTCGGATGTACTACGAGGTTTAATGTCGCGCAATATTAATACACTTTGACATGTTTTTAAATCCACTTGCCCAATTTATCAGAAAATCAGAATGGTGACTTTCCATTGTGGATATGGTACGGTATTCGAATAAATGTTGTAGAAAGTTACCATTATACATTCTCCCTCGGGTTAAAATTAAAAATCGAATCCAAAATCCCTCAACAACGCGTCTCCACTTACTCTTTTCAAAAAACAAAGGATAGATTCAATGAAAAGTTAAAATATTCACCAATTTCGATTGCAACTGGTGAAGAATGGTCACTATATTTTTCTAATATTCTGATGTGACAAAAAAATGTTCCGTATTTCGCGCGCCTCTTCCAACAGGTGTTGTATAATAGCATTTTAAATGAAAGCATTTCAAGGCCTAGAATGTACTAAAATGTCCACATGATATAAATTATTCAACATGCAAACATCCTACTAATGGACAGCTTTCCACACTCATTGCTTTGTAAGAAATTCCCGATGTGGACATTTTAGTAGAAGTCCGTTCTTATCTCGGTTCGGACGTCACATAATTTTCCACATATTACTACAAAGAATTCCGTAGAATGAACTATTTAGCACATACATGCCTATTAGTTTTGAGTTTTCACGTTTTTCCAAGAAATTTATTCATTTTGTTTCTCAGGTATACATTGCTTATTAAAATAGATTTTTAGCTCGGAAATAACTGAAAAATTATTATCAAGCTTTCACAGACATTAACCGTTCATGTTAAATTCCTTAATGAAAAATGCAGCGAAATTACTTATTTCTTTAAAATACCTTTTTAAAAGTAAGTTCAAAATGTACCACTATACCAACAACTAATGCATAATTTATGACACTTTTTCAAATTATTATTTACCAATTTAAAACATTTTTGCTTTGAACAATAATGAATTCGGGTGATTCTTTGGCCGTATTCCAGATGACTCATCTCACATTTTCCAAAAGGACAACGTTCTACTAATGTCAAAATCCAAAATTTACTCAACAGATATATCGCCACAGAAAATGTAACACAATTAAAAAATAGAAAGTTGAAAAGGTTCCTCTTCTTAACCCATATAACGCCTGAAGGTTTCTTCTCTAAACACCGGGCAAAGTGGACGTACTCTGAAAACTAGTCCCGGTAACATCGTTTCATTAAGTTCCACATAGATATTAGTCTCGGGATCATTTCCGTATTAGCGAAACCCTGCAGTCGGTGGACAAATGCCCAACCGGTTCCGTCATAAAGACGTTCCGCAGTGAGGAGCGGGGCGGGGCAGAACAGGGAAAGATGCGCGTCTGTAGCACGTGCTGGAGTGAAGTGGAGGGCAATGAGTGAATGCATGGCACCTGCCTCTGCAGCAGCCTTCCCGCCCACAGAGACACGTCCATGCAGTAGCTACATCTCTCTTTTCCTCCCTTCTTCCCTCCCTCACATTAGTCGCTCCTAAAAAAACTAAAAAAGGTATAATTCATGAATTTCAAAAGCTGAATAGAATATATGCTGAGGGAACATTTTGAAATTATTAGGTAGAAAATATTACCATTCTCCCACTACTGACATGCCCGATCTCTTTAATATAAAAGGTGAGGTTAAATTAAGACATATATGGCTCGAGTAAGTTCCACATATTAATGAGCAATGTGTGTAATGAGTTATTCAAATAAATCTAACAAAGTCTCCGACTTATGTAGAATATTATTATTATCATAAAAGAGACTTTATTTTGGCGAGCCTCAGACCTTAAGGTCTGCTCATCCAACCATTTTAAAACATTTACATTTATAATACAAGATGAAACTTTTGAGGATAGTATTTAAATCTATGTCATATTATATAATTATTACATATTATTATAAACACACGTTTCATACATTAGAATATGATATACTGTTCCCTATTGAACAGAAAATGTAATATAGGGCATTGAAATGAAGGCTAACTTATGGTAGACATGAAAATGTCTCCTATGCAAGGGAAGAAGATATTAATGTAGTTAAAATGATATTTTTTCCGTACGTTTCGTAAAAAATAGATATGCGTTTCTTCCTTAATCTGATTGTCATTGCAATTTTAAATAAAAAACATTAACCAGTTGTGATGAGTAATATCTACATTGTCGGTGCTCGGTCAGAGAAATTAAAGCTTCATTTGTTTGCAGATTCAATTGCAACAAATTTTTCCAAGGTTCTTGACTATTAATCAGGACAACTAATATCAATAGGGCAACAAAAATATACGTAATTTATTTTCTGACAGTTTTGCAGGTACAACGACGTTAACTTTTAATTCGATATGAAAGGTTGGAACAAAGAATAGTATTTTTGTTTTGTTCCCAAATATCATCATTGAATCACAAAATTTAGGGATATTGACTTTTCTTGAAGTGGTCAATTCTCATTCTTTGGGGATAGGGGTCCAAACTGGTTGATCCTCACGGAACATGAGGACGAAGTCTGCTGCTCATTTTTTGGGATTACTCTTAGTCTCTCCTGTTGTTAATCCCTACACATGTGCCCATCATCATTGCACATATCCTAGTATCCTCAACCTTAGGAATATCTAGCAGTAAAACTGTTCAGCACCCCCCCTCCCCCCAGGGGGCTTTCATTTAGTAAATACATGTTTGGCAAACACCGGCCCCTAGCTGAGTCTGGTAATACTTTCACTTACTTGTGCAAGGCTCCTTCCTTTCTCTTTCCTGACCTTCCTTGGTCACCTCTTGTTCTTTTCGATCCCGACGCTATTAGGGGTAGGGTATCTTTCATTTTCTTCATTTTTTCTAATGTTTTGATTTTTGGTTTTGAGATATGTTTTGATATATTGTAATTCAGGAGGGTTTTTAGTGGGTATGGTTGAGTCATTCGGCGAGTCCCACACACGGGGAGAGTCATGTTGGCTCTCCTTAGTGCGTAACTGCATTTTCCTTAACTGTACAGAATTTTAGGACCTCGATGTCGACGAGCCGTATAGTCCCACAAAAAAATGTTCAGCACCCAAATTATTCCCCTGCCGAGAATACAGAAGCATCGTCTTATCATTCCAAAAAGCAATCAGAAATAAGTCAATCCTCTTAGGTGGCTTTTGGTTACCTAAGATAAAATATAAAAATAGAGAGATATTTTATTTATTATATAATTTTTGGTGATAGGCTAAGTCACCACGTTTTTATGATATGACCGTTTTTATAGAAATCTCGTTAGTGAACGTCATAATTATATCGTCATTATAATTGCAGGAGTTAATGCATTAGCAATAAAGTTTAAAACGTTTAAAAGATAGGAAACTATTTTGAGAAGTCTCATTACGCCTTTTATATGATTTCAAAAGTATAAGATACAACGAAAAACAAATGGCTTTGAGCGTTTTGGGATATGATTTTGTTTTAGGTCGGGGGAATCTTTGTTCACCTTCATGAACACAATCGTAGAAATATGATTATAGTTTCGTCGTGATCACCGTTAGTTAGTTGGTTTTTTTTCACATCCCAGCGAAAATAAAAAGACAAATAAATTAACGTTGTTGCTTGCTTTTCTTCAAAGTGGACTTTAATTTTATAATACAAGGAATTTTCTCATAGTAAATTGTTGATTACTGAAAGAAGTGTTTAAAATGGAACAGAAAAAAACCTTGATCACCTGAGTTGAGTAGGAGTGAACTCATTTACCTTTTAATTTACCACTTGTTCTTAGAATACTTCCTTATTTCACACTGACTTCAGTGGGCAAAATAGTATCACATAGTGTAAAAATATCCGGTTTTTGCAAGATTTAGAACCCATGTCTTGAGTCATCTGTTAAAGTTTTTGTGGATGTCTTCCTATTCCTCACTCTAGACAGCACTACCGCATTCGCTGAACCTCCTCTGGGACGACTGCTTCTTTGTAATGCCAAAAGGACTGCAGGTGGCAGATGGCAACACTGATTGCCGGAAAGGCGTTTACTGTTACGACGAAAAGAAATAGATTTACATACAAATGTTTGCTAATTCCTAGAAACGTTGATGAAGAAACGTCAAGAACCATCTGAAATGCTAAGTTGGTTCTTGGCACCTTATCCAGCGTTAGTTCTTGGCCACTGTCATTTTCGATGTGGCATATTAATTTAATAATACCGGATGGGGGAGAAAGATGAAGCACTATGATAGTATTGTGTGACAGACGCAAAAATGGAGTAATTATTATCCTTTAATTGTGTACATAAAATTACTCGTGATTTTTATTTATTGAATAGTAAAAAATAGAGAAGTGAATTTTGTGTATCAAATTAATGATTTTTATTTTACGTATATTATTATTCCTGTTATTGGTTCCGAGAATATTTCTTCGAAAGATGAGTGCACTCCAAGTAAAACACGTAAATTAAAGAAAAAGCCTGGAGCAGTTCCGTAAATGACTTTGAATCTTCGAGCAGCCACCAAAATAAGATCTCATTTTCATATAATAATACAGCATTTACTAATTTCGAGAAACACTCTCGCCTTCTGTAACCAATGCACCTTGCCAGATGACCACAACGTTTCTCGGAACGTCTCATCGCTTCGCCAAGTAAATTGACCTCATATCACGCAGAGAGATTCCAATGAGGGGGAGGGTGGTTAAAGGGTGATTCGCCAACTAGCAAAATGACATCCTTTCAACTCACCGGTTTCTTTGTGTAGATGTTCAAATGAGCCTGCGGGATTCAGTCCCTGCGAAACGGGATTCAACGGGATCCTTGTCGCAGAAGGCGTCGGGGCTGCTTCGCCAGGTGTCACGACGTCTCTGCTTCTCCATCGGCTTTAGATGATGTTAAGATCGTTTTTTTTCTTCTTTCTCTGCTGCCCTACATTTTTGCGCTTGAATTCTGGAAGGGGGTAAATGGAAGGGGAGACCCAATTTTGAGATGACTCTATTCTCAGAAAATTTCACATCAAGCCAACTAAACAAGATGGAAAAGTATTGAAAGGGTGACAAATGATTTTTTTGAAACTCCGTATGTCAAGGATGATGAACATTTAAGAAATAAATAAATATGAATAATTAATAAACTATGACGTTATCATAAAATTTAAAAATGAGGGAAGGATTTGTGTTAACATGCAATAAACTTTATAATGAATTTGATTTGCTTGTTTGTAAGCGTGTCATGACTTGTAACATTTTAAAAAGTTATGGATTTAATAAAATTGTATTAAAGGAAGGCAATAAATTTACCCTCCATTAGATTGTAGGATAACATAATTATTGTTGTATTTTCCAATTATTTGATGAGTTACATAGTTCATGTGAACAAAAGAATTTCGCTCTTCATTTATTAACAAGTCTGTTGGGGGTCGAAAGGGAAATAAAATCATTATTTTGAGAAATAATGCACCCAGTGCATCGCCTATTAATAATATACCTATATTCATTTCACAATTTATATCTTCATGTTATTCTACAAATTTAACATTTTTCTTATTCAATATTTTTATGTTCTCATTTTACATTAAAGATTTATTACATTATTACAATTTTCTTCATCTATTTCAATTCATTTATTTCATTTTTACATTAAAGATTTATTACATCTTTTCTTTATTTCTAAAATATTTTCACAATTTAAATTATTTTCACTTTACAATATTTTATTCTACTTTATCATTCAAACGCAATTCACTTCATTTTATTGTATTATTTGTGTATATTTAATGTTTTATAGAACTTGATATCTCATTTTGTACAACTGAAGATGGCATCAGTGAACTAAGCTTCAAATTCTCTGTTTCAACAATCATGTTCTTGCATGCAACGAAACTCATGAACAGTAACACGAGATTTGAAAACTAACCAATTCAAGTGCATACAAGATATTAATTATCTTTTTGAGGAACTGGAAAGACATAATGAAATCACATATCCACAAATTTAAATGCTAACATAATTCTTTGAGTTACTTTTATTTTGTCACATTTCAAATTGTTTTCCGGGAAAATGTGAATGTATATAAATAAAATGTTAAAGTGGACTCAAAACTCTAATTCTCTAAAGGCTTCGGTTTATTGCCGCTCATGCGTATGATCGGAGAAATGATAACGATACACGTTTTTTATTCGAGAATGGTAAAAAGGATACCGTTATGGACCGAAATCATTTCTATGGCTCTGATTATTTATGAGCAATTAAACATTTTGAGATGTGTAAAATATATCATTCTTGAAATTCAAAAGGTTGTGTTTATGTCACATTAAAAAAAAGAGATACAACGGAACTTAAGCGAGCCGGAGGCTGGACTAGTGAAGCAGGTGCTTCAGCATACACATTTGTCTCCACGGGTAACTGCTTTCTTGTGTGCGTCCTGCATAGAAAAAGTCGAACATTTCTCTTTCAGCAATGTGTCTGCAAATTTTGATCTGTGCTACAAATCATACGAGGAAATTGATAGTGTTACATTAATTGACAAAGGAGCAGGATAGGATATAAAATTATATTAGAATAATTCAAAACCGACCACTAAGGAAAAGTACAAGAATAATTATTATATTTCTAAAAATGTTCTAGTATATATTCATTATCCTCTAAGGTATTTTTTTCTGATTTATCCCAAAGGGATGTGAGCAAAAGCTCTGTTTCTTTCCCACCATCGTTACTACCTAACACGGAGATACCATTGAGCCAAAATTGGCAGAATGGAGGATAGTTCATGCAATCATCTTCGACAATGCTGTAGTTTTTGGTGCTCTGACAGAAATTCATATTGACGTAGAAATTTTCTCCGGTGATGCAAGGTCATATTTTTGAACGTGACAGCTGATTGCATTGAACTTCCAATCTCACAGTTCAGGGATTGCTGGTTCCAAACCATTGCTGGAAATAGTGAAATGTCCAATGGAAATGCTTTCTGTCATCTCAATGTGTATGAGAGATTAGATGTCCGGCTTGATGTTGCCACTGACTTGACGAACGAATGATATCACTTCATTTTAAGGGATTATTCCTTCTCTGGGTTACCAGACCATCTCAAGTTCCTCAAATATTCAGCTTTCTCAACCTCAGCTTGTGATGAAGATAGAGGAGATCTCGGAAGCTCAGCGAATATCTGAGTGTAGTCTCTCTTAAGCTATCTTTGTGCTGTTTATGAAATTAGCATAACAATCAAAGACTGTAGGGCAGCACTTTCTAGAATAATGACTTTTTATGGGCATCACACATCCCTCAGCACTAATGAAAACAGATATTTATTTTCACCTAAATACTCCGAACCTGAAGAATCCTTCTTAAAAATCTCCATCCAAATTTGATAGAAGTGTACGGTCCTATTTTTTTCGCACTGAGTAAATAAGATTGCTTTTATGGTTTCTCAGATGCCATTTATTGAAGAAACCTAATAGGAATAGGGTTAAATCCGTTTTATTGCTCATGGAAACCGTTTTAAATGAAAGAAAGGATACATTGCTACTTTTTAATGATATATCTAGATTGATGAGCTCTTCAATAAAGGAGTGCCCTATCTTTGCTTGACACCTTGCCTTTATAATATTCCTGTTTTATAAGTGCAAACCCATCAACATTGTTGAGGTAAGGGGCTTCTCAGACCCTCTTATTCGATAACAAATAAAACAGTATTTTCAACAGAAAAAGTAGTTATTTTACTCCTATTTCTATATAACTTCTAACTTCATTAAACTGATTTAAAATCCATTAGATTTTGAGTCTAGCGATACAAAGCGTGATTGCATTACTGCAACACCACTACTGTATTATCTCTATGAGCCAAAACTGTAAGAACCAAATACTCTTCGTAAAATAATGAAGTATGTGATGTATATAAGCATACCTATTTTAAAGTGCATGGTAATAATAAGTAGGATTATTTTAACATCAAGGACATTACAATATTCAGTATAAATTAACCATCTATCGGTTATACAGAACATATAATGTACTCATCATTAGGTATAACTGGAATATTCTCTCATGAAATGAGGAGGCAATAGATATGTATGAGTAAGAACATTAAACATACTTAATATAGAGGTATGATAAACACACTGGAGTTAAGTTGATAGTACATGTGTAGATGTACGTTCAATGGTTGGTACAACGATGGATTCTCACCCCGAACATTTGAATCCTAGGAAAGTACTGATTCATATAACATTACACTAGACGCGTTACGTTCAGCGCGTCGCCATGCAAGAAACCTGTCTCTGTAAGTTGTCGACGAGTTATAACCTCGGCGTATCTACAGCGACTGGAAGGCTCGGCAATATTCCAAAACACATTTGTTTCGTGACTTTCAAGTGATGTTTACGTTCTTCTCTCATGTTGACAATCTTAATTCCCAATTAAGCAAATTGTGTTACGCATTCCAAATCTTACTTAANGATAGTTCGGATAATTTGTAAATCTCACCCCCGAAACTCTTGTAAACCTTTATTCAAGGAATTAAATATCTTAACACTTCCCTGCATTTATATATATGAAACGGTCGTGTTTGTTAAGACTGAATTACTGAAGTGCCACCCTTGCTTCATAAGAAACCGTCTCGTTCACGAACACAATACTCGCAATAGTAATAATATTCATCGCCCAAGTGTGTCAACCACTCTTTGCCAAAAAGGACCGTATCATTTGGCAATCGTTCTATATAATTTCATGCCCAAGAATAGAAAAGATATTATGAAATTGAATCTCTTCAAATCTGCGGTTAAAATCTACCTCCTGCATCAGTGCGTCTACAATGTAAAAGAATTTATTGATTTTAATAAAAGTTAATTCCGTCTTGTACTTTATCACGCCATTACTGTAGTTCCTTTTAAATAACTTAAAACAATTTCAGAAACTATTTCTCGCATGGTTGTGTTGTCTTATGGCTCACATTAATTTAGCTTTATGTGTACTCAACTTTGGCACGGTTGTGTACATAAATTCTGTAGCCCCATTCTGGCCCGGGTTTTTCTCCAGTTTTCATTTGGGAAGAGACTGATTTCTTATACAGGTTCTCTAGGCTTTGTCTAGGGGCGTGTTTATTGTTACATTAAACTGTGAATTTAGTGTTATTTCTATTCTTATGATTTTTAAACACTTTACTCAGAATAATGTATTGTTCGATAATAATGTGTATATGTAAAATAAATTTTTTGTGTTCAATTACAAAGATATTACATTCTATTAGTATTATAAATCGCAGATAATTTTTTATCTTATCTAGGAATTTTTGCCCAAAAATGACGCACCCAGATTATAAATAATTAATTAAAAGAGCTCACAACATCTCGACATAGTTTTAAGCGTCGTCATGTGATTAAATAACTAATTATAACAAGAAGCATAACGACAGAACAGTTGAACATGATATTAAATATGAACATAAACAAAAAATGTATACAAAGAACCAGAAACTACGCAAGCATGTTATAATATTGTATGTACCAGATAGTTTTTCAGTGTCTGTGCTTAATTTCAAACTCCCATATGTGCGTTTTATAAATATCATTTCTGATATACAACATTTGTAATAATTTTTTCCCCCAATATTAATGTATTTCCCCATCCATCAAGTGATCATACATAATAGGGTTTATTGGACTTACCATGAGACATACCTCGACCAGATGACAAATTTTTAACCATGTGTAAAATATGGCAACTGCAATAATAATCGAAGAGCTATTTCCATCTCTGTTTCTGGGATTTCATAATGATTTTGATTATGTTCCAACGTGACATAATTCCACTTATTCATATTGGAAGAAGTAAATAATTATACTACGTCTAATGAAATTAATTTCATAGAACTAACAAGAGTAGTGCTTCATTGAAATCTAAACTACTAATTACAGAATGATTCGGCTCATTTAATCTATTCCTAAGTATATTCAAGACAAATTTAGAAAATCTTTTTAATGATCTATTATGAATGAATGAAATCTTTACTAATCCACCAAATACATACATTTCATATGATGCACAGTATAATGGGTTAATAAATGCTAGTCCGAAGGATATCGCCTGCATGTGACGATTACACTAAAAAATACATATAACGCTTAAGAAGTAGAAAACGGTGGTCGACCGTTACATCAAACACGACTCAAAACACTTCCTTTGAAACAAAAATCATAAAGACGTCCTCTAAAAAACTTATAACCTGCACATATTTTACTAACAAAATTGAACACTTTAGAAAATAACCCATGAAATCTTCAAGTTTAGCTTATCCGATGTATAGTAACATTAACGACATTTGAACTAGTAGATTCACAAAATTCTTTTCTTAATCCATCATATTTTATATCCATTTTAGTTAAGATATATACTATTAATTATTAATATCATTGAATAATAGAAGTTATCAATATCGTCTATCCCAACTAGAAGTTTTCTAAGTGATTTTAAAAATATATTTTAACTTTCCATAAAACATGTTTTTTGGTGAGACATTAAAAAAATTCGGAGCTAAAGAAGTGAAATATGTTTTATATGCAGTAAGGTTTGGTTTTGTATACGTACGTCAAATTTACTCCTCAAAGTCATGGTTTTGCTCCTTACTTTATCTCCTTACTTGCTACTTTTTTATAACAGTTTTAATACCTTATAAACAAACATATTTCTAAATGGCAAAATATTTAATATTTTAAATAAGGTTCTTGTGTGCTTAAGCCTTTGTCTATTTCTAATCAAAAGAATAAATGACTTATTTAAGTTTATCAAATTTCTTAAAATAGTAACATACGATCCCTCCCAAATATGAAGTCCATATTCAAGTTTAGAATTTAAATAAATAAACAAACAAACAAACAAACAAACAAACTTTTTTTTTTTAAAGCAGTTGCAAACTGCATAAGACCACGTGTGTGTGTGTGTGTGTGGGGGGGGGCAATAAACTAAGTTACTCTCTGGAGACAAGCAAGGGTCCATCCCATCAATTCCGATCAAGGGCCCATGGGCAGCGGCGGATGTAATATTTACAAAAGAAAGGACATGAACAATTGACATCATCATAAGCTATTTTATGATACTTTAATGGAGTTATAAAGGTGTAGTTCTTTTTAATATTAAATAATGCATATTTAGTTTTAGGGCTCATGACCAATATAGTTATTTATGAACCACAATTTTAGTAGATTAACATCATCATGCATATCGCTTCGTAGATCTGCTATTGTTTTTGCCCTGTAAAATAATGCAATGTCATCTGCAAAAGCTGACAATCGTACCTTAAATAAACCATTGTACAAACTATTTACATAAAAATATTATTGTCCTAAATGGGACATTAGGTTTGTGAATCTTAGGTAAACCTATGCCAAAGAAATATNTATGTTTCTGTATCTATGTAATTATTTAATTTCCATCGTCTAAGTAAGGAATGTAAATTTCCTAATATTCTATTAATTTGATTTCTATTAATATATTCATATGTTGAGCTATCTTGCGACATAGATTCAATCTGCAATGTACTGATCTTTAGAAACTCAAACTGTCACATTTTCCTTATCCGCCGGAGTTAAAAAGACTCTAAATATGTTCTCACAAAATTTCTATTGAACAACAACTCTTGAGCAGTACCTGATTTCTACTTTTTGTTGTTGCGCCATTATTATAAAATTGATCAATGACTTTTGAAATCTATTATCTTTTCAACTCTAATCATTTTATAAATTCCAACATGTCTTTAAACTCAAATGTTCGCCGGAGAAATTGAAGCTATTTCCAAGGCATGGAACATGCTGAAATACGGAGAATTGATTTCTAGATTTCAGGTTTCAGAAAAAGTTAAAGAAATTCGGGGAAATTGGTTTTGGAACAATACACATCTCAGTGTTCCTGAAGGAATTAAGCAAGTAGCATCTCTTGAAAGAAGCTTCAATTTCTTCGGCGAACATTTGAAGTTTACAAACGTGTTGGAATTTATAAAATGTTTAGAGTTATGCCTTAAAAAGCTATCTGTAGAATAACCTAATAGATTTAGAAAGTCATTGGTAAGTTTTTTTATGTATTAATTAATTCTAAGGACACTAAACTACCTTTTAATTTGTACATGGACACTTAACCAGGGCACTTATCTGAGAAAAAGCCTGGAACTATGAAACAGGAAATATGTACTGCTCATTGAAGAATGATATTTTTAAAATGTTCAACATTTAGTTGTTGTTTCTTGTTTGTTTGTTTCTTTTTAAATTTTTACGACTTTCGCGATCGAAATCTTTGTTTTGTAGATAACGCATTAGTGAAGTTTAATATGATGATGTACAACTTGTTTCAGTTTTATCATTTGTTCTCATGTTCGTCAGTGGAAGATAACGAAGTTTGTAAAATGTAAAATTATAAATTTAATCAATTCCGAATCAATGTAGATAAACGCGACCACTGTTCATAGACAAAAATATTTAATATTTAAAAACATATTAACAACACAAAAATTATATTTATAGCACTACGTTTCGACACTATTATGGTGTTATGCTCAGGTGCTTCTAGGTATTACATCAGTATTAAGACTCGACTCATCCATTACACTTATTAAAATTTCCAATTAACATAGTCGACCTTCAATATTGTAGCACCTATATGGAAGTGAAATGAAAGAGTGGTCGAGATCACCTTCATTGAATTAACTCAGACCTGAAATATATATTGAATTCTGGTGCAACATTTATATTACCATTCTGTATTTTAAGAGTGATACATATATTATTTCGCCATACGAAGTATAAAATGCGAGTTTAATTTCATTCATTGTAACTGAAAATTTCACAGTACCGTGTACAAACTACATGTGCTGGCGTATGCATCCGTTTGATCAGAAGTGTCCAGATGTAGATACAAGTCGTTCGTGAAACATTGGCCTACTTCTGCGCACGTGCCACCTACAAGAAAAGACCACAAAAAATGTGATCCTACTAAACGTAACCTGCCTCGTAGTTACACCGATGGATGCTGGACTCATCATTCGACCTCTTCGGAAACACCTGTCACATGATCGAGAAGGTGTTGACAACGTTTGGGACATCGCTGTATTGCAATTTATCTCTGCTTTCAAATTCCTTCACCACAACTCTTTGGTACAAAGATGAACTACATTACACGTAGATGGAAACTTGACACAAAAATCAGACATTAAGTAATTGAAATGGACAATCTCATAATTTTGATCTTGTTAAGGAGAAAAATGGTAATTGCAACGGTTAAAGTAACAAAACATATTATCTTTTCGTTTTTATTACGTGGGGATAGGAACGCAAGATGACAGCTAGGTAGGTGCGCATAGCGTAGGAGTGGTGTGGATGAAATGTCACTCGATTCTGTTTCTATAATATATTGGCCCAAGAAATATGCTATATAGGATCATATAAAAGAGCCTTAACCAGTCATAAATACACACACAAGTTGCCATCTTCCAAGAGGGTTAAGATCTAGACTTACGTAATGAAGTAATTTAACTTGACCGGAGTTTAAGATTTGAAAATGAAGAAACGTGATGTAGATGATCTTTTTAGAATTTGGAAAGAACATTGTTGTGAAGATCCCGGACAGTTTATTTTCTGTATTTCTACTAACTCGGCTCCCACCTTCCGAATTTCTCCTCCCAAGTTCGTCGAAGAGTAATGTGATTCGAAGGGGTGGTGAAGTCGTTTTCCAGGATACTCCCATTTGCAGACTCAGACATAATTTGTAGATTGGCTTGTAGCTGCCAGGTGGGTGCGGAAGTTATGTTAAGTGACTTATACCTTAGATTCCCAAGCAACTCAACATTTCGCTTTCCCAATTCCTTCACCCAAATCATGTGGTTAAGTGGATGAGCGAGTCCCATTGCTTCGACCTCCCCACATCGTAAAATAAGACTTGAAATAAATAAATAAATAAATAAATATTGCTGGGAAGGACAAACGTTAAATGCCCAAGAAAACTCGTCCAACGATTGTGCTCTTGTCGGTAAAAACGGTGACGTCATGGCGATACCAGCTACATGGTGGTCCTGCTCTCTACACCATCGATGATCCTGGTCCTCGTCAGCACCGTTACATCGGGTGTGGAGGGGGCGAGGAAGGAAGAGGCGAGGGGCGATAGCATCACTAGCGCTTTGGTAGCGGCAGGTGAGTGGTGGCGCGAGCGCAGAGAAAGTGGTCAGCTCCTCTAACGCCTCAGTCCCTTCCTCCTCCTCCACCTCCGACTCAGCTGCCGGCGCGTGCCGATATAATTGTTGTCATCAAGGCTTCCAGTAGAGGCAACGGTGGCGGAGGTGCATGAGTTAGTGGTTGTACTTGTTCGGAGCTACGGCAGCGCTCGTCGGTGGTACTTATGTTTGATGGGCGAGATACATGCCACACTGAGGAGGGACTGGAGAGGATGATGACCAGGATGGGAGCACCAGAATATTATTGGAAACAAGGAAGATACAACATAGCAGCAATGGTGTCAATGTGGGTTGGAATAGGGGTGGGGTTGTATGTGGTAGGGGTGATGATCTCGTTTGAGGTGATGTCAAGAAGGCTCAGAGGAGATTTTCTAACGGTGTTCCGTGCTGCGTGTGAGGTTTAAGAAGTTCTGGTGCAACCGAACTCTAAAAAAACCTTTGTGTAATAATAAATACCACTTTAATCGCTACTGATTATAATAAAAATACACATTTGAGTATTATTTGATTTAGTGTTATTTATAATTTAGCTATGTTAATAAGAGTTTGAATGCAGTAATAAAATCATTACAAAGTTTTTTAAAATATACAATACACCATTGAAGTGTGTTCATTGCATCTACTTATTTTGTTGAGAAAATAATTATTTGTATCAATAAGTTTCATTGCTTTACTTTAGCTATTATGTTCACTCTTAATACTGTAGCCCCATAAAAATGAGAACGACCTACAAAAGTGGGATACAAACTAATTGAAATGTGTAGAAGACGTTGCAACATGAAACAAAATTCTTAATTATGCTTTCCATTCATTCAAATGTGAAAAAGAAACAGTAAATGATATTCGATTTCTTCCATCAAGAAATGTTATTGAATGCATTAGTGTCGATACTGAGATATATTCTTTTTCCTTTATATTCTATTAATGCTCAAAATTAGGACCGGATTTATGTTATATGAGTTCATAATTTATTGGAGGTATTGGGATCTTTTCTAGGTCCAGCTAGGTGAATAACATATGATAAGTTCCGCTTGAAAGAGGAAACATAATTGAAGAGGAGACTAGGTTAATTTTGCTACGGTGCTTTTGTATTGTTGATGATACGATACGGATTATTTCCATCTCTTTCTTCCGTTATCACTAGAATAGAATGCTACGATAATTAACTAGAATAAATTGCTTATTTCATTCGTTTCCGCATTACATTCATTCTTCGAGTGGAAATTTCGAAACACGATTGTATACTCTGTCCACATAAAATGTATTTTTAATATGCCTCTGTGACACACATTGTCGTTCATGCGCTCCTAGCCACTACCTCGAAGGCGATGTGGGTGGTGTAACGATACTATGACACGACCACTAACGGGAAGAGCAAGTCGACGAGTAATAGCGATATCTCGTGCTTTCCCTGGGGCGCATGCGCAAGAAGCTCCATTGGATGCGGCGTCAATTACGCACCAGACGAGTGCAGCAGCAGACGAGCGCGGTGGTGGGCGAGTGAGTGAGTTGGACACGACGACAAGCTGCACATACCACACCCTTCAATGACCACCTATACGATTCCCACTTCCATTTAATTTCATTCAATTCTCTCGATTTTCATCAGGACGAACACGAACAGATTTTTAAACTTTCTTTTCGATCTAGACAGGAATTTACTAATATTCTAAAATTGTATATTCAAACCTAGACTCCCCACAACAAATGGTGCATATTATTCCTTTTAATGATAGCGAAAAAAATATTAAATTTTGAGTATCAAAATTTATTTGAATCGTTACTTATTACAGTAAAAGCGGGTATTTGAACAAAGATATGTATTGCATGACACTTGCTAAAATGTTGAAATTATTGCACTTTTATTGTAAAGGCATGTTTTAACGTCTTGTATTATGAATACCAACCAAGTACTTGCAGAACCAAGCCAAAGGGTCAAGATTTGAGTGCCATCTTGCATTACTTCTAAAAATTATTTTAAATTCAGAAATGTTTTTCATCAACATATTTTTTTCGAAATCGATAAAACAAACTTAAAAGTAAAACAACTTTATATAGTACGGCAGAAAACCAAATTTTTATTTGCTCTTTATAATGTTACATATTACATTTTATTGTAATCTGATTTCCATTCGTTTGAAATTTTATTTTATTTAATCAACTTGCTTTGCTCGCTGGGTATTTCACTCGCAGACCCTCATTTTGATAGTAGTGCTCCAGTTAAGTTCGCTGGTGGTCCTATTGAGATTTCACCCCAGCCAGGTTCCATACGTAGGAATCTCAGTCATCGATGACAATGTGTCATGGTTATTCGCAATGGCATTCTTTCTTATGGGGGAAACTCGTGATGGTTTCCTATTTTTAATTTTGTAGTGTTTCGCATATAAATAAAATTGGGTTTGTGCACTTATTTAAGTCATGGCTACACGATGGAACAGTTTGACAGTATGAAGGTCTCTGACACGGGACGAAGTGTGTAGTCATTTTGTTGTATGGTTAAAATAGTATTTTAATGAATTATAACTCAATATAAACTGTGCATTAGGAGAAATTACACTAAAAATGTTCTTCACTTCATTCCCCTCTTCTTGGACCAATTCAGTAGCACAAAACATCTATATATTTAGTGGAACAGAAACCGAAAGCACCAACTTCCATGTCATTCACGCCCTTGTTTTACATCTCTTTAGAAAACGCGAATGCACTTGATAGGTACAGAAAAATCATGAATATACTCACAGGAGAAGCTACGAGATTAACATCTATTTACATGGAATGTGTGGTTTATTTCGGTCGATCTATCGGTAAGTATCGAATTAATTTTAAAAGTAGTATAATATATAAAACGAGCGTGGAAAGGTTTTCGTTGTTATTTTCATACATTAAGCAAAAGAGCTTCTCGTTTTTTACGTAAATGAATACGTTCAGTCAATAGGACACCAATTCCACTACATTTGTTTAATATTTCATTAATTAATAGTAAAATGATTAAATTTAGAAATTGAACCGTTAAATAAAACGTCTTCAGTGAAAAAAATCTTCTAACATATTTTACTCGAGCCGCAAAATCTTTCAAAGATGCAAAATGTCAATTTCTTCTCAAATGAAGAGTGTTATTGTTCTAGAACCCTTATCTTAATGTATTGAAATGACGCCAATCAGATTACATGATAGACAATTTCTGTGGTGTAGTCTTTATATCTCGAAATAAATCCATGACTTTTGACTCCAATTTACGTCAAGGAATTCCTTCCTCCACCGTCCTCAACGCCTCGTCGGCAACCCAAAGGAAACGTGTTCCTCGCTTGCTTTCTGACTTCAATATATTTCACCGTACGAAGCTGTGTCTAAGAGGATCATCTCTTCAAGTGTTTGTGGAAAGCTGGACAATCCTGGCTCTAATTCGAAGAGTCACCACCAATAGCTGTTAGACTTGGTTCTGCTCTGGAATACATAAGAGATGTTTCTGAGGAATGCGGGGAAGCAGGTGAGGCCGACAACAGGATTGAGTGATGAGGCGGATGGTGTGAGTATTCCTGTTTTACTTTGTACTCTGATCAAACTATGATGCGGGGAAGAGGATAACTATCAAGTCCTCTCAATCACACAGGTTATGTGTACTGGCTGTCACAGGGAAATGTAGATTATCACAAGGATTGTGTTGCTATATTTTGGAATAGGGCAATGCGATATTTGTAGAATCGAATTTTGGTGAATAATTTTTAAACATTTGACTTCCTTGTATCAATTAGTTGTTCATTGCAACGTTTTACTGTTTTCCTACCAAACAAGAAAAGTGTTTTTCACACATGATGAGGAAATATGAAATAAANAACAAGAAAAGTGTTTTTCACACATGATGAGGAAATATGAAATAAAATTTTACAATTTTTAATTTGACATATATTAGTATTATAATATTATTTCTCTTTGTTTCTTCTCTCAATTGACTTACATTATTTGCGTTTTGTTTCGGAATAACCCATTTCATCCCCAAATCTCACTAAGTAAACAACGATCGAATAAGGTTATATTCTAGATTATGTAATTTTAATTCTCACATTTCTTACAAAGAGGGATTTTACTTATGATTGGATGATCTCTATTTCAATCGTCATGATTTTCGAACAACTTGTTATTCAAAGCTAAACAATCAGTCAAATTTTTCAAACAGTCATTATTCTGTCACAACCATTTTTGAAGTAATAGCTTTAAAAGGTAAAATCAAAATATTCAACTCGATCATTATTTATAATCAATTAACAGAACATTTCTCCGTAGGGAGAGACGTTGGCACATCCGTCTTTACAACCTGAAGCAAGATTCCTTGTCATACTTGGGAGCTATTTGCTGGGACCACCATGATGTCGACTCATGATGTCTCGTGGGCATCTTCGTCAGGATATCCAAGCATCTCACGGGACGAGCGTCCTTGCTGTACTCAATGCTTTCCTCACACTCCTCCTAACTCCTTCTAGGTCCTCACATTGCGAGATACTAGGATAAAAAATCTGCAAACAGTCATTACAAAAAATGAAATACTCAAGTGAATCCAAAAATATTTCAATATTTTTGAGAATTCCATTATATATGTTGACTAACAGCAAAATACCACCAAAAGTTTCTTCTTTGTAGCTTTCACATCAAAAGTTTGAATGTCGTAAGAGAAAACTCAATGAGAAAAGGCACCATGTGAATAATTCCACAATATTTAAGTTTCTAAGACTCAAAATCCAACCACGAGTTTCCATGAACGAATGCGCCAGATATTCGGTTAGTTAATTAGTTTGACAAACAAATATTATGCATTTTCCGGGGAGCCCCCTACATCAGAATAAGAACGCAAATGAGCTATCAATGGGCAGCTGGAATAGAACTCAGCAAAATACCCTGACACATTGACATGAACGTCAGGAATGTGTAAGTACATTTTGTTTGTGTCGCATACAAATGCATAATAATACGAGAAGCTACAAATGTTAGTTTGCTATGATTCCATTTTTTAAATTTTTTTTGTAACGTTAAAATACATGGTGAATAAAAATTTGCTTATAGAAATACTATCGTTGCAGTGTGTAGTGCTAAACCATTCATTTCATTAATTATAAATGAGTCGTAGAAAAAGGATTGTAAATTCCAAATGGGATTTATTGATTCAATTTATAAATTTGTCTTTTATGTCAAATTCTAAATATAAAAACCATTATATTTTATAGCATTTAAAACAACTTCAAGACTGGTACTTGCTTCTCAATTGCTCTTCAGAACCATGGTAATTAGTATAAAATCATAGGTTTACGGGATCGACGCACTAACAAGTGTAATCCTATTAAGGATATCACTTCTCCTGCTTTTGGATGCGTTAATTGAGATAAGAGAAATTCAGCATGCAAGTCTAGATTGAGTAACGGTAACTTCCTCATGGATGCTAAAATATCAATGACTCGTAAAAATTTAATGATTACGGCAAACTTGGGTCACGATCTTAATGTAGAAGTATGTGTCTCACTTCCTACACGTTGGGTTCAGAATCCAGAAGCCGACTTCCTTATACGCGGGACGAGATCCCGAGCTTCCCATAAGAAGCAACAAGAAACTTAAAAACGTCATTACCGCCACATGGGTACTCACTGCGCACGAACAGCTCCTACCACCGAAGACGAGGATAATAAAAGTGTCGTTCATCAAGGGTCGTTAAGAGAGCACTTTGTGTGGCTACAGGAGCAGATCGGGGCTTAATGCAGTAAATCAACCTTAACTAATTTTGTGAGTTGTTTGAAATTCTGGCGTTTTATCGGGTCACTGACTCCCGTAAAAAGAGAATATATTCGATCTATGAAAAGAAATTTATACAATAATGCCGGATTTACGGCATTATGCAATGAAATATGAATTAAGTCATGTATGAATGTTGCGATTCGATCCGTTTATACATTTTTAAAGCGAATGATAAAGGTGTTCGCTTTACCGAATACTCTTCATGTTACCGAATACTCTTCATGTGAGTCTGATTGTCCGGTACTGTCCATTCTTTATCTTACCAATACATTGAAAATAGATAAAGAAAAAAATGGCACACACGATTAAAAAACTGGTAAAACTAAAAAAATGAAATATTTCAATATTTCTAAAATATAAATTTCTGAAATCTTCTCTAGTCATATCTGAATATTTTTAACGTAATTTCGTATTCTGTACCATCATTTTCATATTGAAACTTGGTTCCTTGGCTATTAGTATNTTTCTAAAATATAAATTTCTGAAATCTTCTCTAGTCATATCTGAATATTTTTAACGTAATTTCGTATTCTGTACCATCATTTTCATATCGAAACTTGGTTCCTTGGCTATTTACGTAATATCTGTTATAATACAGAGTAGCAAAACGTCAGGATGAAATGAGTTTCAAAAGAAATAAGTTAACCTTATCAATGTCTTTCTGTATTTAGATATGTGTTGTTCATTTTGTTTCGAAATATTACTCTGTCTGTTGCCTAAAATTAATTTTTACTGATTACCTCTAATATTGCCTTTTACTGTTAACCAATTTGCTTTTCAGATTTGATCTTCTTTTCTACGACGTTTTGATGCGATTGTTAATTACTCATTTTTCTTCACTAAGAGATATTATTATCGTCGTTCTCAGGGACTGGGAGAACAGGTTTCATCCAAAAGACTCTGAAATACATTTAGTCCCGGTTCACCATAAGGTTGCAGGATGTACTTCGCTTTATTCTGTCACAACTTTTTGAACATTAGTATGGTTTATATGTAAGAAATATATCTTGGGTATTACAAAAATTCAACAGTATATACTCAGTCATATTCATTTAAACATGTCATTTTCGTTCGCTGAGCAAATATCTATGGGACTAGAAAAAAACAAATAAAATTATCCATAATTATGGAAATAATATAAGAAATACAAGAACAGAATTAAAAATATTTTTGGAGGTATGCCTCAAAATTCCTCCATAAGAAAAGAAATTAAAAACCGTAATATTAAAACGCCATTAACAGTATTTGTATTTGTCATTATATTTATCATTTTAATTTCCTTAGAACTGTACGTTAATTGATTGAAAACAGCGTTCTGTCTTTTAAAAACATGTTACAAAATAGACTAAAATTATATATTTATAGAGTTGACGATCTCTATCAATTTCATTAACAACAAAAAATCATGCAAAATAACTCGTTCCAACCAGGATCACCAGATTTCAATAGCATCACACGTCACCGACAATTGATTTTTGATCCCTGGCCCAAAGGTTTGTCCGTTCGACTTGGCGAGCGCGTGGCATGTGGCGACGAGTCGTGCGTAGCGTAAGCGGATGCTCCGTGAGAAAAGAAGAGCTGTCCCCAAAGGCAAAAGGCAGCGGTGGTGTAGGAGGCGGCCAGCGCTCGAAGTAGTAGTCATGAAGAGAGCCACGCGTCCACCTCGTTCCCCAACCCCACGCCCAACTCCGTTAACCATCTACGTTAGCAAAGATGAAAAAACTTTAGAAGAGAGAAAACTATTACAGATTACGATTTTTTAGAGATTTTACATCATGCTCAATACGTTAAGGCAGTTAAAATATAGATACGTTTTCTTTACGATGTAAAAAAAACATTGCAAGTATTAAGCTGGGAACGAGATTGTATGAAGCCACAAATAAATAAAAAATAATAAGAGTATGAACACAAATAATTTATTGTGAATAAAAATAATATTCTGTTAGTATGATTTTCGACCATTTTCAATAACAATAGTTAGTAAATTTTTATTTTTTTGCGTTTTGGTCTTCAAGAAATAAAATTAGGAGTTTTAAATAAATCAATAAAGTTAGGAGGTGTGAATAGAAGTTTTTATTTCCTGAAGACCAAAACGCAAAAAAAACTTTACTAATTAAAAATAATATTGATATCTTAGAAGAGTTGTCTCGACGTTACAAGACTACGGAGAAAAAGATCTTCCGAACCATAAATTCCATTTGGGTGGATAGGGGTAATTTTTAATATGGTGATATACTCATCTTCTTAGTCAAGTTCTCATTTTCTAGGGTGTAATTTACGTCACCAAAAAAGTTTTTACAATTTTTTTCTGTAAATTAAGATCAATGAAGACAATACGGTGGGTTGTTATGAACATCTAAAATATTCTTCATTTCACCATAAAGTACTTTACTGTATCTTGAGATCTTGATTTTTTATGTACGTGAAAGTGACGATGTACCTTGAACATTACCCAAATTTCTCAAAAATAAATAGTCATGTGGTCGGGCGTTGTATGTAGATCGCCAACATGTTTGAACGATATGATGTTAATATACTGTAATAATTCATGCATTATATATGACATCAACATGCCTTCAAATATGTTTACAAATATAACAACAAAATCTTTTTATATGATTATTCAAATGGAACTTTTATATTCTATTGTTCAATAACAGTATCTAACTGAGAAAAAAATGGCACATTAAAATAGTGGCGTACAAGATTGCTCATAGTATATAATCGGTATGATTCTTTTCCATTTTCCGAAATTGTTCATTCTCATTAAAAAGTCTTTCCTAAATTCTTCATAGAGAAACCTAACACTTATAGATAAAATTATTTCTTCTTTATCTCATGCTTTTGAGAGGTGTATTAGAATACACAGACTACCCTATGAATGTGTGTCAACATGAAGAACCTAACTCTAGTTCTTTCCGACTAAAAATAAAATTATAGTGAAAATCATGTCATTACACCGGGAGTACATCACGTTACTGATACAAGGATTACTAATGATTTGTTTGGTTGGCGCGTTTTTTTTTCGACTCCTTCAACTGCGTTACTAAATACTTAAAATATTTAACTTCTAGCTACAGCGTGTCTTATATCGATATATGTTTTACATTCTCTGCCTTATTCCTTATATTTTTTCGCAATGTCTCGACTCTTCTTTACAACACAACTTCTTAATGTGAAATTTGTTCCGTTACACAGAAAGTATGAAATAACACTTTATTCAAATGTAAATGAAATATAAGAAAATAAAATACAAAGAAGTAACAGATAAAATACAAAAATTTTGACGACAGTATATGAAACGAACGAATATTTGAGGAAAAGATTATAATTATAAGTAAAATATTTTAAACTTACAAACCAACAGAAACAATATGTACATACAGATATAAATATGTAAATGGAATAATTTAGGACAAAGGAAACAGTCTGATCTGAGTGTTTTATATTTTCCATTACCCCAGTGTCACTAACACATTTGTATACACCAGTCCTGGAATCAAATTTTAGGCGTGTACGAGATAAAGTTTCTCGCCAAAACAAGTTCACGAAAAAAAATTAAGGTATCTAGCTTTAAAAATAAAATTCATGTACAATCTTTAGTGCACAACTTAAAAATATAACATTTCACTTCCGTAATTAACTGAGAAGAAAATCATGATCAATCATTTGGGAGTCTTTTTACCACACCCATCCTAAATAAATTTTATTCATTATTTTAAGCTTAGTTTTTCTCGTGTCTTCTTTTATCGAAATGTGTTTGTTCGGATGATCTGACGGAATCTTTTTGACACATTCCTTTCGCAATGCACTTTTTAGAGGCATGAGTGGCATATCAGTAGTTATAAATGTCCGGAAAATTACGACGCATTCAAGGAACTGCATTATCCTATTTTCCATTCTTTTATTGACATATTCAGGCAAGTATTCGGTTTAGCGTAAAATGTTTTGACCTGGAAATATACATCGAAGTTGTCATCCTATGCTATGATGATCAAAAAGCCCATCAATATATCCTTCCACCACTCCTTTCTCTACCTCTCCAGTATTTCCCACCGTTACATCAATCATCATACACCCTGTGACGTCACCATCACACATCGCCGCCGCCGCTATCATTCCCACATGAATCTCTCGCGGTGCGCAGACTGGTGGTGGCAGCGCGGTGGCCTCAGCGAGCGAGCGTGTGTAAGTGAGACGGCTTGTCACGCAGCGTGCCGCCGTCTGTCAGCGGGCGCTTTTTGTAGCTTTAGAGCGTCGGAGCGTTCGCACCCTGCCTTCCTTCGAAGACTTCAGCCCTTGCGTGCATCATCTTCAGCCGTCGAGCGACGTGCGGACTTCTTGAAAGCCATAAGTGCTCTGGTTCTTGACCCCTCCGGAATGCGTCTTCTTCCTATGGGAATCTCGGCCGCGCCACCGCGCCGTCTGCCTGCCTCCTGGGTGGGAAAAGGAAAGGTCACATCTTTTTCGTGGAAGCGGGCGCATTTGATACGCTTGTGCCTCTAAATACGGGTGTGTTTGAATATGGATGCCAATTAACATACGCCTCTCGGCACTTCTTGCTTCAATGTGGACTTTTTCTCTTTAGGAAGTCAAGGACTATCTTAAGGGATTTAAACGCTTGCTTTTTCAGCATTTAGCGGCAAATAAACGGTTTGGTACTTCATGATTTCAACTTAATATTGAAGATCTTGGTTTCAAATTTCGGGTAATTATCGAATCCCGTCCACTTTAAACACTTTGATTGCGTATTTCTTTGAAATATCAAAATATTATCTTTTTGTCGAAGGATTAAGAGCTTTTATAATAAAGAGTTAGAGAATGATATAATGGTCCATGAACAATCGTTTACTAATTGCATTCATCTGTTAAGACTAATAAAACTGCGGTAAAATGAGAATTATACAAGTAAAAAAAGGAGAGCACTATGTTTGAAATAATTGAATTTCATTTTGAAGTGCTACATCGCATTTAAAATCTTGATTCAATTCCATCATTTCTTAATTCTTTTAAGATAATTTCTATTCAATCAATTAAAGGAGAATTTAATATTTTCGGTCAAAAAATGATATAAATGATAGTTTATAAAGTGCATCCGTACTAATGTATGAATGTAAAAATGCACTTATCTATATGTGGGATTAACGAACCAGTCTTCAAAGTAAGAAGAGTAGCTGCTGTGAACTTTTATACATAGGAAATTAAAAATTGAAGGTGCAGTTGCTTTCTTACTGTAGAGGCGCTCTAAAAAAGATGATTCGATATTCCGATTTATCTAACTCACATGTTTATACGTGGATGAAATGTGATTTTCTGAATTTTCGCTCTCACACAAACTAATGGAGTTGATGCCTCAATCTCAAAATATGTATGTAAAAAGTGTTAATTTGAATTCCCTCTCGAACCACTTCCTTGCCTCTGTGTACTGAAAGGCCACGATCACAAGGAGTCGAACAGTCTCATTCACGTCTTGGATTATATTTATACATTTTTCAATATTAGTATATTTATATATTTTAGGATTTCGAAGTATATGCTTGATTTTTAAGGATGTATGAGAAAAAACGTAGAAACTACCAGAATGATAATTGTTTACACGAAGCAATAACCATTGAAAATCTTCTATTTTCTATTTGATGTAATAGTTACGTATACTATGTTTGTAATATATTTTAATCCGGCTGTGGAATGAATGTCATACATGATGTATACAAATACCAATGAGAATTCAAGAAAAGAATATTAGTACAGAAATCACAAAAATCACGCGAGCAATGCTGCGTGTTTTCGGTTAGTATATATCTCCTTAGTCTGGCTTTCGTAGCAGTAAAATGTATGGTAACATGCATTGGGTAAACGAATGTATGGTACAGGCACTAGCTGTGAATTCATCTCTGTAGTTTGTACTTCTCTTTTACATACTGGAACATTCTTTAACTAACTGAAAGATAAGAAACAACAACAAATGTACATCCTAATACTCCGACGTCCTTTATTAATCCAGAAACGGATACGTAGACATTGAAATGAATAAACGTCTGTGTCATTTTATGATCGTATCTTGACATAGGTATCCCACCAAAAAAAACAAGAAAATATAATCAGTCCACATTCCTAAATAAGTACTCACTGATAAATTGTCTACGGATACCAAATTGTTAGAATGATGTTAAGATATTCGGTGAAGTGAAAAGACTGGTTGAGATCTGGTTGTTTTATTAAGATTCGATTTTGAGCGTACGTCGGAGCTGAGGTTTTCCTTTTTTTCCAGAGCCCCTCGGACGATCATCAATTCAGATATCACTATCTTACGAATCGCAGGTAATCAAATGAATTAAGTACGCGCTTAAGGGTCATTTATTGGAGCTCTATCTCGTTTTCTTCGCCCATTGTATCAATCTCTTTTCTCTCCGAGATTGCAAAACGAGTTCATTGCTCCAGGAAGACACGAGATGATATCCGAAATAACGACCTGAAACCAGTGCTCTCAGGAGTGAAAATGACCAATTATTATCATAATTATCAGCTCGAATTAAGTGACTAGTCAATTAGCCCTCACTCCACGTTGTAAATATGCTTTATTTACAAATCATTATTCATACACTAAAATGAATCTCAGTTTTATGCCTCTTCGTAAATCATATGGAGATTATTAGATCCGCATAATTACGAGGAAAATGATAAATTAATAGAAACAAAGGAAAAGTACAATATATTTTTAGAATAAACTTCAAAACTATGATGTTCAAGGGATTTGTTAGAGTTGAACTTTTAAATTAATAGTGAGTAAATAAAATTGTGGAAAGAGAAGGTTGCAGAGATAAAGAAGAGACGAGAGAAGATTTGCCATATAATAAATAAATTGAAATATTGGGAAAGTATGTGTTTTACCATTGTTTACATAGCGTACTGTATTTGAAATCAGTATTCAAATAAGTAATGCATCTCAATATTTACGAATAATTAATAGTTGATATAATAATTTTAAATTGAATATAAGAACATTAGAAGAGACCATTAAACTCGATTATTATATGTACAATATGGTTTTGAGGATAATGAACGTAATAATTGGTAACATTATTATTTATTTATTTAAATTTCATTTCTATACTGTAGGCCTATACTTAACATTTCTGTTGTGTGAATGTTGTGTTTAACGTTGCTTGTTACTGGGGTTTGCCTCCATTGTCTGCACCTATTCACTCATTTACTACGTAGACTCGTATGTTCAATTCTTTTGCAGATAGGTTGAAGACCAGGTCTCGAAACACACAAATGATCTTATTCTTTGTTGTATCCTAAATTTATTTATTATTTTCCATAGACTGTAATTTTTACAGATAGCTTTTCAATTATTTTTAAAAATAGCGTTAACAATTGTATAAGTTTGCACTGTTGCTGTACAAATCATGAAAATATCTGGTGCAATGAAACATTTATTTTAAATACAATTTCAAATATCCATGTGACACGGTGTAAATAGCGCATACTTGAAAAAAGCTAGCTGTAGTGTGGTGCAAGCGTCTTTATAAAGAAGACGAAAATGACTCAAGGAAGTGATACTAATTTGTTCGAAAAAGGAGCGTTTATTGTCAATTATTTCCTACTAAAAGGCAGAAAATTATTTTTGAAGCAATAAGACGCTGTTCACAACTAGAGAAATTTGATTACGCAAGTCATAAGTTGTGAAACAGAAACCAAAATATACATCGATCGTATGTACGGAAGATAGGGGCCGATTAACCAGTGTTTCTAATTTATATTTCTTTTTCTTAATATGTATTTTTATTGACAATATTGTTTTGTGCATTAGAAATTTAGCAAAAGAACAAATATCTTTTACGAAACTTGCTCTCTGTCGCATAATTAATCAGGATTAAGGTCCGTAATTAAAGGAATTTCATAAGTCTAGTTATTTTTGTTTACTAATCCAAATTTATTATATTCGCATTATTATATCTCTCAATTCAACCATTCAATATTCAACTAATGAATAAAATATAAATAACCATTTTATATAACATTTATGTTTCATATAAATTTTAATTTTGTACAAGTTTCAAACTTCATATAAAAGAAATCATTTCGTATTCTTCCGCAGTTGAAATAGCTCTTCCTTACAAGCGTTTTTCTTCTTTAATATCCATGAATACCGTAGTTTTCAAGCGAGCATAAATTACTATACACACGGACATTCGTGCTGCGGCGCAACGGAAGCGGGTCTTAGGAAAAAGCAGCAATCACCTTCTGTGTATTCGCTATGGACGCACGCACTGTTGTGTGAACTTACGTTGTGTCGAAGAAGCTCGCGCCTTTTTATCAACGGGTGCCCGCATTTGAAAGTAGTGGTGGTGGTGGTGTGTGGCGTGCCAGGCGGTGATTTTCTGAGCGAGGTTAAACTGAACTCCCAATCCACAATTGCTGCTTCAAAAATAAATGGAAGAATTTTATTGATATTGATTGCTTAAAAATAATGTATATTTTGTGTATTCTAATTTACTTTTGTCAAATAATGTCGCCATGATACAAGACAATCGTTAGATAATTTACATTTTACTCTAAGTATAGCTCATGATGATATCATAACATCAATAAGAAGTCTAAAATATCATTATTAAATACTTTTTTTCATTTTATTTCATTAATTTTCCCTGTGCCTCGGCATTCTTGCCATTAACAGGGGTTTGTCTCGATAGTAATTTACTCTCCTGTTTTTTCTTCTGTATTTTTTCCTCAATTTGCATGTCTGAGCCGTTGCATTTTGCCTTCTCTATGTATGTTTCCTCCCCTAACAAACATGGAGGTAGGTATTCTGTTGTCGCGTCGTAATCAGCTTTATTTTGTATCAATTTACTCCAGTTCGACCAAATATATACTCCTGCCTTCTTGAACTATGTATACGAATCCCTTCTTTCAATATCAAATGATTTGCAATCGAACAATATACGTTCTACTTTGTCCTCACCATTGACTCTGCAGCACAACCTCTTTTCCACCAATAATATTGCACATCGCCATGTCCTGTTATCATACTTCTAGTCGGTTTAAATAATGTATTTTTCACACTATAGTCTACCTTGGGAAGAAATTTCTCAAAACCTCTTCCTTCCTTTGATTGCTCCCATCTTATTTGCCAACATGCCCATAGTTTTATTTAGATGGAAGAGAGCCATAGAACTGGATTCTTGGTATGCCTATCTGTATCAATTCCTACCTCCTTTCCTCGTCGTATATTATGAAATAACACATGTTTATTTATTTGGAGGTGTATTGCTAATAATCCTAATAATACTAACAATGATTTTGTAGAAATGCTTCTGTATCCTCCGTACCAATTAATTAGACACATTCTCTGATAACTAGATTTTTTTTTCGAAATGTTTTTGCTTTATCTTATGATGTCATACCACACTTCCATAAGTTAATACTGGGGATAATGCCCTTTTATACAACTGTATTAATTTGTCCTTTGGTAAACTATGTTTAGATATTCCTACCCACTGACGTCCAAATATTCTTGTTTTAATCTTGCATCCCAACACTTCCAAATATTTTTTGTAATTTAATTTCTCATCTAGTGTTATTCCCAAATATTTAACCTCGTCTTTAATTGTCAACATCCAATCATCAATTAGGTTGCGTCTGCTTTTACCTTTATGCATGATAAATTAAAAGTCGTTTCTATGTTGCTCATTTTGATGCTCAAATGAGCAACATAGAAACGACTTTTAATTTATCATGCTTTGATAATGTTGCTAAAGCACCACAATTACCAAGTTTTACCTTTATGTTTCATTCCTATTATTAGTCCTGTTGTTTTCGTCTTAGATACTTCTAATTCAATATTTGAACTTATTTCAATGATTCTTTTCAATGTTATTGCACATTTTGTTTCTATTTCTCGCCGACTGTCTCCTGGGACCAAGACAACTAGGTCGTCCGCATATGTCACCGTCGGGATTTCTTCTTTTTCTAATTGCTCCAGTACCTTATTTAATGTGACATTCCACAACAATGGTCCGAGATGACTCCCTTGTGTGTCCTTTGACTAATCTTTTAAGTATCTTATCCGTACCCATCTGGAATAGGACTTGTCTATCATCAAGATATGATTTTACCGTTTGTAAGGTCCTTTCATTAACATTTTCCCTCTTCAATTCTTCTAGTGCAATCCCCCAATTCACACTATCAAAAGCTCCTTTGTAATCTATGAAAATTGGCAATTTATATTTCTTTTCCTCTTTGTTTATTAAACTCGTTAACTCCCCCAATGCATCTTCTGTTCCCCTACCTGCCATGAACCCAAATTGCTTTTTACTTATCTTTCTCTCTACATCCCGCCGAACTTTACGTTCTATTATTTTGTCCATTATCTTTCATACAACAGGCAACAATGTGACAGGTCTGTATGAGGTACTACATTGTACATTCCGATTGCCTGCCTTAAAGAATAACTTCATTTCTCCTCATTTCCACGCCCTTGGAAAATATTGATATTCCTTACACATAGTGAAAATTGATGTTAACTCTCCTGTACACATCCTTTGCATTTTCTTTATCATATCTGGCATTATTCTGTTATAACCCAGGCTTTTACCATTCTTCATCATTGTAATAACTTCGCTCACTACGCTTCTTGTTATCTTATCTTTCTCGTCAAGTACCTTATAACTGTATTCTTTCTCATCCATTATTATATTATCATCACAATGTAATAATCCCTCCTTTAATGCATAATGTTGACCTCCAATCCATACTATATCCACCTGGTACTTGGATATTCCTCTATATAATGTGTTTATTTATGGAAATTAATATAGTGCAGAAGGATTTACAGAGAGGACTGATTGGAATGTGTGAACTCCCAAAATACATACACGATCACAGAATGGACATATCTTTATTACAGGTACCCTACACGAAATATGGAAGGTTAACAAATATACCTCTAAGAATACTTTTATTAGTAAACATTTTATTGTAAGAACCCTACAGATTTAGGATGCACAAGAAATGCAAAGGAAACAGGATTTTTAAAGAATTCGTGTAGCTGTTTAGAACTCTATATCAAAGTTGAGAATCTTTATCATTATTCTACAAGGACTAAATTTTGTGAAATATTCAGACGATTCCGTCAACAAAGAAAACCGTTACGGCCATTTGAATATACAGCTTATTCTGGAAAACATTGATTTTTCACATTCATAACTCTGGAAATAACTAATAAAATGTTGTCGTTCTTTATTTTTGTTGGAGTTTCTGCCTTAAATATTAGTCATGAATGCCAAAATACTCAGAGGAACTAAACATTTTATTATTTATAACATTTATAAAGTCATAAAAAAGTCGATTTTTGTCTATTTTGAAATGTACAATTCGAGTGTGTACTAATGCGGACTTCCAACATGTGTAATGGTTAAATATCTGTGAGTAAACTCAAGTTCATTTAATGATATTTTCGATCCTCTTTTTGTACTGTGTATTACATCCGAAAAGCTGCCATTATCTAATGGAAGCTTTTTATTCGCTTTTCGGCTGAAATACACTATAGAAAAAGAGGATCGAAAATATCGAAAAGTTGCTTAAATCAGAGAGGATTCTAGAAACCTTGATGGAGCATGAGCCGTACCCCAAAAACACTCTGAAGGCTATGGGAATGGATGGTATCTTGATTTTAATAATTAAAAGATTTTAAATTGGACGACCACATGGATTACCATGATTTTATATCAAAACAAACAATAGATCAATGGACATACAAATATTAGTTGTTTCACAAAGAAATGACACAAAAACACGTTCCCTAATTATCCCACCAAAAATCTAACATAAACACACGAGAAATCAATGGACATACACGTAAAATATCTAATACTAACACTTACAACTAAACACGTGACATTAAGTTAAAGATAAACGATTCATGATTATGTACAACAAGGTTCAATTAAATGTTATTGAATTCGTCAATGAAGGCAGGTTAAATTGATCATGAAAGATCATACTGTTCGTTAGATTTTCACTGGCCAGTGAAAGGTATGTGACCTCGTAGTTACGTTCTTGTAGCGTTTGCCGACGCTCAGTTGGCATACAGCGTCCCAGGCCGTAGGAAGATGCAGGAGGCAGCGACGGTGTGTAGATCCAACAATAGTATTTAAAGTTTGTACGATCACACTATTTCCATGATCACAATAAAACCATATTCACGACAGTTCCAGATGGTCGCATCACATTGTTGAAGGAAATGTATAGTTTTACCTCACGCACAACACACTTTACAAAATGTTCATAACACACTCCCGCCTTCGTAAAAACATTCCCGCGCAAGTAAAATAATATTGAATTGTTCGTGTGCAAATTAAATATTTTGATACAAATTAAAGAACTGATTCAATGTTACATTAAATTTAGAAAATTGACATTCAGAATTTATATGGCGATTTTCCATGTAATGAATAGGCAATTATGTATATTTTATCATCATGAAATGTGTGGGTGAGAATAGAGCATGGCAGATTGACGTACTTAAGCCTTTTAGATCTTTTGACAATATTATTAGCTTCTGGTGGAAATGCACCACGTGAGTTGAATATGATTACTTTACAACGTTGGAAATCGGCTTCATTCCGCAAGTACTCTCATTAAAAGAATTGTCGGTCAAATCCCTAGACCTCATGCGCATGGATATTTCGAAAAGTAGTGGATTAGCTCACATGTGTGTGACTTAAACGTTTATAAACATTTTATATGTATATACTGATTATCAACGGGAAGTCAGTTGAGAGGCAAAAAACTGATTATTTTCAATACAGAACTCTTTGCTGAAACAAAGGAACCCAATAGCGTTTCGGTTGTGGAATCATTCATACTTTTGAGAAATGAACTATGCCCGAATGAAGGAGGAGATAGATGCAGAAACCATTGAAAGCAAATGCTAAGTTTCTCATATGAAAGTGCGAGTTGGATGTACCGACAGGTCACGTCATTGGCTCCAGATACGTAGGCGCCGGGATTTGCGCCCAAAGCGTTGAAGGCGTAGGAGAGGAGGGGCGCCTCGTCTCCTGTCACGCCATCCGCATCACGTCCGCCTGCACCACAAGCGCTGTCGTTGCAGGAATGTTGAATGAGTCTCTGATGCACGCTCTCTGCCATGGCCTGGGAACCCCCGGGGCTGAGGTTGCGCGTAACGTGATGCTGACTTTTCAAGCCCATGGATCATGTCCATGCTCTATCTATTTTTTAAAAGGATGATGAATCTGGAATCTTTAATTTTTAATTTCCATTAATTTGTCATGTTTTTACATCGGGTTCTTGCATTTAGGCACTTTATTATATCTTCTAGGCAACAAACGTTTTCATCAGATGTCAGTTCAATAATATGAGCCCATGAAAACAATATGTGAACCTCTTATGCAAAATCACTAGAATAACTTATCTTCCAAACTCATATCACCTCATTGAGCACCTCAATACTATTCGACCTACCACACACAATATCTAAACTTCTGAATTTTCCAACAACCGTTTCCTGTCAACCAGATGATGATCAAAGTTTATGCAAAAATCTTTGCTCAATTTAATATGTATGATCCGCTACACAATGCCTTTTTCATACAATATGAATGCACTAGTTAATACCTCACAACCCAAGAATTCGAACACATTATGTCATCTATGAATGAATACATGACATTCTATGATTATCCACGGAAACTAAAAAGTACGATACAACTTTTCAACAAATAATAGTGGTGTAGGCTCAATAATTGTGAGTTGTGTGTCACATTCAATAATTTCAGCTCTTTTAAACTTTTAACAAAGTATTTTCTTCTCTTCCTTAAGTACCATTAGAGAACCTTTTTTTTATTTACCACACGCTCTCGAATATTAGAAGGGGAATATACTTAATCATTTTCCACCTCGCTGGATTTGTTGGCGCAAGTAGCATCCCTTCGACCGCATTTTTTCGTTACAGAGGTCATTGAACTAGTTGTCAAGTGCAGCGTGATGACTGTGTTTATTGCATCACTGGAGATGTGGCCCAGGCAATCGCATACACAGCTAAACGACGCTTTCTTTTCCTCTCCCAAGAATTTTCTGTTCCCCTCCCACGAACACCTATCGATCAGAAGCCACGGGAATACATGTAGCTTGGCACGATACAATTAATTCAAGTCCACCACTGGGACCAAAGCAAATTTTAACTTGATCGTACGTCTAAATAGCCAGCAGAGGACGTACGGACACGGTCTGAAGGCACAGCCAGAAGGCAGCTGTGTTTAGCCTCGAGAAAATATGGAAGTTGTGAGTCACATTAAATTTTCTACTTTTATGAAAATATGTACTTCGATTGGCAATTATGACTTCGATATAATAAATATAATTATGAAATAGTTATTTATTACTTGTTGTTTGTAAAAAATGATATAAGAATAGCAATTGAGGACACGAAGGTGACTCCCTTAGTCTTCATACCTCGATACTCCGTTATATTTTCCTCTCCTCGCTACCTTTTCCTCGGTGCGACTATCGTGATGATTGTTCAGCGATAATCGTAGAGCACTATGATTTCTATTTCCTTTGGAGTCGTTTTGTTTCTAGTAACTACCACTAGAGGCGTTTATACAAAGAAATAGTTTTCTACTTTTCTGGTTGAACGATCATCGCTGAACGATTACCCCGACAGTCGCATTGTGGAAAATGTACCTTGAAACGGATACTTTAGGCGGAACAGGGCGCCACCATCTGCATTCAGCACAGATGTTTCCGTACTTACTGTTCTGATGTTTCCGTACACCGGGGTAGAGAATGCCGTTTTTCAACGCCTTTTCGTGTCTCTGCACAGTGAAGTATGTCAAGGTGAAACGTGGCCAAAAGTATTTTATCCAGTAAATTTGGTGAATTTGGAGATATTTAATGAAATATGTATGCAAACAAAAGTTATGTCCATTATTCATGTTAAGAAAATTTACATAAAAACTATTTTTAACTGCGTGTATAGATTTGATGCATAACCTCTCGAATCAAGAATACATTTAACTCAACATGAGATTCGTTTACATACATATTAACGATAATTCGCCATAATCCATCAAATTCACGAAATAAATTTTTTTTTGTCCAGGTTTCGTCTCAATACACTCCGCTGTGCGGCGTCAGTAGTCCCGTGTACATCCCCCTTTATCACGTGTTATGTTTCCTGTCAAAAGTGCGCAAATGTGTGTTGTATACTTATGTTGTTAGCGTAGAATCAAACTAAGAAAATCGTCGTTTGGAAATTATTACGTAATTATTACAAACATTTTCTCGAGTGAAAGGATTCGATCTGACGTTTATATCGGTTACTGCAGTGAATGAGTTAGTGTAGTTAGATGGCGAAATCTTTCTTTGTGATATAGAAAGACCTCTAAAACAACCATTTTTTTTTTTTTAATTTGAACGAATTGTTGATGGATAACCATTCGATTTCGTATCAACCTCGAATTCAAAAATTAGGAATGAATCAGTTTTGATTAATTATTTTAATGTACTTTGCTTGTATTGTACATTTGCGTCTTATCTGTGTACGCAATGAAAAATAGTCAACTCTTATGGATGATACAGTCGTTATATACTTTGTGAAATAGTATACATTGTATGAATTGTAAATACTCTTTGAATCTCTTGAATTATTTGGTTATTGTAAACTCATTATCGCATCCCCGTACCTACCAGCCACAAGATACTACCGCAAAATTGATATTTAAACTAGCATACATTTCTGTTGCTAGTTTAAATATCAATTTTGCGGTAACATTTCATTTTTTATAGTTCCTGATGTCTTTCATTTTACTACCCTCTCTTGTAACACACACCAAACAGTTTTACTTGTCGTGTTCGATGTTCTTCATCATCGTGGCTCATTTACTGCTAATCTGTTTAGTTCCACTATTGTCAGCTCGACGAATTTATTTTGATGGTAGCAAAATAGGCATCGACTGCCAGTCGGCGGATCCTGTCATATGTATTTTTCCACGATAGTCATCAATTACTCGACAATCATGTTCTTCAATGTTAACGATATACGATTTATTTTTCAGGGAAATCATTTTGGTTCAGTTGTTATGTTGTAAAAGTTTGAGAATTTTACCGTGTCCCACCGTACGTTGAGAGGAGGTAGTAAAGAGAAGTCTTTAAAAAAATGAAAAAGAGTTCTCTTCAAAAGGAAGTGACATATTTTTTTTTAATTTTAGGCGTTAAATCACTGTCGATTCTTTTCTAAACAGTGAGATCTGTTAAAGTGAAAACAATTAAAAATTTGAACACTCAGGGATTTGAGAAGAAATTCTAATGATAGCTATATATTTTTTCTTCTTTTTATTGTTCAGAGAATAAAACCTTGATTGTCACTTGTTTTCGTAGATCATGGTATAGGAAGCCATTTAAAATAATTTATCACCATTAATGGCATCGAAGAAGATTCATAAGGTTATATCTGTCAAAGAAAGTTTCAAATATTGTGTAATAATAATTCAATGTAACTAAATTTTTCTGCCGAAGTGAGTATTTCTCGTACATATCATTTGACAACCAATAGCACTCGTAATTTGGTTCTGTTTGATCTTTAGTATGATTCATTTACGTTTGGAGAAAATGTATAAAAGTCGTTCGTGAGTTGCATGTAAAACCAATAGTATATTTATACTTTACTTGTCAGATTTTTGTTTCTCTTGCTGTAAACATTTTCGTTTCTTGTGCTATAGAGAAACAGGAATAATTTGGACTGAAGGTAATTATTTAAATAAAGTTAGATTCACAACTCAATTTAAAAGTTTAGGAGATTATATGTGTTTGATTAAGAAAAATTAAGAAAAGGAAGCTTTTTATAGGATGGACGCATTTAACTGGATCTATCAAATATCACATATAAGCAAATGTATTATTAGATACATCTGATTAATTTCTTTGAAAAGTTTTGAAATATTCCACATCTGTACACCATGTCACACCTGCCTTAACACGTGTAGGATACACGGAAAAATATATGCATAACGAACCTTAACACGTAGGAACGTGTGAAACCGGTAATAAAGTGCCCACAGCATTGTGTGCCGCCTAGTTCACTTATCTCATGTATGGGAATATATCTCAGGTCCTCCGGGGTTTAAGCCTGTGTGGAAATGGTGTACAATTGTGGAAGGCAACGGGTAGAGTAGTGGTTAACACCCCTGCGATCAGTGCAGGAGTCCCTGGTTCGATTTCCGGCTCGTCGCCATTTTCACCTGACCGAAAGTTATCACAAACGTAATGTAGTTTTATTGTATTTAAATTATTCTGAGGTGGTTATACAAATTGTTTTTTCAAAATTATAACATGTTAATTTCATTAATCATTCAAAATTAAATTGTTTGCGCAAAACTCAGGTAGTTTCTCAACATTAATAATATTCGGAAGAGAAGACGTCAATAATTTATCATTAATAAATAACATTTCTTCTCTTTTGCAATTGTTGGTGGCTATTTCTTTCTTGGGCTTCCCTGGTGCTACTAAGCGATATTTTTGAGCAGTGTTTGTTCACGGACCTACATAGTACCAATGATACAAATGTAATTTATTCATGTATCAGCATTATCCCATATATGGCGCGTCCCCAGGTGGCGGATAAGGAAATGCTCTACAGATATGTAGAGTAGGTGGGAAATAAAATACCACCCGCGGACCAAAACAGAATAAAACCCAGAAGCGGCCCATAATGAGCGGCTCTCTGGTCAGCGTGTGATTCCCAGGCGGCTGCTTTCGGCTCCAGGAACTAACAATCCCTGGTTCTAGGTTCCCAGTGGAAACACTGGACAAACCCCTTAATTACAAGCCTAATGATATGTGATGTTAACAGTAACATTACCCCAGGTAGTAGTCAATCCACCCATTAAAGGATGGCAACAGGGTTTTCGGATTCTGGGGGACCCGGACAATCACGATCAATCAGCATACTGAAAACTAAGACTTTAACGTATATTGGTACTTTCAATATTAACACCTTAACACAACCTGGAAAGCTACAGAACCTGGTAACAGAATTAGAACGGCAGAAGATTTGAATTCTTGCATTACAAGAAACCAGATTCACTGATGAAGACACAATGGATTATGGAAACTGTCGCATATTCAAAAGCAAAACGGAAAAACGGGCAGCGAATGGAGCCCCAATTTTAGAAATGGCTTTTATCATACACAAGAAAATAATTGGCTCAATTTTAGAAGTAACCCCTATTAGTGAACGATTAATGACTCTTCATATACAGTGTGCCAACAAGAAATATAGCCTAATCAACGTTCATGCTCCTACTAATATATCCAACAAGAAAGATTTACTAAAACTGAAGCATTTTGGACGAAACTAGAGAAAGTTACATCGAAAATACACCAAGAGGATACAAAAAATTTATTGGGTGACTTTAACGCGAAAATTGGTAAGGAAAAAAAGTGTCAAAAAATAGTCGGTAGATATCCAGCACACAAATTCACAAACAAAAACGGTATGAGGCTTGTTGAACTATGCCAACGAAATAATCTTAAAATCATGTCCACTTCCTTAAGAAAACCAGCCAAAAAAGTGAAGACTTGGAGGTCACCCATTCAGGGATTTGGAGAATTCCAGATAGACAACCATGTGGCAATACCATACCCAGTACAGAAAGAAATACACAATATTCAGGTTCGTCGTGGGGCAAACATAGATTCAGATCATTATTTGGTGCGTGTCAAAATTAAATTCACTCCCCGGAAAACAGCATAATAGAACGCATCTACATCATTTTGACACTAAAAGCATAAAAGAAAGTTATTTTAAGGAGGAATTGGAAAACATTCAAGCAAACGCGTGGGAAACATTTCAAAAGAAAATTATTCGAAAAGCGGAAGAACTATGCCCTCGCAAGAAGAATACGAAACACTCTTGGTGGGATAATACCTGTGACAGAGCACTGGAAGAGAGAAAAAGAACCTTCCTGAATTATAACACCAATAAGTCTCCTGAAAATCAACTACACTTCTACGAAATCAGAAAACAAGTAGCAAAGACTATCAGACATACCAAAAGGAGATATTTGAAAGATCAATTAATCTACATCGAGAATGATTTCCAAAACTACAACACGCGGGATTTTTACAAGACTTTCGCAGGCAAAATTCGCGGATATACTCCACAAAATGTTTGCTTTAGAAAACAGAATGGGAAACTTGCTCTTAACAATCAAGAAAATTGTGGCGAACTAGCCCGTTATTTTGACCAACTTCTTAACTGCCCAGAACCGCGAGCAAGTTTTCCAGAACACATCACATCATATACGAATCCAGATCCGCTCCACCCACGCAAAATGAAATACAGAGACATATTCATAAATTAAAAAACAATAGAACATCATTGCCGAACTATTAAAGAACCTAGGCCTCAACTCTCTCAAAGAATTGACACAAATTATTGAGGGTATTTGGAAAACAGAAAAACTTCCCAAAGAATGGAAATGTGCTCTTCATAAAAAGGGAGACAGAGCAGACGTGAACAATTATAGAGGAATTTCTCTTTTGCAAGTCACATACAAAATTTTCTCAGCATGTCTTCTTCAAAGAATCCAAGAACAACTAGAGAATACAATTGGTGAACATCAGGCAGTTTCCGCCCCAGCCGATCCTGCACAGAACAAATTTTTAATTTAAAAACCATTCTAAAATATAAAGCAGTCAGAAATAGTCCAATAATTTGCACCTTTATAGATTTTAAAAAGGCATATGACTCTCTTGACCGTCAATCTCTATTGAGTATACTTAAATAACGAGGATTAGATCCAAAAACTCTGAGTCTAATCAAACAAACACTTACGGATACTGCCTCAAAAGTTTAATTTATGGGCGAAATTTCGGAACCATTCCTGATAAAAACTGGTGTTCGACAGGGTGATGGTTTGTCCCCGATACTTTTCAATATTGTCCTTGACAAGGTGATACAGGGATGGGAAAATGAACTAAGGAACCAAAATTATTGGAAACCAATACAGCTTGGACGACCTAAAGATGACCTCAAAATTTCATGTCTCGGCTTCGCAGATGATTTACCAGTATTAGCAGATAATGAGACCATATCTGTTAAACAAATAGAAATCCTTCAATAGTGTGCAGAAAAAGTAGGTCTGCAAATTTCATTTCAAAAAACCGAATTCATTTTCTTGAAAATCAATATACAAACCTTAAACACCCAATACGGCAATGTCAACAGAACTTCACATTTCAAGTACCTCGGCGAAATCATCGAACCTACAGGTGGAGAAAAAAAGCACAAAAAATTCGACTAGAGAAACTGAAGAGAGCATACGGAAGAACCCACAATATCTACAACAAAAAATGTCTCTCCATAGGCACCAAAATTAGGCACTACAACACAGTAATTAAACCGGAAGCCCTATAGGCTAGTGAAACTCTTACTCTTCACATAAAAGGATATTTAGAAAATTTATTAAAAGAACGAAAAACCAAAAAAAAAAATTATCGGTCCTGAAATGACGGAAGATGGTTNGAGACAAACACAGTAATTAAACCGGAAGCCCTATAGGCTAGTGAAACTCTTACTCTTCACATAAAAGGATATTTAGAAAATTTATTAAAAGATCGAAAAACCAAAAAAAAAAATTATCGGTCCTGAAATGACGGAAGATGGTTTTAGATTAAGGTCCAGCAAAACAACTGGAAAACTATCTAACTTAGCGGCAGACATCAGAAAGAGAAGATTAAAATTTTACGGCCATATACATAGACTACCTACCACCAGACTACCTAACAAATTTCTAAAATACATAGAAAAAATTAAAGTCATCCCATGGATCCAGGTAGTAAAAAATGATTTACAAAAAGCTCGAATTAAAAGATCTGACATTTTGGACCGAAAACTATACAGAGAGAAGGAAGATACGAGGAAAGTACAGTCGGAAAATGAAATCCCAAAAAGAGCAGGAACTAAATGGACAGAGGAGAGGAAGAAAAATCATAGCGAAAAGATGAAGGAAGTGTGGAGACAGAGGAAAAAGAACAGTTAAATCATATGGCTTTGCGTGATCCATACAAGGGTCCATTCGCAAATAATAATAATAATAATAATAATAATAATAAATATAAATAAAGATGGTGTTTATATAAGTTAGTAGTGATTCGTGCCTGGACTTCGTGCTCCTCATGTCTTCTGCTGTGGGTGCTCTTTCAGTCTCAAAGTCTCAGTCGTTCGCCGCTGGCATCTCGACCGGTCTCTCAGATGATGCGATGGGTCCGAGACTCGCGTGCCGCTCTTAAATTAACACATACCCAGACCGTCTTTACGGAAGAGACCCTCCCCCCCCTCGGTGTTTCCATCGGCAACCACACCCCAACCACTGTTATCTCCCAATCCACAGCTTATTCCCACCAACAACACAACTGCCCACTCCTTCGCAGCCTTTCCAATTGCTGGCTTGAACTAGTATCACCTGAGTCACCATCAATGTCACAGCCTTACCATGCCCTTCTTTTGCCACTGGCGTCTTCGACATCATCTCTCACCGGCGTCCAGCTTCCTTGAGCGTCGTATTCAAGCTATCAGAGATTGCATTCCATATTTTCTGCCTCTTTTTCGCTCTCTTCCTCGACATTCACTCATGGTTTACCTTATCTTCTCAAGTTGTAAGTTTTGACCAAAGATCGTATATTGTGATATTACTGATACTATATTGTTGTATATTTTGATCCCTAAATCTTAAAAACATGTGTATAAATGAATTTTTTTCAATAAAATTTCAAACTCAAACCTAAGAAAACATGATTTTTTTTCAGTTACTTAAATCTTATTATATTTCATTAACACTTGTACATTTTAGTTCTCCGTTTTTGAAATATCAGGTTAAAGTGTCGTCTTCTTCCTCTTCTTCGTCTTCCATATTTTATCAGAATCAAAGGGAGTCAATTATCTTTCTCCATCGGACTGTGTTTGGTGATTCTGTTTTCATTACAACACATAACAACTTCCATACTCCTTCAATACCGTTCTTCTGCAGTTCATTTTTGGCCTTCCTCGGTGTCTGGAACATTGAGGATTTCAATCAGGTTAAAGTAAAACATTAATTATTAAAATATTAGAATTATTTTAACTGTAATAGTAACACTTCTTGTTCATTCAAGTTTCTTAATATATTTCAATGAAGATAAAAGATAAAGATTTGTAGAATAAACAGCAAGAACTGAATATTTAATGGAGAAAAAATAACAATGATCATTTGATACATCTAGAAATTTTTCTAAAATTTCAGAATGAGACTTTTGTAGAACCAATTTTTGAAACAAGTTATCTGGAATAAGGTTCCTGAAAAATAATTTTTATTTCTGTCAACAATTTGAATTTTCTTCCCTGTCAATTCTTTATTCATACACGCATGAAAAATTAAAAACTAAATTTAAAAAACCGAAACAGTGGTGCGGCCCAATTTTTGTTGAGGTTTTCGACCCCGGCGGACCCTTGCGGTAGCAATGCGCACTCTTACGAGGTCCTCGCCCGCTCGGATCTACATCTCTCCGTGAGAGGTCCTTCGGACGGCGACGTGCGTGGCCTTGCTAAGAAAAAAGTGCTTTATATGGATTTTATTTTTATTTGGAGAGCGTTAGTTACCAGAAAGTGATTGCCCTGATTCGACAGGTTCACATTTTTTTTCTTTTACGTTTTTTAAACGTGCCTTGGTGTAATCAGAGACGCTCAAATGGGAAACGAAGTTATAATGAAGAGTAACAAAATGATTGGAATTCTGATGGAACGGACAGCTATAGAGGATCGAATTTCTGTTAATATATTTTTATGATCACGATAGTGTAAGAATTTTACTGAATCAATATCGGTTATTGGTTGTAATTAAAAGGGCTCCGATTGGTTTTTGTGGTGTACATCTACCGTTCGTGCTCCGTATCTCCGACTCATTTAGTGTGCGTGTAGTACAAATTATCACCAATAAGCACGACTCTTATAACGCGGATGATTACTTGCCTTTTTACAGACCCGTGAAACAATTATTACGAAGCTTGTAATTATTTACGAATTATGACTTGTATTATTCGTGTTATTTGTTCACCCATGTTTTTGTGAGCTATTCGCCCGTGATCTAATGTCCTCTTAACGTCTGTCCTCGACGTCTTCCGTATCACTCAGAAGAAGTCAATGACTCTGAAGACATTTTCTGCGAGGACAGTAGTAACTGTAATCAAGAAATAACCACCGAAAGGGTAAGGCGTATAATGACCATCCATGTATCAGATGGAGACCCCGCCGCGCCGTCCGGAAGATGAAGTGTTTCTCGTGAGCCTTTCTTAGGAGCCCTTCCTCGCTCATTAGGGGTTGTTTACCCCCCGACAGGAGTGAGTAGGTGAGGCTATTGTGCAAGATTCCACCATATGCTCGTAGTAAGGGTTCTGTCTGCAGGAGGTAATCGATTTTAGCAAGGGAGATACCAAAGTGTGTCAGAGACGGTGGAGATGTCAAGTAACGGGGAGACACGGTTCAAGGGATGAGGGTGGGGAAGAACACGGAAGTGGTGGAGGGTGGTCTGAAATGATTCCAAGATAAGATCGGAAGAGTGGTGTTAGTGACGCAACTAAAGTTATACCTGAATCGTAGAGTACGAAATATATTAAATGAAATAAACATGTTTTCCCATTTTATGGTCACCCTTTTCATTATTTCTGCGCAGCTGTAAATGTACACTTCTAACGAAGGAAAATTCTGTAACATGTGGACTTCCACATCTGATTGTCTATGAATACTTTATGAATAAATAGAATTATTCGAACAGCATATATCAAACACAAGACAAAAAATGTAAATCAAAACAGTTATAAAACATATTAAACATTCCAAATTATAAAGTATCTGTATCAGAATCTTAGATTAAACATTTTTAGTACTTAAAATTATATGTTTTAATTCTTTTTTGTTGAAAATATGCTGGTGTCAGGTAGTTGTTTGGTAACTCCACAAATGTTGAGAATTGTAATGGATCATTGGTAAGAAAGTGATAACCGAATGTTTTAACTTTTATGAGTAGTGGAATTATCAATGTTTGTTTAGATTATTTTTAGTTCATAATATGAGATAAAATAAGAAGATTTTTGGAAAGATAAACCACAGTTATTTACAGATTATTCGAGTAGGTCCCTTCCTGCAGCTGCTTTAACATCAAAAAGCATTTCCCTCAGCCATTGAGAAGGGATGGGGGTGCGGATAGCGGCCCGTGCCAAAGAGTCCCGTTTTCTAATTTGCCAAAGGAGCCGAGCGGGGGTTCCAAAGAATCGGCGGTGGCGTCAGGTTGCGAACGAGAGGAGGATGTTAAGCGGCTGAAGAACGAACGGCTTTGAGAGGGTCCGTAACGGGAGATACGAAAATTGAGGAACTGGGTTTTTCGGAAGTCAATAGGTCAAGGTCGCGTTCGGGGAGTCATAAGTTACATTATCATTTTAACGTTTTTGTCTTTAAAACAAATGTATCATCAAAATGAAAATTTAAATTTTTTGTCTGGAAGTTAATTTTATTTAATTAAACAAATTTAATTATAGTATAAAGACTGCAACGATTTGGATTTTAAGATAGGTTTTAATTTTTGGAAAAAATATTAATTTTTATCCATTGTTGGGATATTTAAGGTGCGTCGAAAATTAAAGAAGACTAAATAGCGGCGTAGTATCTAAACCAATACGGTAGGTATCCCGAAAAAGTGTAATGTTTTCCTAGTTTGCAATGCTTTTTCTCCTTTTCTTCCCTCAGATGTACAAAATTGTTTTTCGCAGTGGATTCCTCTAGATCAGAGGTGTCCCTCTAGCGCCCCGCGGAACATTTTTTACGGCCCGCGAGTTATAGTACATTTCACATCAAATTTTTCATCAAACGTTAGGGGCATAACTTTGTTATAAATTTATGTAGTCAGAGTCAATATTGATGTGGAATGTCCGGTGAGACAAAATAAAATTTGGTGTTCGGGAATACCCCGTCATAGATTACAACATGAAAACGTTTTTTTATAATATTAAGTATTAAACATTATTTTTTAAATAAAGAAGTAAATATTTAATTTTTCCTGTTTGAAATAATATGAATTTGTTGATGAAAATAAGAATACCATTTTTACAAAGAAATAAAGATGACTCATTATTGATACTGAACGGGAAACGTTTTTGAAAACTCCATACCGGGATGGCCCGGTCCATTGAAAGTGTACAGAAAATGGTCAGAGGGATAAGATAAGTTGGACAGATCTGTTACGTAAAGAGACGTTTTTATATAATTTTTTTAAAACGTAATCAATATTAAAAAATATTGTTATATTATTTTCCTTTATGTCCGTAAATAGCGCAACTCGGTCTATGTAGTTTTCTTCTGCAATCTATTCATTCTCCATTTAAAATTCGAATCAGTGTGTTGTATAAGTCGAAAATATTGTAATTTTTATCTCATTGTCCATCAATTTTGACGCTTTTTTCTCTTCTAAACAGCTCCTCGTAAATCGCGCTTCCGCATATCTTAAAGCTCCGAACCCCTCCATTGCATTCAGTCCCCCACATTAAGTGTTCTACTGTTTCACAAACTGAATCTATCCTTCGTCTATTTTTTGTGTTTGTGTGGGTGCGACGACTCATTGTGTGAATGAGGTGAGCAATGGGGCACAAAATTTTCGATTGCCAAATTTATATATTCGAGAAATGAAGGTTGGAGAATGTGCATGCTGGTTGTGACGATGTCATCAACTTGCAGTAGAAGCAAATAACATCCCCATAGGCTTCGGTCAATCTACGTGGACTAATGAATAGCTCCGATGAGCGGCAGGGCAAACATATGGAGCACAGAAAACGAACATCGCTGCGAAGTCGCCATTGACAGTAATGTCTTCCTTGCAATTTGTCCGAAGAAGCGAGTTGTTATGAAAGCAAATCCTCGTAATCTTTAGACTCTGTTTGGGAATATTTATATCTTCTTGTAGTTTACGGAGGATATGCAAAATGCTTAGTGTGCGACAAAATATTAAACCATGTTATGATATTTAATATACATCAGTATAATAATGCTAATTACTCACAATACGAGTATAAGTGCAAAAATGAAGAACGCAATTCAGTGATACTTGATATGAATATTAATTTCTACAAAGAAGTTACTTTTATTAAAACTTATTTCATTAGTGATGAAACATCAGAAAAATAAATTAATGTTATAATCAAGAGAAACAAGCCGCCATACATGTGAGAGATATTTGAAAGTAGGTATGAATATTTCTTGACATTTAAGAACACAATTGTGTTCTCGCTTCCAATTTCAGTCATTGCTGATTAAGTTTTCGATTTTGGCTCTTATCGATTTTCTTTTTTTGCTCGTGATGATGTGAACAACTAGACTTAGAATTTTCTTCTTTGATTACACTTTAAAATGTGTTCGGAGGCAAAGTTGCGCTTGATCATATGCACCAAATATTCATAGTCTAGTGAACAAAATAATAAAAAAATATGGAAAATAGGACTGAATATATGTCACCTTATTTTTCTAATATATTTTTTGGATTTTTTGATTCTCTCACTGTTATTGACAAATTATTTTTTTCTTTTATTAGATACTTTTATTAGAAAGAGAGTTATCAATGAAAACAGGATATCGATTTTTTTTCCTTTTTGAAATGTACGATTTTACTGACATTCTGCATATGAAAATGATCGTGACACTAACTGACTCAAATTATGAGGCACTTGCCGGCGTCGTACGTTTTTTTCGAGTCTCCCCAGAAACGTCTACAAAACAATTGCGGGAAAAAAAATATTCGTAGCATCTTGGAATTTTACTCCATTTTCAAACAGTACAATGCGTTTTTATTTCGGAATACTTTAAAACTAACAAAACTTTTCTTTTATGTGTGTCTCGCCATTTTTTAAAATATCATACAAGGTAGAGTACGTTTCAAATTCAACAAAGATCTAAAACTGTCAAAAATTGAAAAAAAAAACGCTTAATATTTGTTAATAAAATGTAACTTATTATATTCTTGTAACACGTCATACAACGCCTTTGGATGTGGACAAATATATGTACTCACGATGTGGCACTATGCTCACTAACTGGCTGATTTCTTCGTTTGACCTTAGTTCTGCGAAGCCCCTAAGAGGTACTGAGGGTAAAAAGGAGTGAGCCTACTGGGGCGAAACCCCAAATTTCGGTCTGGGAATAAACCCAGGATGCAAAGCGAATTATTTAAATAAACGAAAAACAAACGAACAATAACATCAAGATCTGTTAAAAGTTTTTTGCGGAAATTGTTTATTTGGTAACTATAATAAATGTTTCAGGTTTAGAAAATTGAATTTGTTCAATTTCTTGTAATTAATTCGAAAAAATTGTTGATTGAAGAATATTCTAAGAATAAAATTAAAATGGTTCTTGAATCTCGCGAGCTCAATCCGCTGCTAAGGTAATATTTTATGTGGACTTCTGCCTGTCGAAAGAAAGATTATAATGTATACAATCGGAAAATTACATCACTTCTTGTTGACACCATTCATTTACTCCTCGTCACCCACATCCCTACCTCAGCTATACTCTAAGCCGTGGTCCACATATTTGGCAGCCTTGCATGGTAATCCTAAGATTGCTCGCAAATAGGTTTTATCAAAGATGAAAAGCCGCAATATTTCTTGGAACTCAGTGCATTTGCTTTACATTGTCATGTTTTCGCGTCGGTAGTGGATTCAAGAATAGTGAAGCAAGAAATTTCTGATTTAGAAATTTTCTGTTTCAAAACGTAATAATTTCAGTAATACATTACCATAACCTAAAATAACGATGTTTTTTTAGTAGAGAGACCCGATGGGGTATCTGAAGCAACTCTTTGTAGTGGAGTAAAATTATATTACGGAAGGTAATATCAAGCTGTTCCGTTTGTTTATATGGTTATATTTTTTTTATTTTGTTGGAAAATAAATAAATATGATGAACACGATCAATTACACAAGATCTAATTATGTGCGTCAACCCCACCTTTCCTTAAATTTTATCATTATATTCTTTGGAGTCTCAGCTTACAACTTGAAAACATGAATATCCGTAGTTGTCGATCTTGAATTCTTAATTCAAATGTAATATTATTTCGAAGGTTAATGCAAATTTTAACTTCGATTTGTTTCATGCTCGTTTCAATAGAAAGTATCATAAGAAATATGTGTGGACACTAATTTCATATTAGGGGATGATTTTGAACTTTGAAGAAAAGATTACATATTTCAGAAGTGTTATTTTATATTAGAGTCATTAAATGTGAAATTATACTTAGACTGGCAATAACCTATTCATATTTTCAATGTGTTATATATCTTTCAAGAGAATCAACTTAAGTGAGTTAATGACAAATGCAAAAATATCTCCAAAATTTTCCGGCAATTATTTTATCTTAAATAACCTTACATAGACGATATCGATTTTAGGAAAAAATGTTTCTTAAATGTAACTAATGATGATATACCTCAAACTATCATAAATTTGTATCGTTAGGCAGTAAGTTTAGTTTACCCATACAGTTTTGTGACATTGCTTTCGGATCCTTCCGGAATACGCTCCGTCTCATCGAAATACCTTTGACAGATAATACAGTATTGTATTTCTCATGCCATGACTTGTAGTTCTATGCCACAGCAACAATTATACGTACATGATGTTTAGACAACAATGCCGATTTTGAGTGTTGATGCACGCACCTGATGCCGCTGCCGTTTGCTTATTCCGTTAGCTCGTGCCGCGCACCCTTGACCTCGCACTGCCGTCCGGTTTTTTTTTCGCACCTAATGGGGCGGCGAACACAAAGGGACTGAGAGTGGGGGTGGAACTTTAGGAGACAAGCGCATTCTGTCGAAAAAGGTGCCAGAGTTGTGGGGGTTGACGGATAAAAAGTCAAAAGTTCCAATATCGTGGTAATGCAGTGGAATAGAAGGCTTCAGGCTATTGTAGCATTGACAGTGTTGCAGATAGCAATAGAAGGAGAGTGGATATTGTTGGTGGATGGATATGCAATAAGTGGTCGACATAATGACACTTCATGAGATGGAACATGAATGCGGTGACAGAGATTTTGACATCTGATGTTCAAGTAGCGAACCATAGGAATGCTAATTGATGTAACATTAGGAAATTGGGTCTAATTCTGAGAAAATGTGTTTTTGTCATTTCTGGTAACAACAACACGTACTTTTCATTCGAAAACGAGTTTTGTTGAAAAGAAAACGGAATATAGCTACAGCTTAAGTGGAAATTTCTGCTTTGAAAACATACCGCAAAAAAGTGAGTGCTCAGTGAGGTGGGGATGCTAGATCTGAGTGAGGTAGAGCAATGCGAGAAAACCGAAGTAAAACTTTCTAACATGATACTAAGAGACCGTATCTCATCATACTATTACGCTTTCTAAGAGAGGGAGTCGGTATATACGAAGTAATTGTGGAGACAGTGACCAACGTAAAGATGCGAATTATGATTTAAGATGACATTATTACCATTCAAATGATTAATGACATTATTACTGTGAGGAAATGACACCCGGAATTCATTTAAATGTGATACAGTAATGTACTGAGCACATTTAAATGTGATACAGTAATGTACTGAGCAGTAATTTTTGTCATCAAAAATATGAAACTAGAAAACATCAGAAAGAGTTGGGTTACATGTAGTGAAAGGAGCAAAAGATACCACTCCTCCTATTAAACGCAATAATGTATGAACTTTAATATATAAAGAGTTTAAAAGGGAAAAAATACGTTGATTCATATCATCTATTCAAGCATGAAAAATTGTAGTTGCACGAAAAGTTAAGAGCGACGTAAAAAACGCAGTGAGTATAATAACGCAGTGAGTATTCATTACAATAGATCATTAAACTTTTAGAGGCACAATAAACATGTGTGGAAAATTCATAACCTCCCAATAATTATGAAAGCTCGTTTTTTCGTATCGTTAACACAAAGAACAGAGCTTCTTATTTGGTGGCATCATTATGCCTTGGATCCATGAAGAATATATATTATGACTAAGAAAATTGCTGCATAAGGTGCTATAATGAAACAAGAGGCCTCGTACTTTATGTAATGTTCCATTCATGTTTGCAAACAATCAAAAATTCATTTTTGGTCTTAATTAGGAAAAAACTTGAGTATAAAGGACTATGTTGCTTTTCTTGAACAATGTTTGATCCAAATACGGAATATTTCAAAGCTTTTGTGAACTCATTTAAACTTTCAAGGTTTGTAAACACGACATTTCTCCGATAATAATTATATAACGAATATATTGGTGAATGCTCAAGAAATATTGAAAGATATTAAAAGATCGAAATGCGCATTCATCATTACTATTCGTATCAATCTTGTCCTTCCAAATATTGTCATAACTAGGTTTTTCTGATATTACAGTTCTATGAGTTACCTGGACGCTTGTATTTTAACATCATGAGTTTTTTATGAAAGAAGAATCTATCATCTATCAACTCAATTTGCACCTTGGGGAGTAATATTTGAACATAAAATTGACCGGATATTTATGTATGAAGCCTCTGGTGAGACAAATTTCCTATGTAATCGATGCGTGTTGCTATAGCGCTGTAGATAGACAAAGAAATTCCGAAATTTACCTTGCCTTTTCAGAAAACTTACCAGACAACTCGAGTCAAACAGACCGTTCTTCAAATATCTTGTTTCAATTTAAACACTTTAATAAACCATAACTCATATGGTACTGATATATTGACGATTTTTAATAAAAAGACAATATACAACATTATTGAAAGTTTCATAAAGGAATATATACGCTTAAATAGTGCCTGACACGCTCATACAACCTTAAGTATTAAGTAGATTTCCTGTCTCGAACGATTTTAACTCCATGAGTGGTCATCAACTTGTCAGATAAAGATCAAAAACTCATTGGATGACATTCATAATGTCATGAGAGGTATGTAGAGATAAACCTTTCCGGAAAACGAAATCCTAGAAACCTTTTCATGTATTTTACAAGAAATAAAGGGAATGCAATCTAGAAGAAAGAGTAATGATACGGGTCATTCAGGAAATAAAAGAAGATGAGTATCCAGTAACCAGGTTGAAAAACAATAAATACAATTAACATCACGGGAATATTGTTTTTAAAATTGTGAAATCAGACAAGATGATAGGTGATGCCAAAGGAAACATCGATAAAAAGAATGGTTAAAGAAGTTTGTTTACTGGACAATTGAAAAAGTCTTTCAGCATCATAGAAACATTGATGGCTTCATTGAAATTACCAAAATTATAAACCACTTTCTTAGCCCTAAACGTTTTCTTCCAAAGTAAATCAATTTATTAACAGAAGAGTGTCGTAAAGAAAATACACGGTACACCGAAGACCTAACACCGAGCACCTAGCGAAATGGGGAGAAAGTTTCCCCACTCGACCGAAGTAGGTGAGATCTTAAGCTATCACTTACTCCAGACAAGTTGACAGTCTTTGCCAAACATTCCTCGCCATCCCAACACTTCTTTCTAATATCCGCATCCTAATTGATTGGTGGACGGACACGCCCATCTCCTGAATCTCGTCACATGAAAAAATACGACTATACAAATATAACTTCAATTAATATTAGGACAATACCTTCAAAAATTATAAATGCCTAATATCAGCGATTGAAATGTTTTAATGTTAATTTGAGTCCAAAAGAAGGATCTGAAATTTGTTTCTATACTCTGATTGATTATATTAGAATCGTTCCAATAGATGGATAATACACCAAGTCCGAGATAATAACTGCAGACACTTGTCAAGAAGGATACGTAACTCGACAATGTTATTTATTTTTTCTATCTATATTTTCTCTCATTTGCAAATAGTTCAGGATAATCGAAAATGTGCAACCCCATGTGAAATATGTTTAAAATAGTTTCCATGCAACTTCTGGGCCAGAGGGAACACAACGTGAGAATCTCATTAAATGATCCGAAGCTGTTCTGCGAGGGTGTTCCTCAGGGGAGTGTGCGCAGCTCAGTGCATGCCATCGGCCTCCATGGGCGCCCATGCCGAACGCGCTGGGGTTATCAACAACAGCCGGTGTAACATGTGCTGTGAAACTCGTACCATGAAGTTGGTTTTAAGGTTGCTACAATTCACTGATGTTAGCTCACAAGTTCTCTATCTTTACTGGTTACAGATTAAAGAGTCCGTAGTATTGACTATGCTAAAATTTACAGTTTATTTTTTACTTAAATGTGCTGAATGCCAGGTCAAAATTTTGTATATTGTAGGAAAAATTAAAATAGTAATGTAGAAATCTATATTTAAATTAATGTCAGTCTGTTTGATTACACACCTGAAACATCTTTCAAAACTACATTCCCTACATTTGTTTTAACCCTTAACAGATTGTGCTGCGTGACATCCGCGGGTGATGTTTCTTAGATTTTCTAAAAATCTCATTGTAGTACGTACCCGCTATTTTGAGTAATCTCATTACGTCGCGTATCGTGGTGGGTACCGGACTTTTGAGGGCGGAGGTAAGTTCTTGCTGAGAGTCGCGCTACATCCACTTGTGTTTTCTTAAACATTTACGAGATGCTCTTAAAAGTTAAGTTTTCAAGATAAGTTTGCATTTGATAAGTAATGAATTTGCGTTACAAAACTTTAAAAACATATTTTGAAATTCATTTGTCTTACACAAAATATGTACCAAAAATTGGAACAATTTTGCGTTCTTAAGTAGTATGTAAATACTAACTTTACTAGAGTAATTGTAACAAAAACTAGATGAAATATGATTTACAATTTGCGACATTTTATCCTGTCACGTTGTTGAAACTGATTTGTTACAAGAAAATATTTCTTGGTGGCCACTAGGACCCCACGATACCAGTTTCGTAAGTAAAATTTACGATATCAGTAAGGGTTAACCAACGAGTTGTTCTCTTTATAAGGAGAAATCACACAATCTGAATATAGACGACGTTTCTGTGCTTTATTTACTGAACATTTTCACTTACCTAGCATAGAAACCCATTCCATCTCACGTAATCGTAAAGTCGTCCGCGCGGCTGCTGTTGTTGCGCTCAAGCAGAACGCGCGCGAAGTAAAGTCGCGTCATGTGTGGCACGTTCCGCCACGCGCCGATTCCACGCCCCTCTCATCCCCCACCCTCTGTCCTTTCATTTTAACAGCGCCGTGAGCTCTGGCCTCGACCCCTACCTCATTAAAACTGCCCAAATTTCGATCGAATTTTAGATAGAGGCTTTTCAGGAAGCGGCATTTGTTCACGGGGAAAGTTGAGAATTGTTTGGCGAGAGTGCATCACGGATTGAGGGATTTTTTTGGAAGATTGAATGTTCAGAGTGTCACCTTAAGATTAGTGTTTTGAAATAATACTAGTAGTGAAGTAGTTATATGTCTAATGTCAATAGAATTGGAATTCGTTATGTTTCCTATACAACTTGGGAAATGAAAATACGCAATATTTCGACAAAATATCCGAGGCTTCTGCCACAACAATTAATTAATAGTATGTTCTTCGAAACGATAGAACAGAAAATTGTAATAAAATAGATTAATGTGTACTGCATTTTTAATAACGCAAATATTTAGAATTTGATCAAAACGAGAGTACATAGACTAAGAGGCTAAAGAAACACAAAAATAGTAAAAACGCCTGAATTTCTGCCTCAATTTCTATGAAAATTTATATTGAGTTCAAAGTTCATAATGTATGAAATTTCATCGTATCTTTAATATTACAGCGAAACTATTGACTCTATTGAAAATCATTGAATTCTTTTTTTTTTTTTGGAGATCATTAAATTTACTGTGAAAATTTATCATTAATAAATATTGATAGATATTTGTTGACTGCGTTTACTGAAACTTGATGGTGCTTGCTTTGATCTTTGTCAGCGTTGATGTCTGTGAAACAGAAATAAACAAAAGGTTAAATTTCGACGTTTGATTTTAACAATGCTGATTTTACAAAGTCTCAAATTGCTGTGAAACTGAATTAAGTGTTCTTTAAACATCGACAGTCAACATTATTGATAACTACTGGTAGTTCACCTTTAAATATCGATACTATCGATAAATAACGGATACTTTTCTAATCAAACATAATGCAAAGTAATAGAAATAAATAAAATGAATCACATAATAACCTTTAATATATTTTATTGAAAATAAAATATAGATCAAATGACAAATAATATAAATTATAAATTAATGTTTTCATCTTATGTGTCAAAGAATTAAATATCTAATTATTCAAAATCAATCTGCTTTTGAACTCTCACAGTACATCTAATTATTCAAAAATCAATATACAACAAAGCATTTTGTTTCTAAATTACAACTTATAATATTTTTCTGGTTTTAATTTAATTCTAGTTTATTGGTCTCAAATAATTGGATTCTCAGTTCAAAAAACGTGTTCACTGACGTTTCAGCCGAACACGAGTTCTAGGAATGTTTTCAGTTTACGGTTGAGCATGAGACTGATATTTGATGCTAACTTCTCTTTCTTCATCAATCTTCACCATTCAGTCGGATTGGGTGTGTCGTGGTCTAGCTCGCAACTCAGTGTTTGGCCGAGCTGAGCTGCGAGGTTAGACACGGCAAAGGGGAGGAAAAGGAGGGTAGAGGTCGGGTGGTTAGTTCCAGAGAAACTCATAGTGCGTAAGAGGGTTTTAATACTCACAACGACGGTTGATGGGGTGCAGGCCCAGAGAAAAGTGTTGGCGAGGTCATGCTCGTCAGAATAATTCTAGGAGATCTTACTGCGCAACTAGATAAGGAGGGATCCGTCCGCAGTATTACTGGCAAGCACACTACGCATAACAAAACAAACGAAAATGGTGAATTATTATGTAGATTCGCTGCAGTTAATTATTTAATAACAATGAGTACTCACATCCAGCACAAACCAATGCATAAAGGAACCTAGTTAACGCCAGACCTTAAAATGTTAAAACGGATTGATTATGTTTTGGTGAACAACCGACTTAAGGACCTTATTGAAGATGTAAGATCATTACGAGGTCCTAATATAGATTCTGACCACTATCTGCTAAAAACCATCGTTAGACAGAGACTCCCAGTGACATATCTAGCAAAAATAAAAGCAACAAGGAAATGGAACAAAATGAACATGCAAAATTCGCAAAGGTTATTGTCATATAGAAAGTTGCTCTCCAACAGCTTAAAATATCAAAATGTAATAGAAGATATAAATGATGACTGGGAACTTATCAAATGAAAAATAAAGCAGCAGAGGAATCAATAGGTAAAGGTAATACAGAACAACAAAGAAACAAATGGTGGGATGACGATTGTAAAGAAGCTATATAAATGCAAAATAAAGCAAGAAATAAGATGGTATAAACCAGAACCACGGTCGCTATAAATCAAGTCCAAAGAATGAAAGCAAATTTCTAATGAAAGACGGAAAGAGAAAAAACCTCTAGCACCCCCTCCAATTCATGTTACTGGAGTTAAACATTATCAGGAATTACAATCAATTACTAAAGGAGCAACAGATAATTATAAAGTAACAACACTTAATAACAACATAATGAAAGTAAATGTTTCTTCAGATGAAGAACATAGAAAATTTACTCGGGTGCTTGCTGAGAAGAAAATACAGTGGTATACATATGAAAATAAAAATGATAGACCACTCAAAGTTGTGGTAAGAGGCCTTCATCCCACATGTGAACCAGAAGCAATTGTTGAAGATTTACGTGACCGGGATTTTGAAATAATTGAGGCAGTTAATATCATAAAAAAACATAAGGAAAATGACAAAGTAATCAAAATACCTTTGCCTCTATTTATGTTGGCATTCGACAAAAAAGAAGATCCTAACAAAATATACCAAATAAGATACATCATGGGAATTATAGTCAAAATTGAACCTCTAAAGAAGAATTCCTCGCTTATTCCACAGTGCAAAAGATGTCAAGGTTTTAATCATACACAGCGATACTGTCAGATAGAAGCTAGGTGTGTTAGATGTGCAGGATAGCATCTCACAAGAGAATGTAAAAAAACTAAAGATACTACCCCTGTGTGTGCAAATTGTCAAGAAAGTCATCCAGCCAATTACAGAGGATGTGAAGTTGCTAAAACTTTGCAGAAAATAAGGAATGAGAAGGTTAAGAAAAAGCAGTAAAGCAAAACGTCTACCAGAGAAATACAGAATGAACCTGATCAAAAATCCTCTCAAATTTTGCAAAGAGAAACCGGAGAAAACCCTAAGATAAAAACAAATGCTAAAGCAGTAACAGATGAAGAAGATATAGACAAAATGTTGAAAAATATATTATTGAAATTAGAAAAACAGGAACAATTCAATAAAACTATATTGGAACGCCTGTCTAAGTTAGGAAGAAAGCTAATAAAACGATTAACAAATAATAACCTTAATGGACAGTATCCGTATAGCAGAATGGAACGCCAATGGACTTCTTCAACCTAAAAATGAGTTGGAATTATTTTTGAAGAATCAAAAAGTTGATATTTGTCTTGTATCAGAAACGCATTTTACAAAAGAAACTGTTATGAAAATGTACGGATATCATAAAATTCACTCTTCTAACAAAGCTAGAGGAGGCTCAGCTGTAATTATTAAGGAAAACATTAAACACCATGAAGACATCAACATTCAGACACAATATATGCAAGTAACGTCTGTTAAAGTACAAATGAAAACCAAAATTTACGTGGTATCTTCAATATATTGTCCTCCTCGTCATAAATTACTAAACAAAGATTATGAAAACCTATTTCATGCATTAGGAAACTATTTCATAATTGGAGGAGACTACAATGCCAAGCATACCTTCTGGGGATCAAGATTAGACAATAGTAAAGGAAAGGAACTCTATAAAGCGGGAAGAACACTAAAATGTGAATTCCAATCTACAAGGAAACCCACGTATTGGCCCACTGATCCGAAGGAAAAAAAACGATTTAATTGATTTCTTTACAACAAGAGTGCCCTCGAACTATATCAAGGTTGAGGATGGTCTGGATCTTTCATCTCATCATTCGCCAATCCTGATGACTGTTAGTAAATCAGTTATTACAAGACAAACTCCGCCAACCCTGAGTAACTGGAAAACCGATTGGAATAATTTACGAGAAAATTTAGAAAAAAGTGTTGAACTGCAAGTACCTTTGAAAACACCTGAACAACTTGAAGAAGAGGTGGATAAATTTAATACAACAAACAGTATGGAGTAATACGCCTTTAATTCAAAGAAAGAATATGGGGTATAATTATCCAAAAGAGGTTCGGGATATGGTAAATAGTAAGAGAAAAGCTAGGAAAAAGTGGCATCAAACTAGATCCCAAGAAAATAAAACTGCTCTTAATAGAATTAGCAATGACCTAAAAAAACTAATAAAAGAAGTGAAACATGAAACCTTCAGCAAATTTATAAATCAACTTACTACTGATAAAGATTAGAATTATTCACTTTGGAAAATAACGAAAGGCATTGAAAAACCAAAATCTCAAGTACCACCAATAAAAGATGAAAATGGTAAGTGGGCCAAAAGCAGTAAAGGAAAGGCAAAATTATTAGCTAAATATTTGCATGAAACATTTCAGCCATTCCCAAGAATTACCCATGAAGAGAGAATCCCTCAAATAAAAAAAGGATAGGAAAGAAATAAAACCAATTACCACAAAATAACTTGTAAATGAAATTAAATATAATCTTAATGTTAAAAAATGTTATAATCTTAATGGTTACGATCTCATTACAGGAAATATACTTAAAGAATTTCCAAGGAAAGGTTTAGTAAAATTTCGACATTTGATAAATGCTGCTTTCCGATTAAAATGTGTTCCTAGCCTGTGGAAGGTCTGAAGTCATCATGATTCCCAAACCTGGAAAAGACGAGAACAGTCATCTTATCGGCCAATATCTTTATTGCCAATAATGTCAAAAATCTTCGAGAAATTATTACTTAAGCAACTGAAACCAATAATTAAAGAAAGAAAACTCGTACCAAATCATCAGTTTGGATTTAGAGAAAAACATTCTATTGAACAGGTGCATCGCATTACAAATATTATTGAAAAATCGCGTGAAGAGAAAGAGATATGTTCTTGTATCTTTTTGGATGTTGCCCAAGCGTTCCATAAAGTTTGACATATATGTTTGAAATACAAACTAAAAAAGAGATCTCCCTTATGAATTTATTGTCTGCTGACCTCATACATCTCAGATAGACATTTCCGAGTAAAATTTGAAGGTGAATATTCAGAATTGAAAACTATTACTGCATGAGTTCCACAGGGCAGTGTGCTAGGTCCGGTTCTTTATCTTCTGTATACTAGAGATATGCCAGATTGTGAAGAAACCACCATTGCAACTTTTGCTGATGATACTTCATTGCTCGTTGGAGGCAAAAGTATTCAAGAGACAACAATGAAACTACAGAGAGCTACAAGTCGAGTCAATAATTGGATGAAGAAATGGCGTATCAAGCTCAATGAATCCAAATGTGTCCATATAAATTTCACCAATAAGAAAATTGAACCAGTGCGATTGACCATAAACTCAAAAGTAGTACCGTATGGAAATACTGCAAAATATCTAGGAATAACTCTTGATTCCAAACTACGCTGGAAGGAGCATGTTAAGATAAAAGTGCACGAACTAAATATTAAATACAGAAAAATGTACTGGCTCCTCGGAAAAAACTCGGAGCTGTCATTGCATAATAAAATATTGTTATACCAGCAAGTTTTAAAACCCATCTGGACATACGGTTTACTACTTTGGGGTTGTACCAAGCAGACAAATATAAATTACATCCAGCGCTTCCAATACAAAATTTTGCGAAGTATTGTTAGTGCGCCATGGTACATTAGAAATGATGACATCCACCGGGGCCTCCGTATGGAGACAGTTGTCGACGAGATACGAAAATCTGCACAGAAGCATCAGCAGCGCCTGCAGCAACACATTAACAGTGAAGTCATCAAACTTCTTGAACATACTGAAGAGCATCGCCGACTCAAGAGGAAGAAACCAAGTGATCTTATAGAATAAAGAACTATAATATTGTAAATAAGTGTATAAGCGAATTCTATTAGTGAATGGACATTCGTGTAATGATTTTATATGTTTGTAAACAAGTTACTAGATAATCTGTAAAGATTAGTTGTAGCAATTTTATAATAAATTAAAAAAATGTATGAATGTAAGAACTATAGACCCAAATCACTTCTAAACATAGCTTATAAAATCTTCACTATTATACTGATTAATACGCTGATTGTGCTGGTGGAAAACAAACTAAACAACACTTTGGCCGAATTCCGCCAGAATAGATCCAATATGGATAACATATTCCTGACCAGACACATTTACGACAAATGTCACGAGTATGTCAGTGAGTTACATAACATGTACGTTGACTATGCACAAGCTTTTGATTTCGTGCTCAGAGATAAAATTATGCAAACCGTCGCTGACTACGAGATCCCAGGAAAAATACGAAACTTAATAAATCTCACACTAAGTAATACCAAAGCTAGAATTAGAATCAATAATCAGCTAAGTGATGAGTTCAATGTTGAGTTGGGGGTCAAGCAAGAGGACTGTAACAAAAGAGCCAAGACATTCTATCGATTTGTGAATTATTAATATTTCTTCGCATTTCACAAACCGAACACTGCTAAGAAGTTTACGCTAAGACGGAAGTGCGACGAACTTGGGACCCACCCTAAGCCTCTTCAGTTATTGAAGTATTGTTTGAACGTACACCTTTCACTTCCTAAGGAATGTACGACTGTTTTCGGAGAATACGGCCTGCGACGTTGACCCATGCGAGGTCCACTGGAATTTAGGTGTACCTCAGAAATAAAGAATTTTAAGACGTGGTGAATAAAGTACGTCGCCGGATGTAAAACAATGAGATATTCTGAAAAGGGTGTTTGCGGGCGCCTCCTTGACGCCTATGGCGGTTCGTCTTCACGGCGCAGTCCCTGCGTTCCTACAAGCCGAAGGGGTGAACAAGAAGAGTACGTACAAGGTGTGGAATCGAAGACATGGTTATTTGATCCTCGGGGACTTTTACGTGGAAGTAGACTTCGCCGGTTGAGATGTGACCGGGCTAGACTAGGTCGCGGAGACCAGATGTTAGTTAGGCTGCTGCGGTAGTCTCGATAAAGTTATTACTAGTTGCGAGTGTCGTAACTTGTAACAGTTAGTTGTTGGGGAAAACAACTTGAAATTTGGAAGGTTCATTTAACCTAGAGGATTTTTACTAATTAGTTGTCTTCAACTACAGTTTATCAACGTGTAATTAATGCTTTCCTACAGCAGTACTTGTGTAATAACAGATTTGTATATGTATGAATGATTTTGAGAGTTTGTCTCCGTTTGTAAATTCAAATTTCTGATTAATTTGTATTAAAAAATTATTTACTGTTATTACACGTGTGTTTGATTGCTGGTGGCAGCGACGAAAACTACCATAGGGATTGTGGTATTTATGTGGATCCCGCTTCTACCAAAAAAATTCTAACATCGCATAGGGCTTGTGGTGTGATGTTACAAGGACCCTCTATCGGCGACTTTTGTAGTATGGACGTAATCCTGGCCCAATTCGATCTCAGAGGTAACATTACCACTCGATTAAAATAATGTATGGCTTCTGCTGCTGATTTATTGCTAATTGCCAGAAAAGGAAAAACATTAGAAAAGGTCTTCTTTGAACTCAAGGTAAACTTCTTACAATATGGACTATCCATCAACATGCATAAAACAAAATATATGAGATACAAGACAGGGATCTGAATCTTACAGATATCACAACTGATGATGTGGTATATCAAGAAATTAACTCATACAAATACCTTGGCTCTGTTGTACAGGGGATAATTTAATTGAAGAAGAAATTAAAGAGTGAATAGTAAATACAAAAAGGGCATTCTCTTTTCATAAAGCATTGTTTAAAAATACTTATCTCTGAAAGTGCCAAATTAAAACTATATACTCGTACAGCGGTATTAAGACCAGTAGTTACATACGCAGTCAAAACATGGACTCTCAAAGCAAATGTCATTCAAAGGCTAATGATATTTGAAAGAAAGATTTTGAGAAGGATATACGTCCCAATAGAATTAGAATATGGAAACCTGGAGAATAAGTAATAGAGAAATAGATGAAATAATTAAATCTATAAACTTAATAAATTTGATATAGGTACTGAGACTTTGCTGGTTTGGGCAGCTACACAGGATGGACTATGATAGAGCAGTAAAGAAAATCTTCAACTGGTTTCCCTTCTCCATCAAAAAGAGAGGAAAATCAAAAATCGGGTGAAGAGATGATGTGCTGAAAGATATCAGGAATATGAAAATCAAGAATTGGACCACTAAAATAATGGACAGAAAGGAATGGTAGGCTGTGTTAAAGCAAGCCAAAACGTTCTACAAAGGAATATTGTAGTGCCTTAGGAGAAGATGAAGAAGAAGAATTTTAGAACATTTCAGGTGAAATGTATCTCTTTCTATTTTTCTCTGATTGAAAAAATATAATAAAGGGTAGTTTTAAAGAAATAAAATATAAATGTTTTGAATAGTGCCTGTAAAATAAGAAAAATATTCTTGCTTTTTCTATCTTTGGTTTTCATGGCAGACAATTATATATCCAGCGGTGCTCGGGAATTGGCATTGATCTCTTTCCGAACACTTCACACTGTTTCACGAAGTTTGATGAATAGATTTCCACAGCAATTGTTCATCACCATGGAAAAAAGTTCATCACCATTTATCGAAAGTGCAATCACGATAAACGGAAACGGTGCGTCAAAAGAAAATTTTCATTTGAATACTTTCTTCGTTGATGTCTTGCCACAATTGGCAAATAATTAACATTCACGTTGCGTTGCATCACAAAAGCAATCTTGTGGACTGTTGTCCTTTCCATGGATATGGAAACGGATCCCACAACTGTCATGATACGCTGAAAATGTCATAATACATTGAAGATCACCAAATTGTTTTATTCACCAAAAGAAGACCAAAGTAAACAAAATCATTAGTAAAACTTAAGCCACTATAAACTCGTTATGATTATATTCCACTCATCTATTCTTTGGTTCGAATTCTAGCAATCTAGAGAACAGTAATATAATTTCATTAATATACTTCTGAAAAGTAACAATTTTTTTCAGTTGTAGCCATTAATCGTAAATTTTCTCAGGGAGACTCTCTAAGTGTCTTTTGGTTTTGGATAGCCATGAATTCTCCTCCTAATATTTTGAATGCAACAGGTTATGGAATGGCCTCAAGAAACCGTCTATAAATCACGTAGTGCAAAAATTAACATTTTTAATACATCCCTTTCCTTTATAATATACCTGAACCGATACCTCTTACCCAACAATTAAGTATACTTGCCCTACCTCAGCCACGTTAAGAAAAAAGTTTTTTGCTCGTCGGAAAATTTGGGGACACTTGCGTAATTGTTCCTTCCTCAATGGTGGGTACTCCCATTTGCTAGCACAGTGTATTTGACGATAAAGTGAAAACAATTCAGATTCAAGGCGCCCTATGAAACATAATCTACAAAACTTAACGTTACATAAACCAAGGCTAAAAACCCTTACTCCGCCGAAACGCAGTGTAACGATATCAAAAATATCCCTTCCCCAAGGATGTTTTACGACTGCTTTTAAGGAAAAGAAACCAATGAGCTCTAACGGCATAAAGATAATTACCATTAAATGCAAAAGTGAAACAAAAACCATTTACTAATTTGATCCGCTTCTCCTTCTACATTTTCTTCATTAAATATTTCTGTATATTTTTATTTCTATTATTATTATTATTATTATGGTATACATATTATGGTATTTTTATTATAATTATTACTAACAATTTTGTTTTATTTTTAATTCTTAACCTGATGATGCTGACTACGACAGCGAAATAGCTTTCGCTTTAATTTTTATAAATAATAGAGATTGGTGAAATTATACCAAGTTTTCGATCTATTCATTTACTATCTCTTAAAAAAATTATGAAACACTTTTCTCAATAAACAAGAATTGACTTTTAATTAAATCCCCCCCTCCAAAAAAAATATCACTAGACGAAAGAAAAATTTTGAAGAATTTCGTACTGATTGTCAAATAGCACTTGGTGGAAGAAGAGTAAAACATGCTTAGTATACGTTTTCTCTCAGAATGGAGTTTTAAGGAATTGTGGTAGATGTTGAAAAATATATCCCTTATAGTTTTAAGAACATAACACAATCTTATGAAATTAACCTTGAACGGTGTAAACATCTGTAAATATTTAAACATCACATCAATATTGTTACATGTTTCTAGGATAAAATTTTGTCAGACACAACTGTACAAAATCTTCATAGAACCATACTACTGATCTGACCAAATACGAGCTTTTGCATCCAGAATCGTGTCTGGACTGTAAAAAATGCCATGAAAATTTGGTACGCCTGAAATTGGATAATAAACTTAGTATCTAATCCGTAAAGGGGTTAGCGGGATAAGGTAGGTGTGGCGGCCCCCATGGGTGACGACAGTACCAATGTTATGGCCTTACTCCATGTGTAAACAAAACATGTTTGGCTTGGTTTTTGGGTCGCCAATTTGCCGAACTGAGACACAAACTCTAAAGTGGCATATACATGTTTAAAGTATGAAAAATTTATAATAAACAATGTACTGATAACAAATGACTAGCTTATGACTATTAACATATTCACGGATTTTAATGGAGAAAATACATATAAGCATGTACAAACATATGAAAATTATGATTATTATGTGTTGTGAATTTTTGAACTTCAAATATCCAATTATTAGATGTACAATGTTCACTACAAATTGATTGTCAGCTGAACGAAACAAGATATTTAAAGGATTTTTGGCCCACCCAAAAGCTTATAAAATTCTCTAAATTTCATTTTTTTTGTGGGGCTTTAGGGCTCGTCATCATCGAGGTCATTAGAGCCCATGCAAGTAGGGAAAAATGCAGTTTCGCACCATGGGGAAGAGCCGTAGTGATTCTTCCCCGTGTTTGGGACTCACCGAATACCTCGACCATACCCACTAAAAAACCCTCCTGAAATCAACAAATGTCTAAATAAAAGATGAGAGAAAAGAAAAGAAAACAGTTGCCCAATACATTATATCACAAAAAAGGGAAAACAATTTCTAAATATTAAATTTTCTAATTACAGAAACAAAGGATGAAAGGAAAGAAGACAGGAAAGATGAAAAGGGAATGCAAATTTTAAACCCTCCCGAGAACTTGTGGGAGGAGCCCCGATCTACTCATAAAATTCAATAGTTTGTTAACATTAACCGTTTTATTTCCGAGAANAATGTCCTATGCGCAGGCGGGTCAGCAAGACCTCGTCGCGCCGGGCTGGCCTACAGGAACTGCTCCATGACTTAACAGAAGATTTGATAAGTCTGAGCTTATTCCTTTCAACAGCTAACCACTCATTGCTCCATTCACTCAGAATTCTTATCTTGACGGAATTTATGAGATCTCGTTTTGGAATTGTGGAGAAATCCACGCGATTCTTGAGGCATGCCGTCTTTGCGGAATCGTCTGCTTCCTCATTTCCTCTGATACCCACGTGTCCGGGAACCCAGCAAAACATTATGTTCTTTCCATCACTTTGCAGTGAGAAAAGTACATCCTGGATGTTCTGGATCAGCTTATCAGCTGGATACATGTTCTGGATTGCTTGAAGGGCACTCAGCGAATCAGAACAAATCAGGAAATGTAATCCGCCGGAGCACTTAGTTGATCGCAATGCTCTCAATATGGCGTAGCACTCAGCAGTGTAAACACTGCACAAGTCGCCTAGACGGTAGCCACTGGTCTCACGGGGAAATACCACGGAGCAGCCGACACCATCAGCCTGCTTCGACCCGTCGGTAAACACAGGGATACGGTCCCGGTGTTTGTAGAGGATTAGCTGAAAGTATACCCTCAACATCGGAGCTGGAGTGTTCTTCTTGTCATGATGCAGAAGATCGAAAATAATCTTCGGCTTGTGCAAAGCCCAAGGGGGAGACTTACTAAAACCTTGATGTAAGACATTAGGTGTGCGTATATTTAAGGTTTCCAAAATTTGTTTGGAGCGATATCCAAAAGGTTTGGTTGCTCTCAGTCTGTTGTTGTAGAAACGGATGGAAGAAGAGGATGGATGAAAAACCGCGTTGTGCACCAGATTGTCGGGTAAAGTTTGCAAGTGGCAAAAGTGTCGTAGCATGAGGATTTGCCGCCGGAGGTAAAGAGATGGTTCGCCACTCTCGGCATACAAACTCGGAATGGGACTAGTGCGGTATGCTCCCGTTACTAGTCGAATTCCTTAGGTGCGGTTTCTTCGCCCCAATCCTGGGTCAAAGCGTTGTGTCAAGAAAAAATCTCCATAAATATCATGAGTAAGTTTTCTGTGATACATACATAATTCATATTACTGTGTTAATAAGTTTCAATAGTACATTTGCTTGTGATAAATATTTGATATCTTTTCTTCTTACATAACCTTTATTTCCTCATTCCAATCCCTTTTGCACCAATTACGTTGTTTCTTCCTGTTTCCAATGCCACCCCTTCCTTCTTCCTCCGCCCCCGCGCGACTCGCACGCGCTGCGCCGTTGTTCTGGAACAAAAGACGCGTGTCTCAGCATTCCGCGCAGGTGGCCGCCAACTTCCAACGTACTCTCTGGCGCATCGCGGTGTGACCGATTTCGGACACGTGTGTCGGCGCGCATCAGCGCAGAGAGAATGACAAGTAGACTGCTGCGGGTATGAGGGTACTGGAACCAGTTCTACGGTCTTGTTGGGGGCTGAGGGTGGGAGAAGATTAAGTGGTTCGAGTACACGACCTGAGGTCGCATCAGCGATTATGCTTTGTTTTTATTCATGATTTTTCTGAGTCTTCATGAAGATTTTTTTGAACTGATATTAAAGAATCGGTTTATTTTAATACACTATTACTTTTAGTTACACAAATTTTTACCGTGCGGTTCTAGTACATTGCAAGGCGAAAATTAATCTTCGGTTGTATTGAAACAGACTATGCAAACGCAAATACTGACGGAAAATTTAACGGATGTGTTGGAAATGAAATGAAGTAATTTTCTCTTGAATGTTTCAAGTACTTTGAAAAATAACATTTCGAGTGCAATATAAAAAGTCTCTCATTATTCAAAATATCATATATATAAAAGGTATGTCTTAAAAAATTTAAATCTTACGTGTGAAATATCACCACTTAAAATTATTTTTGATCACATGAAAGCTTCTTTTTTTGTGAACCGTAAAATACATCATTTTCAATCACAACACGAAAATCAAATGAGTTATTCTAACTTAAAAATCAATTTCTTTTACCAAAGCAATAATAGCCCCATTTTCTAAAAATAAATAAGAATAATTTTACATTAAGTAAGTTTCTGTGTCCCATACAGAACTATTCGAGCCAAAACTATATTGTGAATCACAGTTCAATTGATAAAATATGTAAGCACTCATTGATTACAAATAAAACTGATTTGTGTGCATTTAATGGAACCGTAGAATGTAATAAATTGCTAGCTTAAAAAAATTGTTCGAACTTTAATGTGGGAAAAACATGTAAGATTGGAAAGCAACTTCAAACGATGACCAATAACCAATATGAAAGTATCTTGCCCTCCATTCCAATAGGAAATTTAAGTAGAAATGAGGAATTTTCATACAGTTGTATTTCTATATTTGTAATGTAAAAAAATAATTATTAAATTTTTTAAGACGTGATTCAAAAATCATTGAGGAAATAGAATAGTATTGATTTCTTCAGTAGCTAATGGTTGTCACAGACCTTGATAATGATTGAATTTATATTCGATTGATGACGCCGAGGTGGGTGGACGCGGGTGTGCCCTGTCCTGTGGTGAAGGAGGGGTGTGTAGAGAGGGGGGAGGGAAGAGACGAAAGGGGCGCGTGTGAGAAGGGCGCCATCTGGTGCGCGTGTCGGGGGTGGCTGCTGCTGCCTCCTCCACCTCACCTGGCGCATCCTCGCGCGCCACGCCGCCGCGTCGCAGCCACGCGCCAGTTGCCTTCTCTGCACAACGAACGACTCGTCGCCCGCCGTGGAAAGGGTGGGAGGAGGAAGCTGCAACGTCCACTCCAACTCCCCTCCCCTCCCATCCCGTGCGCAATGCTTCGGCCTCTGTTTAATAACCCAAAGAAGCTGATTGTTTAAGAATATTTTTCAAAATGACAAAACATAAATATCACAAAATTTTATATCTTTCACCAATATGTAATACAGAATATTTGGGATATATTTTCGAATTAAATAAAACACAACAAAAAATTCTGTATTAGAAGAGATGGATCACATTTAATCCTTGTAATGACTATTGTTGAAGACAAGGAAAACTCATGGTGATAAATAAATGAAAAGAAAAATGATTTGCAATATATCCTAAATAATTGTATAATTTGTTTCGAGTAGTTAAATGGTTTGCCCATCATGAGTACCAATCAGGTGTGTTATATAAATATAATATAACATAGATATAATGAGATATGTCCATGGTGAAGATTAATGATGAATGTTGCGTATAGCATACTTTGTAAGATTATTATTCAGGACTTCATCACGTATCAAAACTTTAGAACAGCAATAATAATTGATATCGTTTGTAAATAACCATTAAAATAATAATATTATTTCAATAATATATCTGTTCACCGTTTAAAAATATATTTGTATTTTTAACTTATAGGTAAGTGAATTGAGGTTAATAGCTCTATTCATTCTGAAATCACAAGTCTGTAATTGTTTAAATCGAGTTACTATTTCCATGAAAGTGATATAAAAGTTAACTTGTTTTTTAAGACACAAAATATCGTCAAGGGTGAAATATTGTCATTAAGTCGTTTCTACTAGATTATATCTTGTTTATTAAGCATTTAAATTTCTCTAATGGATCAAAATGTTCCGTTTCATGGTCTATGTTTGATTATTGAGTATTTTATGTGACGATTAAAAGAAACGTCCTAAGTTCATCTGTTTCAACGATACCCTTCCAATCCCTGTCCGCAACTGGCTGTTTCCTTCAGGTGCCAGACAGAGGGTTTCCGAATTTCCCGTGTCTCCTTCAAAATTTACGGCCTGCCAAGGAATCAAGGGACACCAGCCGGCGCTTGAGTGGTTCACCCTAAAACACGACTTCCTCCCCGGAAATTATTGGGTGTTGTAGGATTATAATTTTATTCATTGATTCAGATTACGACTTTTCCGAATATTTTGGGATCTTCAATAGGTATGATCTCCACATGTCGCTAAATTTGTTTGTGTGCCGCCCAAACTGCTGAAAGCATTGTCATGGATACATATTGAACTTGTTCAGCTATTCGTCACAATGGTGCAAATTACCCTTTAAGGAACACACTCAAAATTCTGGGACACTGTAATTCCTTCTTGGAAACATGAATACATTAAAAATTAATTGTTCATGTTAATAAAATAATTTAGTTCTGGTAGAAATCATCTGAGGAGAAACAAGTAATTTTACAAATTGGTTCAAGTTATTTGAAAAGATATTGAAAATTAGATTCAGTACTTCACCACTAAAGACTCAAAAAAATTAACATGATTCTTAAGTTGTGTAATTAAATGACTCATAAAAATTAAATAATATAATATATACGCTATATTCTCTCCACTTCGAACGAGGTAAAAAAACTGAAGTTCTCCCCTCCCTGAGTCACGAAGGAACCTTGTAGATCCACGAAAATCTCATAGGTCCTGTAGTGAGAAGTCTAATTCTGATTTGTGTAGTTATCACCAGACGTGAAAGTCGTGGAACTAATTTGATACGTGTTTCAGGGCTCCTATTTAATATTTTCCCATCTTAACATTTGTAAATCAAGTGTTACATGCAGAAAGTATCGTGAGAAAGAAATTACTCCGGAAATATCCAAATTGTCAAATTTAAGGAATTAATTCTATGTGAAAAGTGTTACTTTATTCGTGTTAAGATAATTCATCTAAGAACCTCCAAAGGATGTGAAAAACGAGTAGTTTGTGACAAGTTCTCGTACCAAAAACACTCACACAATGTATTTTGGTCATTGGCCTCTCAGTAATCAACTGACAACCAATAGTACAATAAGTTTGGAAATTAATTAGAAGTAAAATATATGAAATATAGAAGATATTACATTAAACCAACATTGAACTTATTCAAATTATTTGGATTTCATCTCATCAATTTCCGAATGTTTATTCTCTGCTCTCAATTCTGAAAAATATTCTATTTTTTACCTTTGATTAACCTATTTTCTTGAAAGCAAATGGTGTGTTATTTTTCCAAGATACTTCTGTATTAATATGAACATTCTGGTAGCACCTCCGTTCCCTACATGCTGCTGAGTGGAAGAGCATGGGTTCGATTCCTATTCGGTCGAACTGGATGAAGTTTACTTCAACTTCCTGATTAATGATCATTTTTATTTCTTGACCATCAGGTGACCCTACCTCCATAGCAATCGCAATACAGGATCCTATTTTCTGTTAACCTTTTCTGCGTTACACACATCGCAACTTGGCCGCATTGCGCGTGGACCATCCCCACCAAGATCAATGATCAGTGTCTTTCCTACCCCGGCTACCCAACATTTCTACTTCTCAATTCCTTCACCTAGATCAGAGCTGTCCAACTGATGGTCCGCGAGCCGCGTGCGGAAACTGTTTTTACGTCCTGCGAGTTGTAGTATACTTTACACCAAATATTTCATCAAATGTTGGGAAGCACAAATTTATGTAATAAATCTATATTATCTTATAAATAAATATTTGGTGCGGCGTGTCTGGCGAGAGTGAAAATAGAAAATAGTATTGGAAATCACCCCGTCATACATTAAACTATGAAAACACTTTATTATAATACCAAATATTTAAAATACTTTTTTACAATAAAGTAATATATTATTTAATATAAATTTATTGATGAGAATCGAAATATCACGTTACAAATATATAAAAACCCATTAGTTTTTTTTTTGTTGGGCAACATTTTGCCAAACCTCATCCCGTGTCGCACCGATTGAACGAAAGTGTATAGAAAATGGTCCGCAGGCCACTATTTTGGACAGCTCTGTCCTAGATCATGTGGTTACAGAAAAATAAGAACTGAGGGCCTTGACCTCGACACACCATAGAATAAAACATGAAATAATAATTGAAAATATGAAATAAATAAATATTGTAGAATAGTGTTTAATGTAAGTCTACTCTCGACACTTCAAAGCAAGTTTCGTCGTTACACTTTTAATGATTCTATGAGAGTATTACTGAGGAACTAATTGCGGAACTCTGTTCGGCAACGGATTTCCTTCCCGCTCGCTGCCACACCTGCGCAGAAGTGCGTCGCGTAAGGAACACGTGTGATAAATGCGGGTGCAAACATGCACGTGTTGAGTGAGGGAGGGGGAAAATGGTAATAGAGAAATGAAATCAGCGCGGAAATCAAAAAAAAATATACCTATCAACACAGACTCACCGAAAATTATAGCGACAAATATTGCCGCGTTCAAACTATTTAAAAACTATCCTTAAATGAGTCGAACACTTTCTATGTTGAATCAATGTGGTAATCGAAAGGCGTCTCTTCACGAAAACGCGGGAAAGATCTGGCAAACCATAATGCCACATTTGTATGTTAATCCGCCTCTGCCTTTGGGCCGTTGGTCGGAATTGATGGGATGGTTTCTTGCTTGCTCCCGGAAAAGTTTATTGTCCTCCAGGTGATCACACACAGTTTCTAACTACTTTTTTGACAATAAAGTTGATTGATTGTAATTTAAAATTTAAAAAAATGGTTTGATGAATTTTAATTACTGCAAATTAGAGTCTAACATAAGTTTAATTACTTAATTAACGTGTATGTTTCGTATTGAATCAATTTTGAGTAGAGAATCAAACATTGATAATATTCGGTCCGGTGTGGTCGGGTTGTGTCGGTTTCGATTCGGTTAGAAAATCAACTCTACCCGACTTGGTCGGAATCGAAACAAATTTAACAGAATTAGGACGGAACATAAATTTATGCAAATCAGCATAAAATTACTTCGATTTCTAAAGACTAAGTGATTGTAAGTTTTATAAACACAATTAAATTGAAGAACTGAGAATTTTACTCGTAAAATAAAGTAATTTGACCAAATTTAAATAATGTTTAATTAGTTTTATGAAATGCATAAAAAATGAAATAGTGGGTAAATTTGAAACTTATGTAGTGAAAAATAAATTATAATCGACATTGATATAAATAGTTGATGTTTCATGTATTCAGACAGAATAATAATTTTCGGGCCATTAGGTCGTGGTCTATTGGGATAGAATCTGCGAGTTCCTGAAGAGACGTCTCCGTCCACGCCGCTGAAGATGCCTGCCGCAGTCGCAGGCGAAACGTTCGGGTTCTATCCCAATAGACCACGACCTAATGGCCCGGAAAATATTATTTTATCTGAAGAAGCCGGTCGTGAAAGCCTACAAGTTTCATGTATTGATTGCGTAAAACATGAATTCATTTAAAATTAAAATAATATATTTCCACTTATATTACATTTTATCAGCATGTAATTGTTTTAAAAAAATTCAGGAATTAAATAAATTTATTAAAAATCACAGTAAAAAATTTATGTAGGTCGAGTTGGACCAACTGCTAGGTCTCCATAGAAGCGTGCATGCTACTCTGCAAATGTAATAAAGAAGAATAAGTAAAGTATACTAGTAATCAAAAGTATAAATGAAGATCAAATAAAAATGAATACCGGCTTTAAATGCAAAATCTTCAATTTTTATTAATTCTTTATTTGCATCGAATTGATTACACACTTTTAATCCAATAGATAGTGTCAACAAAATCCGCGACGAATATTCGCGAAGATAATAATAACTTGAAAAAATCATTATTTTCAGTAGTGAAAATAACGAATAAAAATATTCATTTATTTGTTGAACAGTTATTGACAAATAACCAATCATTCTTTTATTTGAAGTAAATAAATAACGAATAAAATGTTATTCTTCCATTTGACGTAAATAAATATAACAAATGCAAATATATCCTTTTACTTGAAAAGTATTAATTACGATTGAATAATTATCCTTTTATTTGACATAAATGAATGACCAATAAAAAGTTTGTTTGACGTACGTCAAAAAGTACGTCACTTGTTTGAGGTACAATAAACAATAAAATGTTATTCACTTGAAAGCCATACTTGATTCTCGTGTTTGACGTGCAACGAAGAGCAAAATGTTATTCACTTGTTAGATGCAACGAATAAAATGTTATTCATGTGTTTCACGTACAATGAATACAAAAAATTATTCATTTGAAAAATGAAAAACAAACTTTTATTCACTTGTACGTTTTTCTATGGATGAGGAATAAAAATTCTAATTTCTTGTTACAATACAAAAATGTTTTCCTTTATTGTGGTTTTCTTATTCCTGATACAATTAATAACGATTAAAGCTATACTTCTATATGTTTGTAGGAATAACTAACACAAATGCGAATGTTTGTCGTTCTGACTAACGAATGTGGATACTTGACAATAACTGTTTCAATTAATCTTGAAAGTCATAAATCAGTGCAGCCAAGAATTTGATCAGATCTTGGGATATACTTTCTTGCTAAATGAAATTTTTTGAGTATTACGAAGTAATACGTTTACCGGTATTATGAAGTAATACAAGTCAACAATAATCATTTTCGGTTTTGTTACTTTACAAATTGTGAACTGGAACATCAAATTGCGAGTAAAGATATTGAGGAATAGTAGTCAACATCTCCCTTTTTTTTACTCAAAATCAAGCAGGGAAAATGTACATATAAGCACCCCACGAAATGTGTTTTACTTTGCTATTTTTTTATATAAATGCGAAGCCACGATAACCTTATCAATTAAATACTCAGGCGTTCATTATTTTGCAAGAAATCAAGGTACATTTGATGCACAATATGTAATTTTCCTAACATGGCGACACGGATTACAATATATTTTTTACCATCTCTGTATATGTATTCTTTTTCAAAGTAACATTAGTCACAGCAGTGTTATACTGCGGCATGCAGTGGAGAGGAAGATGCAAGCTTTCTTAGCTGTCATCCGGGTCTAATATTCGTATATCGTTTTACTCGTAAATACATAGAGAGTCGTCTAAGTGCATATTTAATTTTAGATACATTCAATAACTACACGTTAGCCACAGGTCGAGAAGAGATATCTGCAATTACTTTTTCACCGATTTTAATATCTGTGTTTAAATTTATGTAGTCAGTTTCACATGAAAGCGCCATCAGCCTAGCATTCGTCAAACATTATCAGATTATCATAGAAAACATTCTGCACACTCATATCTCATTAGACATGTATATGTACATTTCCTAGATTTTACAATTATTAATACTGATGCATAACTTGACAAACGTTCGGAGTGTATCAATTTTCTGTCCAAAACTCACACATTCCGAATTTTCTTCGCAGTCCTCGTGGAGCACATTCGCTTATACGTACCTACCACTACAATTCTTTCCGATTAGTTATTCCTTGCAATACAAAAGTATTAATTTTTGTTTTATTCATTGTACCAAGTTTAAAAATATCGAAATATAATAATACGTTGTTAACTTTGCCGCACATCGAGAGAATGACTTTTATTCATCATTCGCAAGTCAAATAAAAGGGTGACTTTTTGTTTCTCATTTATTTACGTCAAATAAACGACAATGTTCGACTAATAAAAGAATATCTTTTTATTTGTATTTCTTTACGTCAAATGAAGTAATACATTTCAAAATGTGCTATAACATGGTAGTTAACTCTACTGTAAAATCGCAAAGTTAAGAAAATTTGAAAAGATTCTAATGATGGGACAGGATAACGGGTTGAAGTTCTCTGGAGATGAAAATTCGAGACCTGGAGATCCATATAAAAATAATCAATTTTTTCGCCGGTAATAAGAAATATTGATTTTTAACCGAAGAAAGATACGTAAAGGCAATGATGAACGTCTTAAAAGTTCAGTAAATTATTTCAATTTTTCTCAATTTATATGCAGAAATTGAAAAACTAAATGATCTTCTTCACTATTGTTAATTGAACGAATTAATATACGTATGTTGTTTATAAATAATTGGTTTCTCATACATTATAATGAATTTGCTTTAATATTTTTTTACCAAACTACGAGTAAATAAATGTTAGTGAACTTCAGTATTTTGAGTTAAATTGGATTTTGTCCCATGTCGTAGTTATGCGTTAAAGTTTCTCTGGAATTTTTATTGATTCGTAACGGAAAATGGGTCACGGGGTCTTACATAATATAAAAGGATTTTATTTAAAAAATTGAATGTAAAGTATATTTTGGAATTATGTTCTGTTGACGGTACGTAAATATTATTTCATTCAGCTAATCAATGAATCTAGGTATCACATTATCGTTACTTCGCATTCTGTGAAAAGGAGCAATTCTGTGTTGCGAAAAAGAAAGAGGGCGAATCTCCTTCAAAAAGAGTCCTCCATGAACTTTGACCCTTCGTCCTTCCAGGTGCGTGAGGAAGTCTTAGCGTACTCGTTACTATGCAGCTGCTAGCAACCTGCTGGTCCTTGCGGTTGTACGAGGAACACACACGGAACGCGACATGTAACTGCTACAATGGACCCGCATCATACCTTACTTCTCTTTTTCTTGCAACTATCTCGCTCCGGCAAGTATCGACTCGTGCAAAATTAAAGCGCGGGGATTTTTTTAATGGAAGTACATTTGATTTACACTATGTGCTGGTTTCTTTGTGTTATCTGTTGATTCAAGCCATTTCATTCATTTCTTTTTAAAAGTATCTCAGAAAAGAGGAGTTATCGTTTTATTTCAGTTTTGTTTTATGAGCGTTATAGAAAACTCGCATGCGATGTTGGACATACTCTGATACAATTTAGAAATGATAAGAATTGTTAACGATTTTTATATTAATAAAATAGTATTATTATTGGAGATATTTCAGTCTGCTATTTAGACACACAAAACAATTATAAAGAAATATTGTTGTTAAATATTGGTAGTAAACACATGAGTAATTGGTACGCTAGTTTGTTACTGAGAGGGATTCGATAGTCACCCGTTTGTTACCTACTTTTCGGTATTAATTCTACAATAAACATAATTTTCAGAAATCATTAAAACAGTGGTTTTCAACCAATGAGACGCAACACCCTGGTGCGCCATGGACGATCCCTTGAGGCGGTGTGGATATTTTTGTAAATAACGGTAAAAAGTTTAGCAATTGAGCAATAGGAACATTTGAGCAATTATTTTTGGTCAACCAGTACGACCCAGGAGAAATTTCACTTTTGAAGTTGGTGAACTTGTGGAAAGAGTCATAATCTGAAAATCATTCTATTGTCATTGTTCTATTTTCCGACGGTTTTTATTGAGTCGTAAATATGTTATACAATTCATAAATTATTATGGAAAGTTTTTTTAGCAAGCGGCAGTAAAAGCGAGAATCTAATGACAACAATGAAAGTAGCAATGAGGACAGAGAAAGGAAGATTAGAAAATATGACGACAGGTACTTGAATTAAGTGCGCTTTTGTGAACAATGAAGAGCGTATTTATTTTAATCGACTTTATTCTTTATATTTTATTTTATTTTCGCTGTATGCAAGTGTTCTTACAATTTAAAAAACTTTTCCGAAGCTATCTTATTAAAAAGTTTTGTTGAGATATCCTGCAAGGGAGATGCGGATAGAATGTCTTTGGTCGTGGGAGCCCCGAACTCAAAAATGTTGAAAACCACTGCATTAAAACATTTTAATATAGATGGAAAATACGATCCCTCAATAAATATAGTTATATAGTTCAATTTTTTTGTTCATTTATATTTTATTCAATTTAATTGATTCACATTGCTCGCTGGGAGCTTGCTGGTGGGTTACACCCATTGACGCTCTTAAGTGCTTCACTCCAGCCGGGTTGCAAGTGTGGGCATCTTCCGAGTATCGACACGTCGTTGTACTTCATAATCTAATGCTTAATTATCGGGAAATGAGGTAATTTCCAAATTTTAACGTGCTATAGAAAGTCAGGTATGTACCAAATTGTGATTGTGCACACATATAAGTTAAGTATTACACAGATAAATTTTTTTTCTTATTGTTTGAGTGCATTAATCAATCGAAAATTGCATCATGAAGTGAGCATCACAATTTTTTTTTATATTAATTACTTTTACATGACATCGTCATGTCAAAGTTCATAATGATACTCCAAAAATTAAGTAACATTTCAAGAAATATACCATTCCCATCCCCCAAGAAAATAAAATTGATGTATATTTTATTTTAATTATAATAAATGTATACATTCTTTTCATTCATTAGTCAGCACCAAGAATACGCTCGAGAGAAAACTTATATTACTTCCTATAAAACTTAGATCTTCCATGTTATAATGCAGTTTTTTATTATAAACTAGTACCCGCTCAATATACCAGGGAAGTTTTATTTATAGTCTGATTACTATTTTCTTTGGTAAAATAAAATATTATTAGAAACGTGTTATGATTAATTACAAAAACTCCATGAAAAGAAGGGTTTAACATTGAATCTACAAATTACGTGACGCGAAGTTAAATCCCAGTATCCCTTTATAACTACGATGCTTCGTAATTTAATTTAAACACAATCCCACACGTAGAATCAGACAACACAAATGAACATGTATCACAAAAGACCCTCAACATGGTTGGAGCATTATAATATTCCGGTTTAGCTCAATGAAGATGTAATAATAATCTATATCAGGCGCGCCTTTTAATTGAATTGAAGTAACAATTTTGACAATCTATTCAATTTTCAAAAGTTTTATTACATAACACATGAGATTCAATTTATCAAAATTGTGGACAAACATTCTTCCAAAACATATTTTATTATTCTGATGGATTTATTTCTTAATTTAAAATATTGAATGTTAAAAATGACTGATTTGAATGGACGTTCCCACTGTTTTTGCAAAATTTTACTACTCTTATGAAGCAACGATACTTCAATTAATTTTAGTTATATTATAGGAAGGAACAAAAAAATTGGTAAATGTTTATTTTGGGTTAAGTGCCAACAAATAAGGGCATATCTTAATCGTATTTCCATAAAAAATTCCTTTAATACTTTTTCTCTGTGACATCAACCGTCATCCTCGACACTAACCATGTGTTTCTTGACAATGGGTTCAATGAAATCACTTGACCAGAGACAAAGCATTACGTGACTCTGAAGATGAGTTTGCTTGCAAAATAAAAACCCCTAAGTCCAGCCATGGAAGCTGTTATTGAGGTCTGAGTTTGTAATGATAAACGCAAAGTCGTAACGAGATGCTTCACATTATTCCCTGCATTTCCAGCTTTTTGTAGGCAGTTGAACCTCTCTTAATTCCCAGTCCCTGTCACTTAGTCCCGTGCGATTCGCCGTGGGCAACTGCCCGGTCCAGGCGCCTCGCTTACGATCAGATGAACGTTTCACGGGACCACCAACTGCGATACGGAAAAAAGACACACACTCCACCTCCAAAACCAGGAAAAAATTTAAGTGATTCTCCATCATAAGTTAACTAACCTCAGTGCACGCGCTTCACTGGTCAAAGGCAGCACGACTCTTTCTGTCCTTCTCAATTCCAGAGCTTGGTTTATATTCTCGGTATGTCATATTCGAATACACTTTTACGACACGAGCCAGTCAGGAAGCAGTATTTTCTCGCTGTCTGTTGAGGCGTCTCGTGCCATGAAACAGACGTATCAGCGACCGAAGTATACCACCTGCCGCATAGCATACGCAATACGTTTTTTCCTCTCTCAATTTCTTTTGTTTGTTATTTCTGTGCTCTTCGCGCGTTTACACTTTGGTAACTAGTCGGTCGTTATTTGAAGCTGAAAAACAACTTCAAATCGTAATACGAAAATTGGTTGGTAATCTAGTCCTTTCGTTCACCAGCCGACGACTTTTATGTATTCGTCAGAGAAGATAGGAAAGGACAGGTTTTCGTATCGTCCAATGCATCGGTTCAATGCTATTTTTCCGTGATTTGTGGTCCTTGACTCAGTACAAAGGAGAGGGATCAGGGTAGGGTCCGAAAGTCTGTTTCTCGTAGTGGTGAATCTGAAAAAAAAACTCGGTCAATCCTATATAAATAATGAATGTATAATCTAAATATATTTGTATTTTCTGATATCCAGGCGACAATTTCATATGATTTGAATTTTATGTTCAACAGAAACGAAACCTTATTTTTTTTAGTTTGAATAATAAACACTCAATCTTGGAATTATATCCGTTAATTGGAACTTTCACAACGTCACAAACTCGTTACTTATCTCGTCATCAAAAGTCCGAGGGTTCGAAGTGTTCGTGTTTCTGTTTGTTTCCTTTTCTCTTGCGGCTTTGTTGTGTACTACTACTGTCAATTTTAATCACACAATAATTTTTATTTTATTTTTAATTGATCAAAGAACCACTAAAATACATGAAAGGATCACGTTGTTTTGAACAGGGTCATTAAAAAGTGCGCAATGTTAAGTACACATAATTTGTTTCGATATTTCATCACAAGTTTACTTTTAGCATTAATAGTGCACTTCATTTCATTCCAAGGTCAAATCAGACTCAGAAAATGTTCAAAATTTTGTCTTTTTGTCTGTTATAGACACCCAAATGTACGTGTAGATGAGTGAAGGTTAGGACATTTCTTCAATCTAAAATTTGTTTCTCTGAAACATTCGTTTGTTACACATCAGTGCAACAAGAATGAATAGACATATTTACTTACTGTGAAACAAACCAATCACTTATAAAATTGTTTGAATAAATAACAATTAATATTTTAAGTTTCATTGAAACAACGTAGCAATATCAATACCAGATCGTCACCCCTTTCAATCACTGCTGCCAATACATCAGTTTCTTTGTCAATATTATTTATTTTTCGGAAGGAGTAAAACGACAAATTTAAGATAATAATATATTGTCATAAAATAATACATGATTATTTGAAACTATTTTCTACATACCTCCCATACAAAGATATATTGGACAATCGAGAGGAACACCTACACTCTTCATTTCTTTAACAGATTAATGAAAACTTGAGCAGAGAAGTGTAGTTGTGTTTAAGATTGCGAATTTTAAATAAAAATTTTATAAAAATAATTCACAATTTTTTAATATCTACAGGTTGTACAGTTGTAACATCACACCACAAGCCCTTATGCGGTGTGAGTATTTTTTTGGTAGAAGCGGGATCCACATAAATACCACAATTCCTAAGGTAGTTATCGTCGCTGCCACCAGCCCAGTTTCCCAGGCAATCAAACACACGTGTATTAACAATAAATAATGATTTAATACAAATTAAATAGCAATCTGAATTTACAATGGAGACAAACTCCCAAAATCATTAATACATTTAATAATATGTTATTACACAAGTAATGCTATCGGAAAGCATTAATTACACTTGGTTAAATTTAGTTGAAGACAAATAAATACTAAAAACCCTCAGGTTATCTGAACCTTCCAAATTATAAGTTGTTTCCCCCAACAACTAAATGATACAAGTTACGACACTCGCAACTAGTGATGACTTCATTAAGACTACCACAGCAGCCTAACGAACATCTGGTCTCCGCGACCTAGTCTTAGCTCAGTCACATCTCAGTGCTGGCGAACCTCTACTCCCCCGTAAACAGTCAAAAGTCTCTGAGGATATTCACTCCTCCCAATATATACAGTAGCAGAAGTCACATGATCCGCAAATACCCATGCCTTCACCACCACATCCTGCAAGTATCCTTCTTGTCCACCCCTTTGAATTCTAAGAACGTAGAGACTGCGCCGTAGAGGACGAACCGCCATGGGCGTCACCTAGGCGCTCGCAAGCACCTTTTTTAGAGTATCTCATTGTTCTTCACTCACATCCGTCTTAAAATTCTGCTTTTCTAAGGTACACCGAAATTCCAGTGGACATCGCTGGGTCAACGTCGCAGGACGCATTCTCCGAAATCAATTGTACCTTCCTTAGGAGTGAAAGGTGTAAATTCAAACAATACTCCCATAACTGAAGAGGCTTAGGGTAGGTCCCAATTTCGTCGCACTTCCGTCTTAGCGCCGACCGGCCACTTATTGAATGCTTAACAGTATCCGGCTTGGAAAATGCAAAGAAATATTAATATTTCACAAATTGATAGAATGCCTTGGCGCTTACGTTACAACAGTATAAGAAATCGAAATATATTATAAAGAATCGCCTAGAATTTAATTGGCTATATATTGAGGCCACAATCATCTCCGAATCTTGAATTAAAATAATATTATTTTACGAAATATTTTATTCGGATAAAAATTGTATACTTCTTTCCAATGATTGGATAGTAACATGAACAAAAATAATTTTTTTAATTTTATTTTTTTCCAAAGATCCATTTTTTAAGAGTTTATTTAATTGGCTTCTTTACTTGGAAGTATATTCACTTGCTATGGTAGATATTTAAATAAAATTACATGCAGTTGTCATAATGTTCGAAGATGTAATGAAGTTGCCCTAAAAAGATTATACATTGGTAGGACGATGAAGTTCGTATAAAAGAAGAAAAATCTTTTTAAACTGGGTCTCTGAAATTTGGAAAATTTTAGGGTGAGTGCTATAAGATCAAGGCTACATGACTCACGAGATTACCTTTCATGATATATAAAATAAGAAAACACTTGTCATGTTCAACAATTTATTGAAATTTCAGTGTTAATTCACATAATACCCGAAAATATCCGAAATTCTCTTCCATGTGATCTCGTTGGTTTCTTACGTCGCCACTTTATCCGATACCGGTGCCGATGAATTCGAATAAGCGTTCTTTTACTTGTTGAACGATATTGAGTTGTGATGTTTTCTTTGCCGGGAAATGCCATAGAAATCAACGAAATATATTTCTCTTACAATAATTCGACTAATAAACTTTTCTTTAGTTCATGAATCATAGTTCACGCGGTTCTTTTAGTATAAAAATTACTCACGACAACAGATATTACAAAAAAACATTTCTATACATTTATTACAGGGCAATCCGTGGTTTAATGCATAGCACACTCACCTTCTGTCTCAGGTGATGCTGGTTCCAATTCCGGTTAATCCAAAAAGGTAAAGAATTTGCAGAGGTGGACGAAACGTTTTCGCGAACGTTTTTCTCGAAGTAGGCATTTGTTCGCGGCGGATTTTTCCCCTGCTTTTCAATCCATCATAAAAGTCATTCTTTATCACTTCCCTCTCATCTCATTTGCATTTCACCTCAAATCATTCACCCACGTTGCCACGATGACTTAGTAAAGCGCAGGGGGTAAGCGACGATGGAACACTGCCTGGAGAAGTCTCCCCATCAATACATGTTTACATTCCTATTAATTAATTTTTTAAAATAATTATTACTAAAATTGGAGGATGTCCCAGGATATAAGGTACCAAGTTAAAAAACATTCACACTGAACATATGATTGTAATAAAAATTGAGGAATAGAGAAGGTACATTTCAAATTGCTGTTATATTTTTCAACGATACAAAGGAGGTATGGAAATGTGTATTTCTTTTCAAGTAAAGCTAAATTTTAAAATTATTAATTTTGATTAAAATTTATCCTGCAATATTATTAATAGATTTGAACACCGTAATTAACGTAAAGAGAACTGTTGATTGATTTGGATCCTCATAAGTAGTATTATTTTTGTACTACAGATGGGGAAATGTTGAATAAAGCTATTGCATAAAATGTTCCCTGCTTACTGTTCGTTTAACTCAAGTTCTTCTGAAGTAGGAATGTATAATCTCATTTCATTTGCAATTTGTATGTAGTGAGCATGATTTTTCTGCTGTTATTTGTCTTTTATTATTAATTGTGTTTCTGTTGAGTGAGTACATATCCATGTAAAAACCATTCTCGACAATCTCATTTTTTATAATCTGAACGTTTCATTGACACCAAAAAGGTTGAACATTTTCAAAGTATATCTTAAATCATGATCAAATTCAAACAAAACCTGAAACCTTTCAAAATCTTCAATATAATCTAACCGTTACTGAAGGCTGTATCGTAGTAGCGAGTGGCTATAAAATGGCGCGAGCCAGAAGCCAGGTCACGGTTCCCGCACCCCCCTGCGTCAGGGGTCGAGGACGCCCTCGCACGATGGTCCCTCCGGCCTCACCTTAATTGGATCACCTGGCGCACGCCTCAGGCATCGGATTCGCCGCGCACGCGCCCTCACGACACTCATCCCCCCCCCCCACCTCTGCGTTCCTGACTCTAAGACTTCTGCCAACAACAGAGCACCATTCAGATGATGATGTTTGTGTATTTTATGTTTTTATGCTTCATGCATAAAGAATATTAAAAATTTTAGTTCATTAAGATACGATTTTAGAGACACAAAGGTCATTTTTCGCAAATAGCTCATTACAGAATATCTTAGTTATTTAAGATATATATCACATTTAAACGATTTAACGCTGCTTGATATTTAAAACCTTAATTTATATTAAGTTATATGACTTTACCGTTGAAGAATGAGATATTAAAGTTTTAGTTCAAATGTTGAATTGTATTAATTTCATTTTTAGATGTTTATTCTATTTGGAAAAAGTTTCTTTGGAAAATTAACAGAACAACTTACTATTACAATATAATTAAATATTAACATATAATTAAGTACCTTTTCATGATATACGTATGAATTTTGTATGATTTTAATACTAGTGGTGCATTTCTATCCATATTTTTCTTTTTGTCTCTCAACACAGGGCTTTTATTCTTATATCTTGTCTTCCCATTAGTTTAAGTCATTTACATCTCTACAATTAATTCATTATTTTACAGATCTCAAAATTTTGTTTTCATGTCAGTAAAACTATTATAGCAAGATATCAATTTTTTGTATATCTACAAGACATACTGCAGTAACAGTTCTTCAAATTTATGTATCTTTAATAAAATAAAATATCAAAAGTGAATGCACAACTCATGAGATAAAGGAAAATGAAACTTCTACAGAATCCTTCATAAACTTGTACTTATTACATTTGATACTATTTTCTCAGGTAAAACGCTTTCATAAACTTCAGGTCCACACTTCCACCCATTTTCTGTGTAAAGAATCAGGAAGGTAATTAATTGGCCGGGACCTAAAGGTATCGAAGCAATATATTTAGATGGAGAAAACCTAGTTCTGCCAAGCGGAGAACTGTAGGATATAGGAGCGGAAACACTATCTCTATGTCACTGCCGTTCGTAAATGTTGTTGCTAAATGGTTTTATGAAATCTATTAAACATAATTGTTATAAAAATTTATTAAATTTATACTCAACACGTTCTCACAACTGGAAAGTTCACTGATTCATCACAGCTTTGGGAGATGTTTTATTAACATTTTTCTGCACACTATATATAATTGAGAAAATCAAATAGAGAAGAATGTTTCTCAACCGCTGACCTTATTTTAAACTTTTTTTTATATTTATTTCTTGTTATTCGTATACATTGTAATATCTTCACCATCTTCACCTGGAGAAAATATAGTTTCTTTTCTTCCGGGAATTCCAGCAGTTGGGAAGAAGCAATGTCTTAGTAATTGATACTAATCTTACTTGGTAATTACACATTCAAAAGTAGGAAATCATCCTATATCCACTGAATACACTGTGAATTGTAACAACCTAATAATTTCAAAGCTAGTGAGCTATTTCTGGCACATAAACGGAGAGGGTAAGATTATGTTTCACAGATGTGGTCATGTTGGCTACAATCATACGTTCAAAATTGAAGAGTTTTTTTCTTAGGGTATATAATTGAAACAAGTAACAAATTTCATAAATGTTCTTATAGGCTCGTATAGTTCGTTATGAAAACTCAACTGCAATTTTGAGTACCATCCAGTTTGCATTCTTCAATATCTGGTTCATCTTGGATAGATTGCCCCATACTTCAGTTATTTTTGTTTATTATTTAGTTAATGTATTTTGGCGAGGTGTAGACCATGGGGTCTGCTCTTCCACCAAACCAATGAACTTGGGAGACGAAATTATCGCGAAACTCTTGATACCGATCCGACATTGGTGAGGAAAACCTCAGCTGAAAACTTAACTTTGTTCGCTCGACCCATAAACTACAGCAGAGTGGGATCGTAGAAGCGAAGACGCTACAACTGGACCACTGCTGTCGGTGGCGTATTACCATTTTTATGTATTTATTTTCCCTTCAAACATATTACCTAGATATATTTATTATTTTCTTATAATATTCGGGTAAAACGGTAAAACTAAATGGAAATACTTATGGGACCATAGTGCTATTTACGTCTACCATTACCACATAATTTTCAGACCTTTTACAGAGGGAAATACCGTTATTTGAGTATTACACGGAGATTATTATTTGACTAATAATATTATAACTATAACCACAAGAATAAATAATGGGGAAAGTCGTTTCGTGGACAACATAGAAAGCAGTTTCCAGGATACACTTGGGGAGCGTATGCTACAGTAATTTAAAATTGTGAAAGAACTTTTCGCCAAATTATCAGTTATGCTATGGAGACATCGCATATCTAGAAATAATATTGTTGGATATTATATAATTTAATTCGATACATGTTACTCGGATACTGTAGCCTTATGTGAACAACTGATCAAGACCACCACCTGACTGAAAGGGTTTGAGTGAAATGTTGTTTATAAAGATCGTAAAATTATTTAATTTATACGTTATTGTTAATATAATATAATTTATACATAATTATTAGTTAAAATTAAATGCTTACTTAGCATCGAATCTAGAAAAGGTTTACACAAATATTTTGCTAAGTTACGTAAAAACTCAATATATCCAAATATATAAATAACTCATTATATCCAAATGAATCGGTACATTTCCGCATATTTTAAATACATTTTATTTCTTTAAAATTGATCTAATAATAGACTAGTTCACGCTAAAGAAGACACGCTTTTTGTCTCGAGAAGCCAAATGACTCATTGTATCAAAACACAGCAGCCTCCTCAATCACCGTCATTGCTTCCTTGAATCCCATTTGTGCAGCTTGTTACCATGGCCGGTTCGTCTATGGCACAAGACTTCTTAGATGCTTGGAAAATTACTATCTCACTTGTACGGTGTCTCTTTTACTCATCAGTTGAGGATGAGGTCAACATGAACCCTACCTAAGATCACCGTGACACAGTATAGTGCACTCTCGGGGCTTCGATACAATGAAAAGGAAGACTAATTACGTCGTGTGACCTTTCGGCTCTTCCTTGTCTCACCGCATGGTCGAGTTTCTTTGCTTTTAACTTGGCAGAACTTTCTTCAAGTATTCATGTTTCTTACCTGTTGTTGGTATTTCAGGATCAATGAATCTAATATTTATTTCTAAACTTTAATCTATGTTTCGCACCCTTTTAATATTCCACTCGCTTAGCATAAATTCATCCATATTTATTCATCTAAGCCACAAACTGTGTAATATAACCAGATAAATTATTGGTGTTTATCTTCTACCACTACATCGACGTTCACCGTGAAATGTAGTTCCTCTAGTTGAATTGAAGAATGGCCTCTGGCCGTACATCGTCACGTAAATAAACACATTTAGTACATGGGCCACGAATGCTAGTACTTTGTGTATAAGTGCCGCGAAGTACATATTTTCTGAGATATGCCACCAATCTAGTACTGAAGGTGGGTTTCGTATACCTCCTACCAAGTCAGTGATTCGTGTGTATGGTATGTTTGAAACAAGTATACTGTCTCAAGCAATAAATTACGAAAGTTAAGGATTTTAAATTAGACTGACCGCTTTAATTTTAACGTTTCATATTTATTGAATATGATAGTACGATAGTCTCATGTTATATTGCGAAACCTGCAATAAACATATTTTCCCTTAAAATAAAATAAATGCTTTGTGGTTGTTCAAAAAAATCATCAGGTGTAACTTACTTTTAAAATGTTTTAGAAGTGACCTTTGCATATATTAATACACATATTTGTACGACTTATATATAATAAATATTAAAATATTAATTCAGTATACATTTTGTCACATTTATTTCATTTTTTACCACGATCTTCTGAAATAATGTACGTGATCCTTACGAGTGTTTGGATCCCGGAATCCGGACCATAATCATTTGTATAGGTTGTATAGTAGGCTACACTACAACAATTATAATTAAAAATATTTTTAAATACAAAATAATAATGGAGCCAACATTTATTGTTAATTAAATTTAATAAATAATGTTTTAAATAAATTAATTAAATATAATAAATACTTAAAAATGAATTAATTAAATTTTTTTAATGCTGTTTTTAGATAAATTAATTGGGTTTAAGAAGTAAATTTAAAAGAATCACCTTTTTTAGTTAGTATTTGAAATATTCGGCCTTATAAATCACATAATTTCGTGCATTATTACAAAAGGCCAAAGAGCTAAATATGTTTCCTTCCAAGAATTGTATCGTTGATTTAGAAGGATTACACTTTTCACATTGATATCGCCACCCTATCTAATAAAGCAAAAATTAATCTCAGCCAACGTCACAATCTTCATTACTCGCTAGTGGTTTTGTTTATACCGTTTGCAATTGATAACGTTTATTATTCTGAATGAATATGTAGTTAACGACATTGTTAGACGAGATTTAATGTCCAACAAATAGACGTTAATAGACGTATTTTCAGTCCTTTTTCCGAAGTGAATATGGGACACAAGAAACCGTACACCGTACATACGAAGTTCTAAATAATGATTCTCGAGATTGAAACGGGAAGTAAGGGAATTTAGTTGGTTTACATTTGTCAGCTTTACTAGTCTTAAACTCTTTTACAAAATTACTGACTGACACTGAAATTTATATTCTTACGAAGAGCGAATTGCGGTTCTTGGATCAGCAACTGATTTCGGTTCTTAAAGTATCTGAAATAGTATTAAATTATCCCTTCCTTATCCTCTCGATGCTGAAACTGTTTTTTTTTATTCTCCTGATCCAGCAACTAGAATGTAAAAATTTAAAGCGTTAAGTTCGTTCGTTACCTCGATCAAATAACTAAGGATAAAAATTAATAAATCCGGAAAGTAGTATATTACGTTGAATACAGAGTCAGACTGGCCATGTCGGCAATTTCTGAGGATTCATAAGTCCAAGCGACTTCAAAGGAACCCACAATAATAATAATAATAATAATAATAATAATAATCCTCAAACAACAAGGGAAGAGTTTAGGATTTAATATCAAAAACAGAAAAGTCGAATGCTGTGTCACACATTTAATGTACANATTTAATGTACTTGGATGACATCAAAATTTATGCAAGAAATGCAGAAAGTCTGAAAAAGATCTTGAAAATTATAGATCAATTCAGCAACGACATCAGAATGGAATTTGGAATAGATAAATGTAAATTACAAAACCTTGTTCATGGTAAAGTTAAAGAGATAACACCATACACTACAGTAAAAGATCAAGATATAAAACAACTAGAACCTAATGAACTGTACAAATACTTGGGTGTGATGCAAACAAATAGAATAGATCACACAATAGTCAAAGAATACATCACTAAAGAATTCATGAGAAGGATGGAAATAACAACAAAAACTCATTTAAATTCACGTAACCTGACGAAAGCAATAAACTCATTAGTCATCCCCATACTATCCTACTCATTTGGGGTAGTAAAATGGTCAACTACAGATCTGGAAAATTTAGAGAGGAAAATCAGAACCACGATGACAAGCAACAACAAACACCATCCTAAATCAGCATTAGAACGAATGTTCATCTCACGTAACCAGGGCGGAAGAGGCATCATACCAATCAAAGACCTCCATGAAAGACAAAAGTATATCCTCAATAAGTTTTTCCGGAACAAAGCGTATACCTCATCACTACACCAAGCAATTACAACCAGTGATAAAAACTATACACCCTGTCACCTGAATGAGCCTCTACCCCAACCAATACAAAAAAATAGAATGACAACTTGGCAAGATAAAACAATACATGGGAACTACCCCAACCAACTGACCAACAGCAAAATAAATAAAGTAGAATCAGTTAAGTGGTTAATGAACAGCAAATTATACCCAGAAACAGAAGGCTTCATAGTATCAATGCAAGACGGAGTCACACCAACCAGAAAATATTGGAAAATAACCCTGAAAGAAATCGGAATTACAGATTCATGTCGCCGATGTAACCAAGCCAAAGAAACTCTCANAAACCAAAGAAACTCTCGAGCATATCATTGGTGGTTGCACACAGTTGGCCCAAAATGATTACAAAACTAGACACGATAACATGGGAAAAATAATTCACCTGGAAATTGCAAAATCACTGAACTTCATTAAGAATCCCATACCACCAGACCATCTGTATAAACCTCAACCAGTCCTGCAAGACGACTTGAAAGCAAATATTTTGTACTGGGACAGAAGCATTCTCACTGACCTAACAACAATTCACAACAGACCTGATACCATCCTTTGGAAAAGAAAAGAATCAAAAGTGTATCTCATCGATTTTGCTGTCGTAAATTACAACAATCTAGAAAAAACAAAGAACGACAAAATATCAAAATACCAACAACTATCCTTTGAAGTAAAAAAACTCTGGAATGTTCAAGAAGTGATCATAGTGCCTATCATTTTATCTACCCTAGGACTAGTACCCCAATCCCTGGTCGACTCCATTAAAAAAATCAAAATCAACACCAATATAATAAGTAGATTGCAACACAGCGTCCTTCTGTCCTCAGCCCACTTTACCAGAAAGTTCTTGGACCTGAAATAGATTCTTCCTCCCAGCAGATCTCGATTTAATAATCCACTGCTGAGAGAAAAACCAACACAAGTTGAGAGAATTAAATAAATAATAATAATAATAATAATAATAATAATAATAATAATAATAATAATAATAATAATAATCCACTTGTGGCCAATGTGGTCATTTCTGTTAAGTGAAAGAAATTATTGATATAGTCAATCAGTGACCCTAAATCACATTTTTTTCTGAAACTCACAATTTATCACATATTTTGACAGCTTTAGTCGAAATATTTTCCACTTATTTTGTGACAAAAGTTAAAAGTATTGTTCTGACAAATTTCTTATACTACACATCAGATAATCCTCTAAACCGTGGAAAAATAATTAGTTTCAACTGAATTATTATAATTATCCCAATCTATGGAACCACATTTAAACATTGTTCGTACATACATGAACAAATAAGTGTATGTGTCTTTATTTTGTAATTCCCTTGAAAGTGTGTTCATAACATAATAAAGTTGCATATATAATAAATATATTATCTAGTTTCTTTTTCGTGCCCAATATTAGTCAATATATACACCTTTTTGGTAAGACGGTAGGCGTTGTCGTAAGAATTTGTAGTAAGTATTTAGAAACGAAACACCTAGGATGCACAAAATGAACATCGCTTCTTCACTTGTTCCAATTCCTACCTCACATCGCAAGGAGCGAGGAGGGAGTCCGTTTCTTCTCCTTCCTCGGCTATCGGATATCCCCATTCTTCGCAAGGCCTCTTCGCGGCCTGGAGGGCATGAGGGGGCAAATGCGTGTGCCCTCTTCAGGGCACGAGGATGCGCACGCCTCGGTGGGCTCAGCCCCCGCTGCCATTAGCCAAATGACGGGCGCGTGGCACACAGTCCGCTTGGCTGCCCATGCGGAAAACCCCCTCTGCTCCTCGTTCTACTCATGTTTTAATGCCTCGCACCGTTGCAGTGATGGTAGTAGATGAAGTAAAGACGGTGATGTTTAGACCAGTCCGTGCAAGGGAGAAAGATGTGGACTGATGCAAATGTGCTGCATCTTGGTACGGATATGACTCAGCAATAATGAAGAAGGTCAAGAGACCGGTTGTTAGGAATATTCGCAGTTGCAAGCATTGGTAGTCAAAGCATTTCGGATTTCTATTTCCTGAACGTTTAACAACGTTTGAATGATGGTGGAAACACTTGTAAAACGATATTCTGAATGATACGTACCTTCTGTGGATAGAGGAATGGTAACCGGAGGTCATAACGGACCCGTTGGGTTCGTCGAGATAAGAGCACCGAAATTTCATGATCTCGCCGAAAGTCTGAGACATGGTGAATTCAATGGAAAAATACCATCCAAAATTTTGAGGCGTCCAGCTAGTAGTTTAGTATTCAGGTCGGACTCAATGTCTCTTGATGACTTAAATAGTTTCTGTAGTACAGAGAAAATATACAAACAAAAATAATACAAATTGGAGAGATACGATGCCAAAAGATACATACACCAACATATTCAATGATCTGTCTTTATTCAATATCTGTGTTACCGGGTATAGGATTAAAAACGGATTTTGTAAAAAGCATTTTCCTACACGACTCTGAAGTTAACTCCTAAAAATTTCATATCAAGACTAAACAGATATTAAAAATATGTAATAGTATTAACTACAATCACTTTAAAATTATGTCCTTCTCTCAAGAGAACACTCCAATCCGGAAACGTACCTAGATTACGGTACGATTTCCGGGTCACCGCAGTTTCCGTCTGGTCGAAGTAGTCACACATCTTTTCCACGTCTGGGTGCGAGGAAGAAGGATTCGCCGAACTATCAAAAGTTCATATCACACACTTTACTCATACGAACTCGAAACACTGATTCCTGCATAATGTCTGAGGCAGAGTGCTGTTTTGCTTCAGTCTCATAGCATTATAGAAAATGTCATGTTAATGAATACACACACAAAAGCAATTTGTTAACGTGCACACTTATATTTATGAGAAGTAATTTCGTTAATGGTCGAAATATAAATGATGGAGGATGATGGTGATGGTATAGTAATTATTGTATGGTTTGACAAGCAACGATGTCCTTAAAAATAAATATAACAAAAATGGAGAGTGCAGTAACGAACTATTGGAGCAAGAATTGTTTCAATAGTATTGGTCGTAGCCAAAATAATTTGAAGAGAGAAAAAACAACAGAATTGTTGGAAATTCCTATTAGTTTTGGTAAATACAGTGATATCCACTCTAGTATCGAACCGCAGAGAATTAGTCTCACTAGTGTCCTCTGTCTGCACAAAGACTGCACCTTTCGCCTGAGGACGGTGCTTGGGATCGGGGATTCCCACGGGGGAGCGCGGCGAATGGCTGATAGCTACCTCCACTGCTTTCCTAGCCATCGCTTTTTATCCGAAAAAAGTCCCCTTGAAATTCGCCGTTCGGAGACGGGGATACCGTTAGGGAATGAAAATTAGTAAGCATTAGGAAGACAGAAATAAAGAATTCAGTCAATGGTACGAAAATTATCTTAAGTGAGCTCCAGAGCAGCAGACATCACATAGAGAACATTAAATACGAAGTAATGCTATTTGTTACTCTCTAATTTCTCAGTTGTAATAGGCCCCTTACTCATGAAATGTAATTGAACGCCCTAGTCATATTTATAATTCCACCTTACGAATTTCAGTAATATATATTTTATCAGTAGTTCTTCATATCCCGGAGTCACATCATTAAAGATCTCGTATTAAATGTCATATTTTCTAACACATATTCATTTCTAAACGATGCTTCTTTAATAACGTACAATCTGAGTTTCAGCGACTTCACTCGTGTCAGTTATTGAAAAACAATTTCGTACATAATTGTTCTTGAACGCCCATTGATGACTATTGAAAATGTTCGTCACATTGAATTTTGAAACCAACCCCTCCGATGGTTCAAATACTAGCATGATTGCTCGCCACTCCGGATTCAATTCCCGTTCGTAGATTTTCACTTCAATGTTCTTAGTTTGTAGCCTCCATGAAAAAAGTTTGTAGCTTTTCACTTCAATGTACCAGTTCATATTGCTGTGACGTTTGAAAAGTCAACCCTCCTTCTTCTATACACTACTACTACTACTAGTATCACTAACTCTTACTATTACTAACTATTCCCACTAATACCTCCACGTGGGCCAAGTTGTTGGTTAACCCAGCTAACCGGCCCACCTAACAATAGCCCTACCACCCATCTACTACCTCCTATCGCCCCGTGTAGACAAGCTACATTTTCTATTTACAAATACTACTTACAAAAACCGCACTTGACCAACAAAACAAAGAACTCGAATATAGAAGCTCCCTACTGACAAACCACATGCGTGCTCATTAGTAAACGAGAAACAGAAGAAAGATAGTGATATGTTCACCGAGATCTTCATGATGTTAATTTAATGGTATTTTCACAATATATTTTTGAAAAAAGATTTAGCTACTATTTTGATACCAAAGTACATGAAAATCTTCAGTTCGAATCACACGTGATCGTTTGTTTCCGGGAGCTGAAGATTTTTCGATTACACCTTTCAAAGATTGTGATTTTATATAGTAGGTTAAGATCCATGGTTTTAAGATCAGAACAATACAAATCTAAAATATTTGTTCGTGTAAATTAATTTTAAAAACCTATACGACTACGAAATCATTATGCATGATAAATAACCCATCACTAATCTGAAGAATTCGTAAAGGGGAAAATTATTGGGTAAAAAACAGGTTGTCCGAAAATGTCAACAATGGTGTGACTTCAAATGAATGTTTTGATCTCGAAGTTCAGTTTCTCAATGAAACCTAATCTATAGAAGATAACAAAACCCGCTATTCATAGAAATGAGTTTTCATTACGTAATACTGGTTCACAGTATCTTTGCGTATTTCTCTATAGTCATTATAAATGATTTTGAACTCAAGGCAGTAATAATATAAGAAATCCATTATTTTTCCGAACATCTTCTCCTGCATAATTGTTACCCTACATCGTATGCCAGCTCGTTAATTTAATTAAGGATGCTCCATATCAAGGATAATGGGTGACGGCGTTTGGGAATTAAAGTAGTATATACAATTCAATTCTAAAATTCTCCAGAGAATTATAAAACAATCTAATTTTGATGAAGTTAATAAGATTTTTTATTTTACATTTGGGGGAATTTAAATCTTTAGTTCTATTATTGTTATTACATTCTACGCTGCAGATGATTCGAAGTTGGTGCCAATCTATTACAGACAAAAGCATGGGGAGGGATATTGTGGCCAAAAGAAATATGAGAAAGGTTATTCTGTCAATTTCATGATATATTTTGTGGAAAAATATTTTTTTAATACGAAAATATACTCTCAATATATTTTTGTGAGTAGATATTAACGTGATTAACATTGATTAAAAAACACTGAAACATTAATAAACGATGTACTTTTTTGCGTGACGTACCACGGAGTTCCACACTCCAAATTTCGACAGTTATCAGATTGTTTAGACTTGGTTATGTGAAACAAAGCAGACAGTCTAATCACACACATTCCTTCCAACGGGAAAAGCGCTTTGAAGGACGCGGGAACGAAATAAACGGTTCACGAAAGAAAACGTTGTGTAAAGGCGCAATATGTTCGCGAGAGAATACTTGGTCGTGAAGAGAGGGAGAGGGTGATGCGCCCTGAGGGTGTCGAGTGCGTGGGGGTGTGGAGGGTGGGTGGGGAAGAGCACGCCATCGTTGCCGCCAGGTGGGTGCGTCCGCGTCTGGCAGCCACCTGTCCGCTGTAACGGCGACGCGCTCCGCTGTCTACGTCATCCTTGCCACCAATGCACATCACTGACCAATGCCGCAACCCGCAACCTTTGCAAAAACTGAGTAACGCGGTCATTAAAATTCCCAACACTTTAACAGATTGATTACTTAGCTCTGCTCACGCAAATTGTCAAAGTTAATGACGAAACCTATTTCGGGAATCTTCTAAAAGAAGTCGCATATTTACGTGAAAATAATTTTAGAGATTAAATGTAAAATTGCAATAATGTACTTCCCGAAGTCTACTTGCATGGAAGGTTGTTTATTATTAATTACAATTAAATTTAGGTCCCTGAGAGTGGGTTCATAGTTAACTGAAAATTTTATATACGACAATAGCTAACAAGAGAAATTACGTTTATTTCAGAGGACTTACCAACATTTTACAAGATAATCTACAAGCAAAAATCAGACATTACTTATGTTTGAATACAATTAAGTTACTGACTCTCATAAATAATTATTTTCACCTAGTTCATAAGGTACATTCGTTTAACACGGATTGCTAAATCTATATCAGAATCGTACATTCGGGAACCAACAAGCATGTCAAAATCATATCTATGGAGAAAATTGATTCTCTTCGTTTTATGAATTTTGTACTTTATGTAAAACCTATAAGTTACGTCGTAATAATTGTTAAGTAAAAGATTGGCTTTTACCGATCACTTGGATAAAATTATATAAAAACATACATTGATAAGAACCTAATGCAAGAAGTAATTAACTAAATGATGCAGATGGACATTACCAGGAAAAGAACCAACGTTTCGGGATTCGTAAATGGAATATCATTTGATACACTTACTTACTATTATTTAACCCATAAAAAACAGAAAATATCACTTTTGAAATAAGTCGCCATTTAACATTCAAGAATCAAATTATCTTACCATCGGTCCTCCGGCAACACCGAGAGCGGTGGTCTCCTCTTCCACCGTACCCCTAAGCGGAAGTGCGTGGGTTCAAGCCTTTCTCCGCCGAACGACATGAGGCTGGGTTTTCCCTTACCAACTCCAGACAAATGTCAGTTCATATCCCAACATCTTTCCTTCTCAATTCCCTTACCCAAGTCATGGTTTGGTTGATGAGCGGGTCAAATGGGTCAAACCTCGCCATAAGACATAAAATAAATAAATAAAAATAAATACGAAACCATGTGACGCCGTTAGCACGTTCAATAATCTCCGAATCATTTTAGTGTAGATCTAGAAATAATTTATCCATCATATTTCGTTACAATATTTTAGGGTCTCAGAATCTGCTACAACTGTCCATCTCCTTACTCAAGCATTTTCTATAACGGACCGACAACGGTTGCTGTTTTGTTTTCTCACTATCTTAAGTCACTTGAATGTCTTCAGACTTTCATTAATAATTTAAGATAATCTCCATAAAAAACAAAGAAATCGAACACAATCCAAAAAGAGCAAATTGTTTCAACAACTGTGTTGATAATTCCATTATCAACTTTTTTCGGCACTTCGATAAGATTGAGACCCTTGAAGTATTATAATAATTGTCCACGTTAAAGAATTCGTAATACCTCAGGCATTTTTGACCTCCTAAGAACCTAGTTTGCGCGACCGCCTAGGCAATTATTTCATTATTGAGGAATGTCACCATTTAATAATGTAGGTACTGTCCTCCACTTACTAATGCATCTAATTTATCATCCTAAATATTGTTACTGAGTTTTCGAAATCATTAAGTTCAAAATTATAGAGTACTAACACTGTACCCGTGACTTTGTTCCGGTGAATTGTGTGATTTTAAATTATTACAAATAATTGATCTTAAACCCTCATTGATATCTACGGAAAATGTTGTTCAGTAATGTTTGTGTGTTTATAAAACCTTTTTACCCTTAATATTGCGAATGAATCTCTTATAATTTGAAACCACTTCTGATTTACATGATTCTTATCAAGACAGTCAGTTTCCCGGAAATATAATAGGTTAGCTTGGGATACTGGGAAATTCAACTCCCTTTCCTTATCCCAAACAAAGAAGTTTGAAGATTAAAATTAAACCGAGATATATATAGGGTCGAGTTAGTGTCTTAATACCGAGTACGGACCAACACTCGTTCGAGTTTCATTATTTATTACATTTTTATTTCAAATCTAGAAATATTCTTCAATCAACAATTTACCAAAATCAATTTAATAAAATTACAAATTAAATACATTTATCATAACTGCAAAAAATTGCCAAAAACCAAATTTTAATATCAATTGATGATATTATATGGTATATTTTCTATTGTTTTTAATTTTATTTTATTGGTTAACTTCGCTTCGGAAATATTAAAAAAGGGAGAATCCGCGTCTAACCTACCAATGTCAAGTGAAGGCTAATCAACGTTTTCCTGGATTTTTGTTTCTTACAGTGAAAACACGACTCAATTATTGAAGAATTTATGAATCTTAAAAAATATTAATTTACAAGATAGCGTATAAATCCTCTATCTAAAAAAATAAAGCATTTTAAACATTGAAGCTTTCTCTATTTTTTAATAAGAATATTAATATTTTAATCTGAAATATTTCTTCGCATGAGATATCTAAACAATTCATCATCGTTCACTTCTTTCATGAAGCTACTCTACAGCCAGGCAAAATCTGGTTTTCACAACTGTGAACTAAGTTCCCTCTGTACGTCACACAAATTAGTTCAAAGGTTCACTGACACTTGGCACCGAATTTTGCTTTTAACGACCATAACAGGTATTTTCATTGCCACTTCGTTAATAGTCCTTGCAGCTGACGACAAACAGCAACTAAAATAGCAATACTTCTATTTCCTGCGTCTGGTTGGCAGAAATAAGTTTTTTAATGTTCTTGTCGTTAAGAGTTCCCAATTTCTCTTCAATCTTATGTACATACTTTTAGAATTGAGCATTTATTACCCTTCGTTTTGGCAGCGGTTTTAAATCGAGAATTGCCTTCACTCGGTGTACTTTATCTTTTAGGGTACGAATATAATTTGGACAAATCTCTGTTATGCTAGCAAATGTAATTAAGGATTTTTTTTTGTTTTATAAAATAAAGAAACTCATCATTCATATCACGTTTATTTCATTCAAAATATTTGACATTTTCTTAGTTAAAAATTTAGCTTTTTGAAAACTTACAGAGGTTGTTCTCGGAATCATCAAATTTAGATGTGGTAATTCAGATTTGATGAACTTAAAACAAATTTCGTTTATGAATGTATGAAAACATTTAGCATTTTTGGTCAGTTTCCCACATTCAGAACCAAAACGTTTCGAAAAAAAGTATTTATTTGATTCCAATAATGTAGGTATATTAGCATTTTTGTCTAAAATTTAAAGCTATTTTAATTTTTTGAGATGTATTTATTAATTATTTTCAGACAAAAGAAATTATATATCCAAGAAACATATTCAATATATTCTGTTTAAAGGAATATTTCTACTAATTTCATTTAAATGAAACATTTAAGTTTTACTTCATTTGGACCTGACGCTTTTTAAAATTTATCTGAATACCCGCAGAATTACGGTACTAATGCATCGAAATGGAAATTGTTATTATTGGATGTGGAGATTTATCAATTATTTCGCATCTGAAGACTGACATTTTGATACAACCATTTTCATTCAACCAACATACATTGAGCAATATATTATTTAAAATTCATAAAATCCATAACTACTACTTATGAAAAATGTACAAATTTAATTCTTCTCGGAAATGCGAAAATACATGTTCCCGTTATCGTGTAAGTGTCCTGAGATCCATTATTATGCAGAGGTATAGGTGGGAGTAAGAATCGACGGTAAAATCTGAAGTTTAATACCTCTATTAGCAACGTGAAATATCGAAAACTCCTAAAATGGGTTTTTCAATACTTGAATGCACTACGTTTACCGACAAGAACTTGGGTAATATCTCAGTAAGTGAGTTATAGTTAATGGTCGAAAAAAAAAAGATATTTCGTTCCTTTAATCGTGAAATTACAAAAACACATTTCCCAATAATCCTCCACCGCAACAGTACGAAAGTAACATGTAAAATTTCAAGTTCATCTTTTAAATATTTCTCACCAAATGTTAAGTTGAAAACGGTGATTCATCATCTTTGGATTTTAAACTCCTATGCCGAATTCCAACGATATCAATTCAGTACTTTACACGTTGAGTCTTTGCAAACAGTTTTGTACATTTTTAGATGTATATACTACTAAGGATATGAATTAATGTGGGAGAAAGTTAGGGTTATCAAAATAAAAAATAATGGGTTTCGTATAATTCAGTTTTAATCTATAAATATACGTACTCTTTTCTGTTGTTCTATATTGACATATCATTCTTAAGTATTAAGTACTACGCTACCTTCAGCTTCTGATATGTTTCATCGATATTCTACGTTTAAGAGATTTATAGTAAGTCATTGAATTTAATGTCTCCGTGATTACACGGTATTACAGGTTGGGAGCAATTGCAGTTAGTGTTTATGAAATACCGCGCTCCGCACTTGCTCTCAGCAAGTACTCACGTAATTGATCGCGAATTACAAACAAGTTTCGTGCTCATAGTTGCGCGTTATGCTAATGAAAGGAGAATTGCTACTAAAGAGAGCGATAACGACACATGATTCACGTAGAGGTTTAACACATCCTAGATGCTCATTAAGTCTTTTTATCGTATCTACTTTTTTACAAGATATTAAAAAACTGACAATGAGAAACAAATTAACGTTATGCTCAGGGTGGGAAACTCGTGAACTGAAGCTTGAAGCGAGAATTTATCTTCTTTTTAAACCTCCAGAATTTATGTATATGATACGCGGTATTTTCTGATTCATCGCAGTTTTATGTCGCATACTGAATACAGTAAAATAAGTTCAATTCTTGAGTGTTTTTTCCTTGAATTACATTCATCACTCAAATGTTCTTGTCGAATCTCTTATATGGAAAATTCATTAGAATATACTTTTTGGATTTTCTGTAAAATAAGTTTCTATTAGCCCTTAAGCGGTAAACGGTTAAAATTACCTAACATACTTTGTTAAGCCGAGAGAAGATTTATATGAATGTTTTGTGATGTAAGTAGAAACTGATGAAAAAGAATATTCTAAAAATCCGTATATTTTATTCTTTATAAAGAACGTTAAGGAAATGTAACATTCCTTTGATCGACAACCAGTGTCTGATGTAGAAGAGCATACTACCCCTTCGAGTGTAACCGCTTTTATCCTTTATACAAACATTAGTGCTCTTGAATGCCGCTGGCTGAACATTCTAGCATGAAACGCGAAGGGATGAGAAGAAAGATAGAAATGATTAAGGGATGGTCATCAGCTACTCTCAGTTGCCCTCAGGGTGTGAGCTTCAAACTCATGAAGGGTGAGAGGGATCCAAGGTTGAACAGGAAGTCATGGTGCGTGAACTCCCGTAGTTTGGCCTGCTGGCCTTTTTTCCGCGAAGTGGAGTAGGGGCGAGGTAAACAGAAGAACGCCAGATAGAAGGATAGCACATCAGAGTGCAACTGCACGTGTGCCACGAAGGTTTTGCGAGGGAACTTGAAACAGGGGGAGATCATTTCTCATCGAAAGGCAAATCATTATGTCAGATTATTTAATGGTCCCGTTCTTCAATCAACAGACGTTTGAAACGATTCTAATACTCCTTGGGACAGAAAAGTTAATGAAAATAACTTCTCGAAAATGCACGGTGAAAAATGGTGCAGCTTCCGAAATTTAAACTCTTGAAAATTAATTAGTTATATGGAAGTCTTTATTGAAAAATTCCTTAGATCATCATTTACACTATGTAACATTTAATGAACCATTAAAAAAAGTGTGTTTCAAAATATTGTCTTTGAAATCCAGGGATACAATTGTTTCTTCTAACAATGAAGAATTAGAAGTAAGCGTGTGAATTTGAAGTAATTATTGCAAAAACCCTCTGTATAGTGTCTTCATACATTTTCGAATGCTCTACTTTATTACGTAGTGAGCTCGATTCTTTGAAGTACGGGAGTGTAACAATTATTTAATGCGGCAAAAACGAGTCCTTGGTTGAAAAAAACATCATTTCCTGGAAGCAGACTTCAAACTCAAAATGTTTATATTTTCAAAACAATACATAACTCATGTACAGGTTTGTATATATCAGTAATGTTTACAACTTAACCCTCTTTTAACAGCCGCTAAATAAATATATCATATCAGTTTGCCATATATCATATCAGAGATTTACTATTTGGGCCGGTACTCTCAGTGCCGGTAAACTTTGGATTGATTTGTCATAAAACTTCGAATTTACGGTTACAAAATGTTTCCCTTCGTCATCATGTTATCATCCAAGTATTGTCTCAGGAAATATTCTTTACCAACTGTCATCGATGATATCTACCCTATCATAAACATATCAAACCGGTTCGATGGGACTACTCTATGGTGTCATGTACAACTATAGATATCTTTTAGAGGGAATTACTTTGTTCTTGATATTGAGTGACATATTATGGTATTTTATATGTTTTCAGTTTTAACCGATTCACTGCAACCAGTCACCGTTCAGTTTAAATATTATATCAAAGACACTAAAGGTTGCAAATTCAATATTATAAATTTGAAAAGTGCCGAAGGTGCAACAGTTAACGTTTTCTTAAAAAGAACCCCGGGAGATAACTTAAAATAATGTTCTAATTTCTTATGTACCTTAAAATTGATGATGAGACAATTCAGATTCTTGACGTCATTTTAAGGCGGTTGCTAAAAGGCGGAGGTTTTAAGGGACCTTTGTCAGGTTTTTGTGATATTTTTACAAAATATTTAAAATATACTCATAAAAACTATCTTATGGTTTGTAGCTAGGAGACAGCAAGTGTGCGTCGGTGGAATGAAGTGGGAGAAAGATCGGATTCGACAGATGCACTGCACCTTGTGTGCAGTTCCCACAGGGCAACCTTTGGGACCTTCCCCTCGCCCGCCCTGTGTCTTCTCACACCTACTGCCACCCTTCACCCTCTATACTCTCTCGCTAGTTAGAGTCTCCTCAATGCGCACGGACAATGCCTCCATTGTGCCCATGCGCCCACTGCACGGCGGCGTGGAGGTCGCTTACTGTGGTGTGATACGAAATGAGCGATGACGATGATTGACTCGCTAAGATATTGACAATAGACAGATAGAGTACGTTGTTCCCAAATGTGTTTAAAAACTTTTTGTGACCAATTTCTCAAAAGGGTCAATTTATACGAAACGGTCCAGAGGTGCCAGCTCGACCATGAAAAACAATCGTATTTTCCCTGATCTTTTCCTTACAATTCGGGAGTTCAAAAATGATTTTTCATTAAATTGATCTCAAACCTCTTAAATGTTGGCAGCCATTTTTATTCTCCCGCGCGCACGTGCTTTTGCGTTTACATTACATTGCTCATATCTCATGAATTATTAGTTGTATAAACCTTAAACAAAACCCATTGCAAAGATCACGTTTAATTGTATAAACTTTGATGAGTATGTATTTACCTATTTATTTTACTTCTATGAGATGTAAAATATTTGTAAGATATCTAAACTGTGATATCAAAATCGAGAAAATTTCACTTTTTACGATTTGTTTCTCATCAAATGAGCGGTATATACAGCTTATAACATTTTTTTGGGTGTAGGTGCATTTTAGTAGTATTATCTAAATAAATACATACGTTCTTACGTTTTATTATCTTTTTGGGTGAAATTTTGAAAAATGATTTTTTTTATCGAGTTTAGGCTTAAATATCTCCGATGGGGCTGACGATAAAAATCTGAAAATGGCGCATCTTGTAGTGTTTTGTATGAGGTTTATGGAAACACTCTATCTTGTGTGTAGAACTAGTAAAAACGTCACAGCACCTCAAATATGAAGAAAAACAACTAAAAGGAAAACGATTATCATACTTCACGGCTGTATGGGTCTGAATTTGTGATTTCCATGGTATTTCATGATATGTAAACTTAGGGATATGAGAGTAAATGTATGTGCTAACCACATTCTAATGTTGGTAAACAATAATTAAAATTGCCTGAGTTGTGAAGTTAGATGAAAGATGGTCATTCCACGTCGTTGTCGAGAATACGTTCAACAAAAGGATAAGTAATATACTTCAATTAAAATCGTATTTCGTTAATTCAGGATTTCATCTGATATTATGCGTAACGCTATTTTTATCACGTCATCATAAAAGGGTCCCTCGTCGATGAAATTCTAGTAGTTAATAACCATCCAAAATTGGATTAACGTACTGATGGTTAAGTTTGGGACGATATTCTTAAAGGGATTTTTTTTTCAACAGCGTACATTTCAATGGTTGGTCCATGCAGTTATTTTTGATCATTCTAATTGATTTATCACCATTTGCAATTAAAGGTATCAATGAAAAATTACCCAAATAACACAAATTATACACAAAAATGTTGAAAATGTGAATAGAGTCAGACATGAAAGAAGATATTTGCATCACATCAAGAAAGATGTTATGTGCCCTTTGTAATTGTAACTATGTTATGGTTGTTCTGGATTTATTTCGTTAAAAATTTCACCTATAATTCGTAATTTCCATGCATGTCTCAATTTTCGAGTTCAGCCAATGGTTACCTTTTTCATCAACCAGTGCAACTGTTGAAGACCTCCCTTCACCGTCTCTTCCGACGAGGCTCCAGGGATGCAACAGCGCGCAAGGCCACAAACCGCGCACCCCACTTCGCTGTAGGCAATTTATTTTAATTGACCCCTGCATATAAACACGGACTCCATGATTTGGAACCCCTCCTGGCACGCACACATGGGGTGTCTCCCCCTTCGTGCTAGTGGCTGGAAATCGCACTACGTCATGCTTGCTGATGATATAACTAATCCTTTTCTCAAAGGATTTGCATCTTTCCTATGAGAATGATGCATATTGCCCATTGCTCAAGGCGCTTGAAATTGTTATTGGAACACTCCATCAGAAACCTTGCGTGCAATAATCGTTGTGTTACACATGTTAGCGTTTATTTCGAAAACTTTGTGATGAATATGCCTAAGATTTATGTGCTATACTATAGCAAAGAGAGATCCGTTGAGTGTCAATGAGCACTTTTCTAAAAAGATTTTGTGACTCAGGTATAGCATTTCTAAACAAATATTATTATTTAATATAAAACTTAATTGAAATTCAAGAATGATAAAGATTATTTTACTCATTGATATAATAATTAAATGAAAAAAATCCGCAGAAGCCAGAGAATTATTCCACATGTAATATGTACACTTTTCTTCGTTCATGTAAAAAATTGCAAAGTACATACAAACAAATTTAGGATGAAGTCAATTCTTCCAGTTTTCAATTCTTTAAGTCACATTTTATAACCAGTATGATATCAAGTTTTATGGTTAGCATTCTAGAACTTTTTCGTCTCATTCCCATAATTATATTCAGTCAAAAGTGGATTTACAGTGGTCAGCAATTATGCTTTGTTCTTTGTAGCAACATTATTTCATTACGTGAGTTAACAAGTCACCAAAGAAACTGCACATTCCTTAGAATGTGAGTTGGTAAGAAGGGAGGTATTTTAAAGGCTTGCGAGATTTATCCATTGTAAAAATTAAATGATTTCATGGTGGATTTCTATGCTTGAGAGAGAGAGAGAGAGACTGCACTCTCATTCCAGTGGCGAAGTGAAGAAGCGCTTGCTGGTCCCTCCAAACGCTTGCCTCTTCCTCCTATCCAGCGCTGAGCGGTATCTTTTGTGCTTCCCGACGTTAATGATGCAGATGGTTCATTGTGTATTCGTGCAGAATCATTTCGCCACGCGCGGATCTCAACGCCACAACGGAAGTGTATAATGAAAAAGCGCTGACGGCACATGCAGTTGCAACTAATGTAATGGAGGCTAAAGAGCTTGTCTTCCAACGGTTGTAAATTGCTGTTGTTAAGAGTTCTGTATCAGAAGTTTTCAAAGGCTTTTTCTTACAATCCAACTACTATTGCGAATTTGTAGCGAAGCTTTACTTTGCTAGGATTGTTTTCAATATCCATGTTCCATTGCCTATATATTCTAAAATTACCACAGCGAATGAACTAACTACTAAAATCTTTCAAATTTTCGATTCAAATTCAAATTTTTTAAACTGAGTAACATTTTTAACAATATTCTGTTGACGTAAGAAATCAAGTTTCTCGTTTGCTTGCTTCATTACAATTATTCTTTTCTACAGTTATTCCAGAATAAAAATATCAGAGAAAACGCGATAATTAACGATTTATGTTCTTATGGGCTGGAGTTGTTTCTTCCATGCCATGTATATTAATTCCAATTGTGTGCTCAAATTGTCATAATCTTCATAAATGTCAACGTGTGCATTATTTCAAAATATTTACTAAGCGATTCATTAGCGTCTTTAAATTAATCATACTCCATTATCTGTTCACTTTATTTATCTTAGGAAAAAAATGGAATTTAATGATTTTTATAACTTTTGTATTTTAGTAGAAATAAATAAATTATTAAATTATGTACATTTTAATGATTCTCATAGTCAGATTTTAATGAATTAAACAAGACGAAACAAATTAAACCCTGTAACGTAGATAAAGAAACCCATGTCATCACGTACACAAGCAAAACATAAGTCAGTAAACCGAGAATACATTCATCTTTTATTAAAGAGGATCATTAGAGCATCACATAGATGTGAGTTATTTTCAAAACGAGTTTCACCATGGCAAATAAGCTAGGCAACGATCAATGTGTTTGAAAGGTTGAGGCTTTGACCACGTTGTATGACAATCCCCAGTTTCTTATCGAGTATTCATGTCACATAATATTACTCCTTTTTGCCAATCTTAAATGTACAACATTGATAATAGAGCTGTCATGATGTGGATTTAATTTATTACTTTATACTAGACTTTGACTGGCAGTTAATTATCGCAGGTGAGTGTTTAATAGGATGGCAAGTAACCTTGGATACACGAGCAAGTCAGTTTACTAAGCGGAAGAGTGCAATAGTTTTTGTAGTTGCAAATAATCAATATACTTACTTAGAGCATTCGAACACATTAATAACTTACAAATTTTGAACAATGAAAATAAAAATCAGTACATCGGATTGCTATCTTAAAATTATAGACACAATTTTCTTAAAAATAATGATTCCTTACTGAATCATAATTTACATTTTTTGAAGGATGAATCATGAAAAATATTCAACAAAGTCAAATCGCTGAACATAATGATCTAGTCTCCTTCTGAAGACACCCAATTTGCAGCAACTGCTTCTCCAATTCGTAACTTCGTTTATCTTATTTTAAATTAGAGATTAAAAAATCTATGTATCTCTATTGAACCATCAACAAATTCCTAATTCAAACGTGATTGCAATTTACCTTAAACGGAGTAGTAGAATGAATCGTTTACCGTTTTCTTTCTTTTTGTAACCCTTTCTTTCTTTCTTTCTTTCTTTTTGTTCCCTTTTACTTTCATAAAAAGCGTTTTGTAACGAGGGAATAAAAGGGAGAATTTGGAGGAAGACGCAACCTTTCTCTGACACGTGCGACTTCGCCCCACCGCGTCCCCCTCTTACTCAACCCTCGAGGGGCACAGATTTCGGTAGAACTTTCTCCTTCTACGCCCCCTCACTCAAGGAGAAAATAGACGACTTCTTCTGCTTTTTTATGACTTAATCTCATGAACGATCACACACTTGTGGCATTAATAAATCTATTCTCTCTCTGAGACAAAATGGGAGGAGGGGGCAATCTCATAAATGAGGTGTTGATTGTTGTAATTTGGATGAAGGGGATTAGTAGAAAGACATTATGTTGAATATCATATTCGCAGAAAATAAAAATTCATGAATTATGTAAGAAAATTCTTTTACAAAGTCCATATTTTTTGTTTGTTTATCATCAGATACATCACCGGTCAATTATTGGCTCGAACAGTACAAGTACATACATTGAGACCGAAGTAAAATGTACAATGTTTCTTAAAGTCTGAAACATTTAACAAATATTTCGTAGGCCTATCAGATTTGAATTATACCATCAAAGTTATTTACTGACTCGAAAGAGTATAGTTTTCTCATTTAAATTATTCAACGATTGAGAATAGTTCTTTCGTCTTATTCTTTGGTGAGTTTTTTCCCTATTAACCGACAGTACAATGACGATTCATAGGCAAGTTAAGAAATGTAAAGCGTCATGTCGTTCGTATATATTTGTTAGATACTAGGTGGTTGCGATGGAGGTGTTTGATTCCATTAGCAATTCAATACCTTAAAATATGGTCCATCTGTTGTGAACTCCATTTAAGGAATTGTTGATAGTATTGAATATAGTAACCGATGTACATGTTATAATAGATACGCTTTCCTTTAGTGTTTATACTCAATGTACTTACTTAATTTTACTTTGTAATTTCTTCATCATAGCATGTAATGCATAGGTAGACAGCAGTGATACCAAGAAAGAGATAGAGAAAGTAAAATACCTGTATGACGCCGCGTGCCGCTCTTCATCACGCCCCTTTTCTTCTGTGCGTACCTTTCCCCGTCCAGAATAGCAGTGTCTCTCTTTTCACTATTGCATCAATAGAAAGAAGAACACTGAATGAAGTAATACGATACGAAACCAGATGGGCTGGTGAATTTGACTTTGAAACAGAAAGGATTGTATCTTACTATTTAAACTTTCTAGCGTGGGATGGGATGGCATGCGTTTTGACGACAAGACACATCTTGCAAGAAATTGGTAGAAATATGTGATACGAAATATTTTTAAGGTTACCAGTTCTGTGCGTAAACGTTGAGTGAAAGAATTAGCTGCCCGTTTAACCTTTCTGTTTATTTATTTTTTATTTTACACTTCATTTTGATGAGCAGAAGATCACAGTTTATAAATGAGAAGTGACGTTGCCAGGAAATCTGACTTAAACTGTGTCGTCGTCGATCTGAAGTGAAATAATTTTTCTTTTGACAACCTTAAACAGCTCGGTGGATGGAGCGGAGGATCCTCTCTCCTAATCAGAAGCGCATATAGATCGAAAATGTGACCACTACGCGATTATAATCACGAATTGTCAGTTTCAAAAATAATGGGGTCACACAACTAACGTTTACTTCATTGCGTCGTTCTTCAACCCCTCGTGGGTCTTGGGCAGTTGTTATACTTCAGGTATCTGAAGGGTAAGTGAATATTAATTATGGTTAAAAAAATATGTGGAGCACAACATATAATGCCAATGATGCCTCGTTCCAATAGGTATACAATCACAAAATTGATTGCTTTTACTTTGTGAACAGAAGATATTATCTCTATTGAAATTTGTTAATAGAACACAGAGGAGATAATTCTCAAAAAATATGTCGTGAAAATAAATTGTCGTATTTCTTGTAAAATTTTATGCTCTAGACGTAAATTCGATAGATTTTATTTATATTCTGAACTAAAATTCACATTACAGTAAAAATCTTACGAGTGGACTTGTTAAGTTTCTCTTCGATTACTTATCTGTCTCTGTATTCTCTGTTTAGTATAAGTTCCTGATTCGTAAAATAAACCATTTTTAAGTCACATAAATTTGTGAGTTGCTTTTTCTCCTTTATTCCCTTAGTGACCCAGGACCTTTTTCTAACTAGTGAAAGTCGCCAGATTGAAGAGGATGTTCCGTGTTATCTTTTGAAAAATCGTACAAGTTGTTTCCTCCCTCTGCAGCAAAAGTTCTCACCCTTCTCGAGATTTTGTTCACTTCCAGGTGCGGGACGAATGAAAGTTCTCCAGGACTAAAGATGAAAGGGGTTAAAAATTAAAGATTTATCCTATACGTTAGTCAACCCTTTACAAACTATTCCATTTATACCACACACTAATAATAATAAATTCAAAATTATATGAAAGGTTTTAGTAATCTTGTTTACATTAACAAGATTGTATTAGTTGTACCAGTAACACGACAAGAATGTTTAGATACTGAAACAATATTGGACAAATGAAAAGGTGTTCGTCGAGTGAAACCAATAGTGACAATTATTTCTTACGAAGGATTCAAATTATGCTAAATTTCTGATGAAAAATTCAAATTGTACTCGAATGGTCAATATGTTGAAGTAAAATTCATCGAAAGGAAACTGATCTTTAAAAAATGTTTCCAAACATTCAGTTTTACTTGGGAATTTTTTAATCTGTATGTTCAATTATCAGAACAATAATTTCTGTGGACTCTTCATTTTTAACAACAGTATCGTCATTGACTTTACTAATTCCACCTTCTCGCGAAAATGACAGTATATTGGATTCTTCCTCGGATTCTTGAATTGATCGATTACCCCAAAGAAAAAGTCTCCTAAAATCTTCCCGTATTTCGAAATTTTGTCGTAAAGAATATGGAAGGAGGTGAATATGTCGCGACAAAAAGGAACGATAATCGTTATGCATCGAGAATAACATTTATGAATACACGTTTGAATGAAATGTCCTCACACGTTCTCTCTAGTGATATTAACAGAGAACTTCCATCGGAATAGACGAGAGAATCGATATATTGTCAACCAAGAAATAAGGTACGCGGTAAGATAGGAAAAATAGGAGAGCCAGAGAGCAGAGAGAGGGTGACGGGAGAAATGATATGCAGGTGTAGAGAAAGGGTCGGAAACATAATACTAAAGAATCTTGAATCAATCTCACTTTTCTTCAAGAAATAGGACGAGTGATGTAATCTTTCTTCGACCTTCGTAGGGCAGATGACTTTTAAAGCGATATTTGACAGCTTGAAGATACAAGCTCCGTATGATATTTTTTCGTCCAGATGCTTTTCCTTTCGTCGCGTCAATTCATTTTGCTGTGCGGCGCGTGTCTGGTAAAAGTGAAAGTCTGGATTATAAGGGATGAATGGGGATGCTTTTCAAAATAATATTTTTTGTTAAGCCAACACGCGTCATTGTCATCCTATTCTTTCTCCTCTTGTCTACACGTAGCAGGTGACTCAGTGAAAGTTGTCAGCTTGCAAAGAGAACCCCGAATTTAGATTAAGTCTGCCATCGAGTTGGGACCACAGTAGATGAGAAAATTCTGCTCCCCTTTTTTTCTCTATATATTAAAGAGAACCCGATAAGTGAAAGTAGGAGTCGACAGCTGGGTAGTGAAAATTAATAGACTGAGTTTTCGGAACAGAGTGACAGTGTTTCCCTAAACAGCTTTTAAATTCGTTGCTTGCCGCAGAATGGGAAACAAACTTGTTACAATTTAAGTTGTAATACGTCATCCTTTCAACAGAGAGCGAGTGAAAGTTGTGAGGGTGGTTGATGGAGAATATGACTTGGGACACGTGCCTCACACACGCGAGCTGGTCTCGTGCGCGCGGTGGTCGGAGACCAAACTGTATCATTAAGACGCTTGGGGGAAGACGCTCCTCGTGAAGTATATGACAGCCTTGCATCTGAAACAGCTTCATAAACCTTTCCCTCACCCCACCGTATGACGGTCTTGTAAAGGCAACCTCTTGATGAGATACTCGCTGAAGATAATTGGCGAACGTGTCTTCCAGAACTCAATTTGGCGATTTCGAACAGGTGTTCTCGATGGGCAGTGTATTATCTCAGGACACGAGATGAAATTATTTCGCTTGGATGTGAAATATAGTCTTCTTCCGCGATTTTTGTGATCTTGTAGCAGTAAACGGACGTTTTTAGATATAAGGTTTGTATACAAAGATCATATATCTTAGTAATGGGTACTAGTTTGTTCCTGTTTGTTTTCACGCAAAGTTTCACTACACTGGTAATTCCTCAGTCCAAGTACATTTGATTTTGCCAAGAAATATATTACTATACTATGACGTAATTCACACTATAGATTGAAATGTTAATGGCTAAATATATGTCTCACTATTGCTACCTGATTGGTTTGCCTACTAAATACAAGATTTACAAATCTTGTATTTAGTAGGCAAACCAATATATGTCTTATTATTGCTTCATAATTGGTTTGCCTACAATTTACAAGTGAATATTTTAGGTTCCAAAAATTTTGATCATAAATTTTCCTAAATTCGTCTATACGTCGTAGATCTAATGATATAATTGTTTACCGCTACTTATTTTTTTAATATTTGTGTACTTTATTGTATTTCATGTAACTTAGTGCATCTCATTTTCACAGGTTTGTAATATAATAAAATTCCTTTTATAATGGGATATTGCTAGTAATTTTTTTCTGGGTAATTAATGAGTAAGCATGTAGTACTTAATATTGGCGTTAGTTTCATTCTATTTTGTTATAATGGTTAATGTAGCTTTATAGACCTTCTGTATATACGGCCTGTATGATACTATGGTCTTATAGTCATATGTAATCAATAAACAATTAAGTTGGCCCAATAGTTTTGAGAAGAGTTGGGTAACATGGATGGATCGGGAGACAGGCGTGGTTTTCAGTTCTCAGTTTCTCGAGTGTAGCGTAATTAAATTTTAATTTACTAGTTTCTTACGTTTTGTTATTTTTTCTCTTATTTACTTAACTTGCAGAAAGGTTCATTTATAGAAAACGTAACAAAATCCTGTGAAGTTTGGTTGACAATATTTTCCAAGAAAAAATAATTTATCTTAGATGTGGCAATGTTGTGTACCATTAAAATAATTCATAATTCATACCATAATTCCAGCAAGTCTTAAAAACTGTTTTTCCAATCAAGTTTGTGTTTTTTAGGGTGGTCTATGGCTTGCGACTTTAACATGAATCCTAGTATACTCTCGTCAACACTTGAAGGGTTGAGTCGTATCGTTTCATTAAAGAGGTCTATGGTTGAATCAATAAAGTTGGTGATATTCTGGCAAAATATGAATTAACTGTATTACAAGATTGTAAGCGATGTTCTGTTTTGAACAATGATCTTTGTTGCACCAAGGTTAAAAGTTCTTAAAAGTTTTCATTTTTAAATTTTGCTATGGTACTTAATACTTAAAGCTAATAACATCTCAAAATATTATTTAAAGAATGTTTTCCTACAGCATCAGTTTCAGTGGTTGTTGAATAAATAGACTTGAGCTGTGTTCTCTTCGAATGAACGCATTATGTAAGATTGTATACAAGTGATCGCCAGATTATCCTGGACCGTCGAGAAAAAATATTTGGACCTACTGCTAGCCATTTGTTGCATTAATTACAACACCAATGCAAATCGCTGTTCCGGATTGATTACGGTAATAAAGTTGGCCAGTTCTTGAGAATTTTAGCATGCAATATTCTCCTCTATTAAATCATTCGAGTTTTCAGGGCATAAAATATATGATTCACACACTCACTTCGATTCAAATAGACACGAAAAAAAATATTCAAGAAAGTCAAATTGGTTCACCTTCCAAAATACACTTTGACGTAGAAGAGAACTCGTAAATAGTAAGCAAAACGTTCATTTGGTGATATTTGATACATCTTTGCATTATCTAATATCTTTTACCTGAATCAAGAAGTAAGTAATTGTTTTATATAGAAACCGGTATTTTCAGTTCCCAGGACAACTCTTTCATTAACATGCATGATATTTCTTAGGTCGTTGAGAGGTATAGATCTGTTTGATGGAAGTCCTGAGAACTGTCTTTTTCTTTTATATATACTGTATCCATCCACCTAATGATCTCATCACTGCAACACTCTTTGTTTTCAAAATGTTATTCCTGTGAACTCAAAGATCGTGAACAAACATGTCCCAGTATTCAAGAGACCGCAAATCAATATCATAGCTTAAATTAAGCAACCACGAGTTGACGCTTTTTATGAACGTAATTCTCTTTTGCATCGAAAAAGAAAGAAATGGTTTGTTCTTCTGAAGAGTGAAAGAGGTGTCTGTAAATACAGAGGGTTCTAACTCCCTAGTTGTTAGCGAGTCCTAAAACCTCAATAATAATAATAATAATAATAATAATAATAATAATAATAATCTGTAAATATGCAGTATTTTCATGAAAAACACATGCCAAATAGCATCTCATGCACTCACTTAACATTTATTTATTTATTTTTTGCCTTTTGGCGAGGTTCAGGCCATGAGACATGTTCCTCCTCCTAACCATTGGACTTGGGTAAAGGAATTGGTCTCATGGCGAGGTTCAGGCCATGAGACCTGTTCCTCCTCCTAACCATTGGACTTGGGAGGGAGTGATATTGGGTTGACGAGGAACTTATGGTACCAAATTGACAATTTATCTGGAGTAGGAGAGGGTAACCTCAGCTGAAAACCTTACCTCGTTTGACCGAGCAGGGTTTGAACCCATACTCTATCGCTCAGCGGGATCATGTAAGCGAAGCAGCTACCACTAGCCCAACATGTCTCATTGTAGGGCTGGGTTTCGTCATAATTATTTAAAGCACTGTTATGACTTATTAGAATGTTCTTCCAATGATGGCATATGCCTGTACACGTACTTTTAAAGGCGTTTGAGAGAGGTTCAAATTAACACTTGTGGCAACATGCTTGCATAATGGTTGTGTGGATCAGACTATGGACTTCAGATCTCTGGCGCATGTTCTTGGATAACCATTTTCCGAGTTATTGTGAAGTTTCATAGAAAAACCCATAAAGGAGACTCCTTCGATGCATGACTCCCAAAATAGTGGACCCCACACAGTCTATAATCCATAATACGCTTTGTTAACACTATTTTGTGTTAGATTAGAAGAACAAATTATACAAAAACATGCGTTAGTATGTAAAGTAGTATTTCTGAAATATTATAATGATCACTACTAATCCATCTAATTCCCCAAAAATCTGGAAGAAAATTTTCAGATTGCATTAAATTTACTTAAACGAAATCGGGACGACGCTTTGCCCAGTCAGTATCAAATAACCAAAACTTTCCTTCCATTTTTGGTTGCAGATTGTAGTCACAAAGAAGTCACATTTTCTAAATTTCTCACAAAGGTTATTACGTCTTAGAAATGTAGGTGGATGATAAGTGAACTCTCTCCGAATATTGATCGCAAAATAACTGCCCTCGCAATGTTTCTTCTAGGATTCTGATCTCATTTAACTGGATCCATTATCCCTCACAACTCGATATTTGATTAAACTTTCGTCAATTTCTACGAAAACTAACAATTTGAACAATTCGCAATTCGCACCCGAAGTATTGAATTGAACGATTGCCCTTAGTTTTCATTTCATGTTGGGACTCTACTCTTTTCCTCCATTTAGAAAAAGGATATCGCATGAAGGATGCAAAATACGTACGCTATTATGCAAATCTACTCCTTTTGTTTAGTTGGGTCATGGCTCAAACGCGTAATGGTACTACTTTGGAATAGTATCTTACCATTCTTACTCTGGGAAACCAGGAATCTCATTATACATCAAGGCACAGTTCCTTGAAATGATTATGTTGTAATCAAGGTAACCAAATAGGTTAGAATTAAGAAAGTACATATCCCCCGTTCGTTCATTGTCATTATTCTTCTGTTTCTACTATTTCCAATATTCTTTGAGCAAAGAACTCCATGCTAGCTTTCACCTCTTCTTGCGCAATTGTATTCTCTCTGTTCAAATAGGTAGTTTGGGCGGGTTAATGTGTTAAACCGGAAGCAAAATTTAGTCTTAGTCGAGACTAACAAATTTCTTTGATAGGTGGCATGTTTGTAATATATTCTGCCTGATTTCTGCGTTTCAGGCAGTACATTTATATTTAATGGCAATCTTGCAAGATGTCATGGAGTTTAGAAAATAATTCTAATTACTGAAATTATGATAGGAATAATTACTACTTCATTTCGTTTCCAAATCTTTTCAATTACGTCTTAAGTGCCTTATATTTTGGAAATTTTGTTTGCTCTGTCTTTTTTTAACTGTTAGTTGAACATCTACATCAATAATATAAGTGTTTCTTTTAAATTTGTCTATAAATATGATGCCTTGTTATGATCTAGTGTTCTTTCTGTAATAGATTTGTTTATTCCAGTGCAAAGTAACGTTTTCATTTTACAGGACGGAATATATAACTGTTTCAACCAAGTTAAAGTTTTTAGCTAGCTGTTGGTGAATTATTTTGGCCACTTAGTGCCCGCAGGTGTAGTCCAGAGGGGCGAGTACTTGGCAACCAGAAATAGTGTAGGTGTGACGTGATCTAAACAATCCATCGGCATACTTATGCAGAATTTCTTTTCTGTAATATCTACTTGGGATTACTTGATCCTGTATAGCACACATGAACCCTTTATCCTCTGTATGGAGTCGACCGTGTTTCACCCATAAAGTTGATCTTTCCATGTTAACATTTGCAATTATAGGTATTTCAGAATCTTCTGATAAATTTAGAGGAGTTTAATCTTTATCTAAACTGATGAAGATGGTCGTGACTACTCTTGAAATAACTTGTTAATTTTGTAATCTGCGAATGACTAAGATTTCCTATCTGTAATAATCCCCTTCGCCCATCTGACCTGGGGAGGTAAAGGCGGTCAACACATCTTTTGGTATGATGTCTTCTAAATTTTGTCATAAGAGTGCGCGTTTTTCTATTTATGTTGTCAAGGTCTGTGTGGGATCAATTTACTACTCCTGAAGTATATGTTAGTACAGGTACTGCCCAGCTATTTATTGCCATGATTAGATTTTTGCGTTTAATTACGTCTTCAAAATTGAAATGTACAAACAGAGAAGAGGGCCGAGAATTGAAACTTGGGGACCTCCGCAAGTCAGTGGCTTTGTTTCTGAAAGGCAATGCTGAAGTATTTTATTTTTAATATATGATATTTTGACCTGTTGATATCTATCTTTTGATTAGGATGTTAACTATTGAAGTGAAAGTCCACGAACACCTAAAGAATGCAAATTTTGAAAGGAGAATTTCGTGATCGATGTCATCGATTGCTTTGAATAAATCAAGATTCTCATTATTTCACTGGCGTTAGTGTCGGAAGTGAACATCGAATTGGGCACGTGGGTGGATATATTTGGAGGACATTGGTTTTGAAATATTTAATTCATTATTTTAACTTCTTCTGAGATATAAGAATTAAACCAATTTGCGATGTCCTGTGGATTTAATACGATTTTGCCATCGTTTAGTGGGAAAAAGTTTTCTTCGCGATTTTCAGGTGACGTGTCACTTTTAACAATATTCCACAGGGTTTGAGTCCGGTTGTTCGATTTTACTATTTTGCTGTCATTTTCCAAAACTTTTGTTGAATAGACTACTTTTCGAAGACTAGACTTATATTTACTGAAATAATTATGAAATTCTGGTGGTTGGTTATAAAGTTTTGAAAGATAATATAAACGGCGATTGTTTTTGGGTGATCCATCTATTGCGTTTCTTTGTGTTAACTAACTTGTGTTTCATGGGAAAGCTAAAGTTGTAATGTTTTAGGAATATTGAAATAAATACATTGAATTTATCGTCGGTTTTCTGGCAATCGTAAATATTTTTACAAGTTTCGTTACGAAAATAATATGTAAATATGGGTAAATATATGTCGTTAAACTGTCTAGATAACTTGTAAAGCATTTTATGTGGTTTTAGTTTATCTTTAATGATCAACACTTGAGCTAGGTGATTGCTGTATCCCACGTTAAACACTTTGGAAATTTCATTGTTGACAATAATTTAATCTAGTAATGTATTAGATGAACCGGAGAGGCGCGTGGGGTCATTTGTCGTCGTTATAACGTTGATGGAATAGATACGATTCTTGAATCGATTTATGGGTGAATGTTTGGAGTCGGATGCACTCAGGAAATCGATGTAGTAATCGCCATATATAACGATAGATTTAGTGAATTTACGTGTATATTCTTAAAATAATTTGAATGTTCTGAAAAAGTATATCACAATCTGATTGAGGAGGTCTATATATACACGAAACAATACCGACGTCGGGAATTGTAGAAAATTCTAATATATTATCTACGTAGAAGTTTTCGTAGCCTTGTAATCGAGGAGGTAAAATATCATTACAAACGTAGATACATATACCTCCGTGGGAATGTTTTCCTTTAAAATTTTGTCGACTGTAAGAACTTGCCAAATAATAATTAGAAATAAAAGTAAATGTTGTTAGTTGAATCTAATGTTCTGCGAGGGATAGCAAATCGAATGTGTATTTGTGTTCAAGAGTTTTCATATCTGTCAATTTGATTGAAAGAGATTTGTGTGAGATTATGATGAAATACAATTATTTTATTTTCAGGAAGAATTTGTGATTCTTGAGAATTGGAATCGAAGTTAGATTGTGGAGGGGAACACTGATTTGGCACAGTTTCTAGTCCCGGATCAAGCCAGCACACTGCACCCAATCGCGATTGTCACCTTCGAGTACCACATCGGACTCTTGATCGCAAGTTATAACTGTGTATGAGGGCGGAAGGAGATGTGGTTGTAGTAACAGATGAGTCAGGCCTGAGTGAGAGAGTTGAGGAAAGAGGAGGTGGAAGATCGGGAACAGGGGAAGGAATGGGTGTGAAGATATGGGAGATGGAGGTGTTGATGAGGTGGGAGCAGAGAGAGGTGGATGTAGAGGAGTAGGAATGGGTGAAGGGGCAGGTGGATAATGTGAGGTCAGATGTAAAGCTTAGAGGGAACCGAAATGATGTTTCCCAGGCGGTCTTAGGTGTAAGCCGTGCTGGGTAAAGTCCTTGGCCGTCAGGTGTCATTTGCGTCGCAAATCCAAAAATGTGATTGTTTTGTCTATAATGTGATGTTTTAGAGAGCTGTTTGCGAGGTTAATTTCGTGGTTTATTTGTGGAATGTTGAAGCGTGGAGGCAGGCTAGAGAGTTACTACGTGTGCTGAGTGGACGTTTTTAATTTCTGTACATGATCAGAAGGGTTGAATCTCTACAAAACATAAGCCAGTAGTAATCTCTACATTGCATGAGTAAAATGCAAGTTCCTTTCACTAATATTTTTCTCTGTGTTGATGCATATGTTAGTCATTTAGAACCACACACCAATTATGAAATATCTATTTACATATATAAAAATAAAATATCGAAATTTCCAGAAATTGATTTTTACATACTTTATTCGGAAATATTTATAATAAAAAACGTAATAATATTGTAATAATAATTCGATTTATTTCGAATTCTTTGATTTTTTGTTAGTGTATATTGGTACAACTGAGAAGATAGTGAAGGAGGAACAAGGAAGTAGACGGGACAGTTGTGTCCTGAACGCTCAAATGAGGAGTGGCTGAATGAACGCGGAAGAACAATACAATTTTTGTTTCTTTGATACAATGTAAGATACCTGTATGAGGAACAGAGGACAATGAGGTCAGAGATGGACGATGTGGATGAGTCTGCAGCGCAAAACATCGGGTGAGGTGTGGCGAGTCGGCCACGAGGCTCTAGTGATAACGTGTGGGGCGCAATTCTGCGTCGGGGCTGGCGAGAATAAGACGTGCAGGCACGTGCAGGTGTGGACTGTCCAAGAGTGAAGGCTGCTACCCCACAAAACTCGTAGACTGTAGTTATAATTATACTTAGTATTAAGAATTTTTATTGGATGTTTATTTGTTTGCTACTTTGGGGATTCCTTGTAATTAGTATTAAATATTTTTGTGGGCAAGTTAATTATTAAATGCAGAGAATCAAGAGCATGAACATTATTTTATTTCGTGACTATTTATGTGCTTGTAAATTTAAACGTGACCAATAAGTAAAAAGGGTCACAATATTTCAATTTATTTCGTGAGGTGTAGCGAACAATCAAAAAGTCACATTTCCCTTTCATGAAATTGGAATTTTGAAAGATCCCTTCTTAATGGATAACCTTGTAAATGAAGTATTCTGTCCAAATTTCAATATCCTCACTCTAGTAGTTTTTGCTGTGCGTCGATGAATGCGTCAGTCAGTCTGCTATTGAGTACACCGTCGGTTATATAGAGATATAACAGCTAGAAATGTATTCAGTATATGTTTTCACTTTAAATTGTTCCTTGTTTGGTTCAGGGAAGAAAAAAAGTCACATAAAAATAATTGTCTTATTCGCTATAGATTATTTTCATAGAAACATATAAAACGGGTGAGGAAAGGAGAGGTCAGGGAACGTCCTATTTTTTCTTGTGTCTGTTCCTCACTCACCTGTGAAGGCTCTTCTCTTCGCCTGGCGCTCCCTCCACCGCTCCGAGGCGGTAGGTCGGTGAGCTCCTCCAAACACACACCTGCTGCCTCTGGGTCTCGTTAACCAGTGGTTTTAGCGAAGCCTCCGCGACTGGTGCGTCTTTTATTTCGCACTGCAGTTATGCACGTGCACATAGTTCAACACAGTCCCGCAAGGAGAAGACTGCGTTCTCTTCAGTCAACGCAAATGCCCACCACGAGCACTCGGATATGATTGAGCAGAAGGAAGTCGCATTGCAATATATTCCCTATCTACGAGTTGTGAAAATTCTATCAGAGAATAATCTGATTCAATCAAGAATCACAAAAGAAAATGAAATTACTTATCCATAATACACTAATATAATTTCTTAAATCCACAACGTAAGAATATTTTATTCTTTCTGGTTTATATACTAACTTCATGTAGTTTTTTCATCGGTTTTACAAATTGAACTATATATAAAAATAACGTACTGCATTTCTCCCATGTGCTCTAATTCTATGCTATTTTCATTCTCAACCGCAATGCAATTTATACCTCAATAGCAGTGCATTTTATTAACCGCGAAGTTATAAATAGATAACAAAAAGTGCAGATTGTCAATAAAGAACATGCCAAAGATTGTCAATAAAGATACATTACGAAAAATATTATTTCTGATAAATTTTGAATATAGTATGAAAACTTAAGAACCATTAAGAAGTTCTCATTTTTGTAAACTTTCAATTTGAATTGTCAATAAAATGTTTATTATAATACTTAAGAGAGTGCTCTTACAATTTCATATATTAATTTATTTTGGACATTTCGAAGTATCCATAAACGTCCTAGCCATGCTCTTGTATACGTAGACGAGTGATCTAATGATCGAAAGACAAATAAATGAAAAAAAGGAAATAATTCGTGGAGGAAGCTGCGTTATCTTTCATTTATCCCCCTCCTCCTCCCAATTGTAATTTATAGATTCAGAGGTGAATCACGATGCAAGAAGAAGTTTCCACTTCATTATTTATTTAAATTCAATAGTATAAAAACAAATTCTATTCGCATGTCAACCTACTGAGAAAGTTCACTTTTTTTGTTCACATATTTCTTCCGACCGTGAGGTTTGCGACCGTGATCAAATCAAACCGTATTACATATTATGAAGGAATAAAATTATCTATATTGTTCACTCAGTTCAATATGAGCGGTATAGATCGTAGAAAAAATGTAATGCATAAGAGATTGTGAAATTTTAAAACATCGTTAATATTTGTAAATATTCAATGGACTTTAAACTTTTCCTCAGATATTACTCTCAATTTTATTGAATATTATCCAAATATTATTTCTTGTACATGTATTGAAAGAATCCAAATATTATTTTTTGTACATGAACCAGTGACGAAGTAGTATCGATAAGCATAAAATGTTTTAGATATGTCAAACACCTCTACAACGCGATGTTTTGCTGCAGTAAACACACTAGACATTAGAAAACAATTAACTTCTCGTATCATAAACCTCCAATTCACTTTCGAAATCTTTTCTGTTAAGCCATTTTAAGCAAATATTTACATACCCCATTTAAGAAACTCCAAGCATGAATGACTATTATAATCGTGTGTTCTCATAAAAAAGTAATTGTTTATATTTTTCTTCCAATTTAGAAATTATATCAATTTTAATACCAAACGAATAGAACACAGATGAAGGTTCCATTTTTCTCCCTGGTGTGTCTAAGCGCTCTTATTATAAAATGTTATTTCGAAAGGAATTTTTATAACGTGTTGCAATCCGGAAACTACACGTTTTCAGATGCCCACACACTTTGTGTTTCTGATTTTTCGCACTGTTTGCAATCGAGAAGGAACACACGCACGGCCATACTGAAAAGTTGTTCAACCGGTTAGCATCACGATCTTGGGATTGATGGAAGTGTGGTTGGTAATTAGGAATGACGGGCTTCCATCGTATTGGAAACGAGGCACTCTTCTCAAATTAGGCCACCTTCCCTTGCCATTATTGAATTTCTTTCATGTCACATAATTTAGTTCTGACATCTACTCCTATGAAAATTTTGATTCAACTTGTACTGCGGATGGTATCGCCTTTACAATGAAAAGTAATCGTGGGGAATCAAACAGTCGCAATAATCCATAGGCGGAAAATAATTCGTTATTGCCTCTTGATTAACTCACAATTAAGTAGTATTTACTGTACTAGTAAGAAAAATGGCGATATCACAAAATTAGAGATCAGAGTGTTTCTGTTAAAAGAAATAATTAATTACTTATAAACCCTTTTTTGTATTAAAATACTATTACATTACGTTTTTGTTCCCACTATCCATGAAGATGTAGAAATATGAAAATCTTGAATGCCAACTTCTTGATTATACCTCTCCACTCAATTGCTACTGAGAGTGATCGATAAAAATTCTCGAATAAAGATCCATGTTCGAGTCAATTTATTCCTGAACATGATTTCTTCATTTCTCGATTATCAAGATTGCAGCTCCGAGTATACCTCGAAAAACTTGAACAGTTCTGTTTTAGCGGAAGAAGGAAGCCAGAAATAATCTCTTCACGGATTGCGGCTGCGGAGTGTTATCATATTATGTACTTCTTCGCTCTCCTAGGATCACCAAGGAATTCGCAAACACTGGTCAGACCAGTTGAACCTTCTGTATGAATCTGCGGCATTCCAAATACGAGACAAGCACTCAAGCCGAGCATTTTCCACGCTGTGTAATTTTGTCGTGGTGTGCCAGAGGAATTGCCTACAGGATGTGGCGGGATGACCGCGCCGAAACGAAAAGATGATTGACCAAAGAAACTGACGACCTGTAACAACTAGCTACTGTGATTCAATACTTTTATTATTTCTCATTTCTTTTTTTCGTGACACCATATCGGTTTCTTCATCTCCAGATCTACTGAAAACAATAATTTTACATTCGTTGCTAGGGTTGCAATCGTCGAAATTAAAAATTAAAATTAGAACCTTATTCTAAGAAGTAAAATAACGAGTGTACCCTGACAAGTTGTTTTGTAATACTAAATCGCACAAAGAGAACAGTAGAGTATTGTCAACCTGAAAAATACAGTACAACATTATAATTAACCTATTATATAAAAATGTCTATCACTTTGTGGGAAATAGAAGTAACAAAACAAATGGTTGCATGAGGAATATCAGCATAGACGTAATAAGAAAACAATTCTTGTTTCAATCAATTTATTTTGTAACGTTAACTTGTTTTGTAGCGCTGATGAAGATGAAAATTAGCTTCCAAAATTTGAGAAATTAACTATTCAACTGACACAAATGCAAGAATAGATTTTATCATAATAAAAAATATGTTTGAATTAAATCATATTGATACACTATCTGAAAGTAAAATCATATTCACGTGACTCATTACAATTTTCGTAAGCTTTACAATTTCTACTATTTTATGTGTGTTATTGTATGTTTTGCGAGTAAATAAATACTTTGGATTTGGATTTTTTTAAATTTAAAACTATAAATGTTTAAGACTAAACGAAAATAAATTTATTTCCATTTGGTCATTTCTCCTCAATTATTCATATTCCTGAAATATTCTATTCTCTCCCACTCCCTTACTTAATAGGTCACCTACAAGTGTGCACTTGATATTTTATCTGAGTAAAAACTTTCAGTCTTACTGGGAACGGTTTGAATTTTGCATAGCACCTAAGAGAAGAGTTCCATAATTGCAAAAAATATGTACAGAGTCAGTGCTGTGGAAGAACGAATAATTGTATACAATATTACGAAAAAGTTGACAAATAAAGAACACATTGTTTGTAACAGTTATAGTGACTCAAGGACGAATTTTATTCATATTTCCTCATTATTTCTGACACTTCCTTCATTTTAAATTGTTGTTTTCATTGTCGAATGCAATCTGAGTGTACGAAACTAAGAATATTAATCTAACATCCAAATTTGGCAGTATAAAAATTGTTTATAACATGGGATATCAAATGTCCACACTGAGCAAAGCTTAATATTATTATTACTAGTCAAGATTGAAAAAATTCTCCAAATCATACGTTACTTGTCATGGTTACAACGCTATGTACAAAATCAGCTTTGGTAAGCAGCAAAATTGGTATTTGTGCTTAATGGAAAAATAGGGTTAACGTTACATCTATAAACAGCTTAATAATATTGAAAACTCACTCGGAGGATTTAAAGTTAAAGCGCTTGAATAGCTCTAAAAACAATTCTTTCGAATAGAACAGCGAACTACCGTTTTCGAGGTGCTCCTATAACGAATAACTCGGTGTTTCTGGTCGAGGAAAACACATGTACCCGACTGGGGTAAAACGATAAATAAAGAAATTTATTGTAAAAAAGCAGTTACAAACTCTTTTCTTCGGTGCTACGCATAATTGATGCCCACCCCTCGGTACATCCATCATAACGATTTTTTTATTCCGATTCTCAGTGAGACCATTCAATATTTATAGCGTTAGGAATTAACAATAAGGTTAGTATCTTGTAGACATTAGCGTATGTTTGAGAGTGTTCGTGATCTGATTTGAAATTTGGAAGCGAACACGCGTTTTATTGTATCATCAGCTATCTTATTCTATTCAATTTCGAATTGAATGCATATTCGAGCTGTCGCTGTAGTATTGCTGACGACTTACGTGAATGCAGTAAAATTCTACGATGGGAGTGAATCATAATAATGTTTTGAAGAAAAAAAAAATCAGGAATGTTTCCATCATGAAAACATACGAAAAGAAATGTTATATTCATTATAATTTTTTCGCTTGCAGTCGGTGGATATTTTTAGAACAATGTTCGTTTGGACAGTCGGGCGTAAAATAACTCGATCGCGTAGCTATTTGAATGCAAGTTGTAAGAGTGCAATGGGTGCGTCGCGTAAAAACCAGACGAGGAAATTTAACATTCCATTCATTGGTTTGTACGTTTTTCTTACAGCTTCAAGAACTTATTGTACTTTGTGCAGGGGAATCTGACAATCCCTGTCGTTTGTAGTTCATATGTAGAATCTTGCTTTGTAGATAAGAATAGAATTGATTTGAGTGTTCTTTTTTAGTTAACTTCCTTGTTTTGTAATTGAATGTTTTCCCTTGTATTTACTTCAAGTACGGTTGTAGACAAAGTGATATAATTTATTACGAGATAGGCGTCAGGACCTCCTGGAAAATTTATACTGAAAAATTAAATTTTATCTCGAATTAAATGGTGATTCAATGATTGAGTCGAAGCTGATTGTGTATTAACATAAATATTTTCAATAAAAATAAAGTACAAGCCATTGTATGAGAATATTTCATAAACATCTCAGACTTTCCTTTAGCAAAATCCCGACTTATACCTGTCTCAAGTTGCGTTATTTTAGAATTTGCAAGAGTAAATATATTGTCGTTGCGTCAGCTTATTGTTTTAGTTAACTTCATATACAACAATTTATTTTCAGAATGTAAATATCTCATACGATATATCATAATATGAAAAATGAAAAGAATTTTCATAAGATAGTCATAGTTTCAAAACTAAATGTTATCCGAAGTATTAAATGAATATCTAATTATACGTCCAGCCACATGTTTCCGAGCACTGTGCTTTCAGGAGTCGCTTTTTGTCTATTCATTGTTTCCCGCGGTTCCTGGCCCAAAAATGTCATTCTCGTCTGCAAAGATTGCTTTTGGCACTACTCACTTCCTTTGCCTACTTAAGTAGCAACTTAAATGAATACGCTTCTCTTTTTATCTTGCTCTCTTTTTTTGTCACTTTTTCGGAACTCGCCAATTGTCTGGAGTTTTTTACATGCGAAAATGAATGCTTTTCCTTATTGGCGTGACAATCATCCATCTTAATATTCCGGGAAGTAAGATATTCTAAGTAATTGGTCTCTGAATAGATTTCATTAAAAGTTCACTACTTTTTCGTTATATGAATAAATTAGGGAAGAAAACAATTAACTTAGTGAAACAAAAGAAGACTACACGTATCTTGCAATCCAAACATTTTTCTGCGTTAGCTAAGGAAGTATATTTTACAATGCATATTTCATTTTCTTCTCAGTAAAATAAAAATTATTGAAAAATTATTGAAAAGTTAAAATTAAAAAAAATAAAACTAATCTAGAAACAGAAAGTTAAAATTGACGACAAAATTAATTCTTTGGAAATGTGACAATTTAAAACATGTAAGAATGATACTCTTCTACCTCTTGTTTAGTAAAAAAATGGTCTTGAAGTATTTTCTCATAACCATAACAAAATTATTTGATTAGACTAAAAGTTAACCCATGGTAAAATGAATGTTCTGGCTTAATTCATTACTATGACAGTCTTCTTTCTTTATTTTCTTGAATAAAACATAATAAACGTTTGTGAACTGTGTCATATTAATTTACCTGATAAAGATGCTTAGTTTCTCCTATCAATAATAAGAACCCTTGACTTTCTTTTACAACACTACGTGAAGAAATTTTTCAACTCTTTTGTGAACAATACTCGTTACTGAGTCGATGAAGCAGGATTTTATTCACCCTGTGATAAATCAAGCATCTTTACCAGATCGTATGGTTAAGGAGGCTACCATTAAATATTATTAAACATCTCAATACAAGAATATTTTCTTTAGTTAATGATGTTATTGAACTAGAAGTGCTAGCAGTTTCATTTTACTCACAAATGAATCTTGTGTTACAAATGTAATTTTTTCTAACGAGATAATTGCGATGTTCAATTTTTCCCCTCCGCCAATCACTGAATGAAATCGTGCTACAAATACCAAGGTACTGTACATTGTTCAATTTATTTATTCATCGAAACCACACAAGTTTGTAGCGAAGTTTTTAGCTAAACCTGTGAGGTTGATTCGCATCTCAAATTGAATGAAGGTCACTTATGAACGTTTACTTTTATTTAGCGATAATATTTTATTTATCTCGATAATATGGCAGATACAATTTCCCCCATCTACTAGGCACGTTGTAGGCAAAGTTTCACTCTGTTTCATATTTTGCATTAAACAATGTAAAAAGGACGTCAGAACAGTGTATAATAGAATGTGATATGAATATTAGTATATGATAATGTACAATGGAGTATGATGCAACAAACGTAATATTTTCGATGGAGCAGGATTTTATAAAAATACTCAACATTTACTCATTCTTCAGCCATCCACTTTTGACAGATTCAAGTCTTATCTCGTGGGGAGAAAAGTTCATTTTATCAATTTCATATTTCATGCCATTAATTTTCTTATTTTGAAATATATCTGTGAACAATAAGTAAATGGAAATTAAATTGAATCTTAACATTCTACAGATCCACACCTACCAAAAGAATGATGTAAATAATTTCCCTCCTCGAAGGGTGCACCTGGATCTTACAAGCAAATTAATTCATGCGTTCTATCTCGTTCTCGGCAACGCTGAACCTTACTGACGAGGTAGACCAGTCTTCGCATATCCGAAGCCAACTGCGTACTAGACATGTTAACGCGTTAGAAGCCGGCGCATTCCATTGTTCCCATGTTTCTGTTCCTTTATACTTTTTTTTCTTTCTCCTTGGCTATTTATTTCTTAATTCCAACCCCATTGTGTGTTCAATCTAAATGCGTTTTCCTCAGAGCGTGTGTGAATGCAGAGAGACCGGAACAACGTCAAAAATAGTCGGGCATCTGCCGCGTCACGGGAAGTGGGAGTAACGAGGAAAGCAGGAAGTACACCAAGGACGGCAGCTCCCACTCCGCGGCTCACGGCACAAGTGACCCAATGCGAACACTAAGCTATAACTACTCACGGCAGGATTCGGAAGTGCTTTTAGCGATGAACCATGACAGGGAATTTTCTCGGATTAAATCAATAATCGTGCGTATGAATTTCATTATGAGATGATATTGCTTAGAAACGAAAAATGTATTGCGTAGCAGTCTACTTATTTGTTCGGCTTACGATTTCTCACCCGAACATCAAGCATCTTCATAATGGCTGAGAAAAGGATTGTCAACAATTGTGTATGAAAATGAAATATGACAAGCATGTTGATTTACTTAAAGGGAATTTTTTAATTTAAAACTTTTTACCTGTTGTGCCATTGCAATATTATATTATATTATTTTTTAAGAGTAAATAAAAAGTATATTCATACACTCAAAGAAATTGAATTTTGGGGGAAATTTTGATAGAGATTTCACTTTTATTTTTCACAAGCATGAAACTCAAGAGGATGTTCCATCACTTCTACCTTTGTACCCGTTAGAGATCGTTATTACGACGTACTTGAAAAAATACACATTAAGCTTCATATTATGTAAGCAAGACTCATGAAGCGAGTCTGATGATTACGCAAGGAGTTAAATGTAACACAAGACAAAACTTCCATATGTCTTTCAAAATAAAACTCCATATAATTTTCTCCTTTACATGATAAAAGAACCTACGAACCACAGTCCACACCTCTGCATTCGAAAAGACTATAAATTGGATCAGATTCAGCTTCTGGTTTATTTTATGTTTAAAGGTGATATTCTAACAAATGTGACTGAAGTTTGAATCGAGAGAAAATTACTGTACAATAATAGAATTTTCTAAAGGGAGAAATAAGGACGACTGTCGATGTTAATAAGTTTACATTTACAGCATAAGTTGAACTTTTTAACGTATTTTTCATGAATATAAAATTGTCTTATTCTCATCTCATCGATCTAATAACAGCAGGTAAATATAAGACAGATTTTCTTGACAGACCGCCAGACCTCCACCTGTGTCGCTATCGCAAAGGACGACGAGGGCATAGCAAGGTCAGATAAGAGTCGTGACATGTGGGGTGCAGTGCATGTTTCGCGATGGCGGTCATTTATCATGTTTTATTATCCGTTAATATGAGTTTGCTTTTCCGTGAATTCTGTTTGAATTCATTTCTTTACCTTTAAAATTTGAGTACTGACCAGTACAAATATTTGAAGCGAGTTTCATCGTTTCAGAAGTAGATTAAGGTAAGGCATTATTTAATTTTTTTGTATTTGTTTAAGTATAAAGGCTCGCCCAGAAGGCATGGGTGCAAATGTACCGGGTCGCGGTTGGAACGAGCGGATCCCAGAACCAGTTTCTTACCCCGGAGCGCGACTCGTCTCAGATTCGTCATTATGGCGAGTGTTCAAATTTACATAAACTATTCCTCAAATCACGACTGGTATAGTCGAAAGCTACTTATCTGAAAACTTCCAAAATAAGGTTTATTGTGGTAACGGGTTAGGGATAATATCCAAGCACATTTGTCAAGAAATTCCACATGTCTTTCGATGCTTCAACTGCAATTATTAAATATCAATTTGTAATGCCTATAAGCGAGTAGTCAAGAAGGAAGGTCGGTTGCCTGGACTCTCCTCGACGTTGTTTTATACTACGAACGAAAGACTTATAGAAGACATTGTTCTTTGATTTCAGGACACTTACATCAGATGACTTATCCCATTCCTTTATGACAAATAACAATGTTTGTCAAACAATAGTGAAATCATCGCCACTAATAAGTCTATTTTCAAAAGTTTGATTTTTGGAAAATGGATATTTAATAATTAATGGGTCATTTTTATATAATTTTATTTCATTTTATGCTAAAAATATTTTTGTTCGCTTTTGACATATAAATTTTGGAACTAAATGACTTGAAATGACGACTTTGTCTCTAAAATATTACTAAACACACATATTGTTTCTTAAAATATTTGTGTATGAGTAGACCTATAACTATAAGAGGATATGAAAACCACCGTAACCATAAACTAGTTTCCAGAAAATCCTTTTATTACATTTTTTAAAAATATTTATCATTTATCAGGTTAATAAATAAAACAAGATTGATTATTTGAAAAGTGAAATTAAGCTTTTCAATTATGAAAATAGAGATGTCTACAAATGAATGTACAAAAAAATTTCAGACTAAATATAAAGATGTTTCAATATCAACATATTCAATGTCAAGTTGTATCAAATTGACATTTTTCTAGTACGTCTTTTAATGAAATTTCATGAACTCCTATAATATGTGCTCAAAGTGAAATATGTCGATTTCACTTTATCACAATCAAATGTTCGAAATAAGAACAAGAACCTGAAAAACAAATACAAAAACATTGATATAATTGAATAACAGATTATGTATACAGTATTACTTAAATGTTTATTTATTGTCAACTATAACTTTTTTTGTCTGAAATACAATACGAATTATTTTCCTTCACATTTTTGCCCCATTAAAAATTCAATTATCCTTTACATTTCATGAATCTACGAAGTTTGATTTTTACAACTGAAAAGCTTTTTACCTGTAGGAATAATAAACAACCTACAAATCCGTCTGCATTTCATTAAGTGGACATGGAAATAACCTCTACAAAATGAGCGAAAAACGGGTCGTCCATCGTGATAACGTGCAATCATTCTTGATCTTAAACTTCACAAAGGTTGCTTAAGCAAGAAAGACCTAATAAATCGTCCACTGGGCAATGGCGGACGCGGTGAGTGTAAACAGTCAAGTCGATTTCCTTATGGAGGGAACTTTGCCGTCGAAAGCGGCAAATGGGAAGAGTGAAACTCTTTCAAATCTTCCGGCTAACGGCTCTCGACCGGAAGTAAACCTGGTCAGTCGTCCGCACGTGGATGCCCCTTCCATCGCAGTCATCTGACAAGTCGTGGCCATTACTACTTCTACTATTATCATCACCATTGCCACCATTATTTTAAATCGCAATGCAAGTGTAAGAACCCATCGCCTCGATTTTATCGCATTTGCTCCAGAATCTTTTTTGTTTTGTTTTATAGAGTCAATGAGCAATACTTATGAAACGTTGCGCTCATGCCATCACTTTGGTCCCACTTTATTTCCCAAATTCAGTTTTTGTTTCAATTCTCGCTTATATTGGGATTTAGGTTAGGTCAGGTGACGATGCGTCGAAGTATAAAAATAGTAAACGTTTCGACCATCGTACTGTGGTCTTCCTCGGAGCAATGCTGCAATTGTTTTATTCTTCGACGCGGTCTCACCTGGACGACCAAACTCCCAGCGACTCCGGCCGCGGAAACCTTCGCAATTATCTTACTTATGTATGTATCTATTCCGTGTAACCTATACGTGGAGAAGATATGTGATAACTTTCATTCAGGTGAAAATGGCGTCGAGCCGGGAATCGATCTCGGAACTCATGCTTTGATCACGGGTGTTAACCACTACTCCACCCGTTCGCCTCCCACAACTGTACACCATTTTCACCCAGACCTAAATCCCCAGGTTAGATGTTAACATCCAGCACCACCGTATTTCAGAGGGATGAAGTAAAATTCGATACAGAGATGACTCTTTATACCTAATTACATTATGTCAATTGATTACATTACATGAAGAGGAAGTGGAATATGCTTCTCGTTATGGGAAATGGTCTGGATGAACTGAGTTAAGCAAAATTATTCTTTAATAATGAATTCAAAATTTCTAAGAGTTCATCAACGATAGAGAAACTTTGCCTAAGAATACCATACTATGTAGTAATATGAAAAGATTTCCTGCAACTAATCTGATTGGTGCACTACATTAAATTACTATCACAACATTAGCACTGACAATTTGATTTCCTCCATTAGGTATTAAATATTGTATCTACTCTATAGTAATTACATTCATTCTCTCACACGAAGCATGTCACATTCTCTCACACAATTTACAGTGTGCTAATGACTTCTATTTTCATTTCACTTTCACAATTAACAAGTATCCCCATGGCATTGCAATCAGAGCCTAGTATACATCGACTAGTCAGTTCATTTCTCGACGTCATAATATAATATGTAACACCACAACGAAGTTTTAAATCTCTACGCTCGTAGTACCGATAGAGAATTCTGATTCACGCGTTTTTCCTTTGTATTCTCGTGCTGCTCTTCGTATTCTCACCTCTTTCCTTTTCAATTCTGACTACGCTGCTGCTAAACATGGCGCTCCTCAAAAGCGGAAGTTTTCGTGGCCGCAGGGCCCAGCAGATTGGAAGAAGCGGAAATGATTTCGTGTCCGTCCTAGATAGAGATAAACGAAGGTGCTCGACACTGTATCTTGGAATCTGGCGAAGCAGTGTCGGAGCTTCGTGCGTTTACAACATGCATCCATCACGTCACAAGAGAAGACGGGGAACCCCTTTGATACGTGCATGACTGGGACATGCAAGTTGGTTTAGCGGAAGGAAGGAAGTCAAGAGAGGATCACATAGAAGAGATATTCATGTGTTTTACTCCGAAAACGATATTTCTTGTTTAGCTATTTTTAAAAACTCTTATTTACCTAATGATAAAAATATTCATTAATTAATTTATTCGGTCATTATTGTTACGATCACCCTGTCTATAGCATTGTTCATGTAATTTATTACGAAACAAAGTGATGTTCATCCCCTCCATTGAACTAAGAATAACATAACACTCTAATGATAGCAAACAGTAAAGAAGCATTTTTCTGAGCGCCGTGTAGATGTTATGGAAACTACCCCATTTTCCTTTCCTCCATTTAATTTTTTAGGATTAAAGTTTATCCTAATGAATGTAGAAAAGGAAGAGAAGATAGTTTCCACCCCTTGGGGGAAAACATCCGTAAAACTCCTATAGGATGCAAACTATCCGACAAAAATGGATATTATTCTCGCGACTCACCAAAGTGTTATCATGTCTTGAATTCTTCCCATCAAATATGATTGAAACAAATAATAGAACCAATAAAATGTTTCAAAAATTTAAAGGAACCTCATATTGTGAAGCAAATTAAACGAGGAGGTCGTAAGGATAATATAAATGGAGAAAATGGAGAGTTCCGAGACGAGAGAAATCCTGTATTGTATTACGTTTACTTATTTACTCTAACGTGTCTGACAATTAATGCTTCAAATTCACTCGAGAAAATTGTCGAGTACCGAAGAGATTGGTAAATATAAAACACAAAAATTAAAGTAAAACTTAAAAATCAACTTAATGCTAAAAGTATACCATGAACAAACGTGGTTTCAAAATGATATACTGAAATTAATGAGATGCCCGATTCAGAGTGACGAGATATTTGTAATTGTCATGTTGTAATTAAGTCAACGTTTTAATGGATGTTAGAGCTTGTGAGAGGTTTAAATTCCTTGCTTAGACAGCTAAATTATGATTCATTTATTTCGGTTATTAACATGTGGTCACAGGAGGAAATTATGAATATATTCTTTCGCATATTAATAACGCAGATAGTAAAAATTTATGAAATTAAGTTGTACTCTCTGAAATATGAAAAATTGCTTAAAACTATTTGTTGAGGTAATTATTCACATCTCGTAACATGAACAATATTTTTATAACAGAGCATTTAAATGGAAACGACATTTAGTAAATACTTCGAAGCCAAAAATATGTCTTCGCAAACAATAAATCTCATGGTACATCTCACTTAATGTCACTACATGGCGAAGCGATGAAACATTCCTTCTATGCTTATGAATATGATACAACTTGTCCTACTTCCTTTTTATTCGGATCGAATTTGTCAGTTATTTCAGAGCTCCATAATTATTTGACACATTTTGATAAATTACTACATAAACTTATATTTTGATTGTTTTGAAGAACCTTGTGTTCATGAAGTTTCAACATTTGAGTAAAAATAAGTTTTGATAACTTCCTTTTAAAATTTTATTATGAAACGCATTCCAAATGAACCGAAATTGAGGAACATGTATACCACACACAAACACCCTGAGGTTTTATACATATCTCGTAAATGTCCAGTATTCCTTCAATTCTTGAAGTATACTTTTCAAAGTCATTCGCCGCTTACGGATAGCCTTTTTGATAATTAAAAGTTTGTTGAATTCTTATTGTCATTGTCAGAGTAAAATATGTGACAAGTTTAGAAATTCTACTCGATATGTTTTCGGCTCAGTTTGGATCTCTGCTGAGGTCAGAAATCCATAACTTCGCAATTAGCTTGTGTCAGAGTTGAAGACATTTCCGTCGTTTCACAGATTGACTTTACCAAGTGAATTGTTTAGGCAACCTATGTACATGACAGATGAATTATTCAAAGGAAATGGTCCTGAAAACCGTTTTCCAATGCAAATAATTTTTACAAAAATGTTTAGGTTGACATCCAGTTCTTCAGTAGAGAACAGTAAAAGATAACGAGTTCCAAAATCTGTCTTAAAACGCGTCACAGACTCTTGTTATATTTTTGATTTTCTACCTCCAGGGTGAACTGTTATTCCACAACTTTTTTACGTAATCAATCAGAATAAATATCTCCAGGATACATGTTTAAAACATCTGATAGAAATTTGCTCAATATTTTCTGTTTGAAAACAATAATGGTAAAAATTGATTTTTTTTCTTTGCAAATTATTTAATTACGAGTATCGCTTTTCCGACACATCTCATCTCCGAACTTATGTTGACGTTACTTCATATGATAAGAAAATGTATTATGTTAAATCAAAAATATTTTAGATCATGAAAATATTGCAATGTAGGGGAGAGTGGGGTAAATTCGAACAGCGGGTAATTACGGACAGAGAAGTTTTGGCTTTATATCACGAAATTTTTCAAACTTTGTTTTATTTTTATAGATTTTGTTGCAAAACATTAATTTCAGGCATTTTTTCCATGAAAACAGAACTCATTTTGGGCCAAAATTACGACATGATTTTGAGCTAATTCTTACAATTATCCGATAATTTATTTAATTTCTAACTATAATGATTTGAAGTAATCGTTTGGAGTCTCTAATACGTTATTATTCAAGGTTTTTGCTGGACAAAATGGGATAGTGACCTTGGAAATAGTATCATTGCTATTAATTTTATCATTGCAAATGTATTTTAGGGGGTAATTGTAGACAGTTCATTTTTCATTTCAATCAATTAGGGGTCATTACGGACATAACTTGATATCACAATTATTTTCCAAGAAGCGTTATTATTATTTTTATATTTTGTATTCTTTTGTGACAGGTGAGCCATAAAAATTCATTCACAGAAACTACTAGCTGATACAAGTCTGTTCGTCCCCTTGAAATTCGTAAGTATTAGATAAACCTGACAGTTTTGTTTTTGAAAGTATATGACACTATAATGTTATGTAGGAATTATCGTATTTCTACGTAATAGTCATGAAATCAATGCAATAATGGGATAAATAAGAATTTGATCTTTTTACAAGTGTCCGTAATTACCCCACTCTCCCCTAATTATTTCACTTTGTTGTCGGTGGTTATATTGTTGATGTTTTTGTTTTCTACATTCTGCTGAGCGGAAAAGTTTGTGTTCCGTGATCCCCCATTCTATTGCACTGGGTGAGATTTTTATCTGGGCTTTTAGCTCACTTCCTCTGCGTTGACAATTCCTTCACTCAAATACTATGTTTACGGAAGGGGGAGCACGACTCGCGGCTTGAATATTGTCACATCATAAAGAAATACATAAATAAATAGTAACTGAACTTTTTTTCTAAAATTCAATAAAACTATGAGATTATGTTCAATTTTAGAGACGTAATCTCTAACGAAGACTTGTCAATGATACGTGACCCAGAGTCATCTCTGTTTCATACGTATTGCAGTCTACAAGTTTGAGAACAAGCCACTTGTCGTTGTGAATAGCATGTTCTTCCCCTCTCATTGATTTTTACCCCTACTGAACAATATATGAATATAATAACGTTTATGTAATTCTCTCTGTGTGAGGTCACTTTTCCTTTCTTCATCTTCGCTCTCAAAACAAATTTCTCGACACCTTCCACCTGTTGGTAATAGTAATTTCGTTTCCTGTAGACTATGTAATCATGGAGTGATCGTATCAACTTGATGATGCAAATTTGCGCGTCCTTTAATGGTTTAATAGTCCCGGTCTTCTATACAATGTGCTACAAGTTAAATTGTTTGTTTGCAATTCGACGTCTTCTTCAGCTAGTTCAGTTTCTTTCGAATATATGGATTGGAATCAGACACGAAAAATGGAAACTTTTATTGTGGCAGAAAATATAAAACTGTATGCAATGAGACTTTTTCTCTGAATCAAATATTTATGCATCAAAAAAGACAGAATCACGAAAGCTGATGTTTTTTATGCATCCTTTCCACAATAAAATTTTCCCTTCTGTTCACGAAGAGAGCAAAACGATTACTGCCGAGAATATTCGTATCCCCCTCCGCCAGTGTACACTGTTAGCTCTTGCTCTCTCTCTCTCTCTCTTCATTCTTCCTAATCATAGGTCTGGCGATTGTATAAACCTGATAACATTCGTTCCCCCCAAGAACCTTCACACTGACCTGTAGTTAAGGAGCGCGCTTTCTGATTCCTCTTGGTCTCATCACCTCCGACTTCCGAAGGAGAATTCTTGGCAGCAGGAAGTGAACTAGAAATTACTTTCTTACCTCCATTGCCCTCTTCAAATATTCACAACAAGAAGCTATACTTTTGAAGATAACTGACTGGATATACTAATTGTGGAGATGTTCACTGACAAGCGCCCACGATATACAGGTAGGAAGCACTTAGGTTTCAAGATTCGACCTTCGTAAAAGCGATATGTCTTCCAGATGAAAGGGTTCGCCCTGACCGTGGGAGAAATGAGGCTCTTCATAAACTGTATTACAAGTTTTGGTCTTCTATTTTTCTGCCTACGCAAAGGAATTTTACTTTTGAACGAGTTCCTCATATTTTAAATCTTGTTTGTTCTCTATGAAAATTATTTTGTAATGAAACTCATACATGAAAATTTCTGTTCTTCTCTATCAATATTCACAATAGCTATCTTCTTAATTGACATAAATCATGAATGCAACATATAAGCCGTAAAATTCATTTTACATAATTGAAGAAACTGGAAAATATATTAGTTGTTATAAAGATGTTACAAAAGAAATACATTGATTTATACTGGCAATTAACTCTTGGTACTTATTTTCTCAGGATAAATTATTGTTACATGAAAAACTTTATGGAATATTTTCAAAAATTATTTTAAATACTTCCTAAAAGAAAAATAGAATTCCTTGAAGTGTGAATACTTTGAAAAGAAAATTGAACATACTATTTTATTAATTAATATCGAATTGACTAAAATACTAATTATAGAATAAATAATACCTCCTAATTAAAAAAATTATATTTTCAATTAATTGTTTTTTTCATGTGGGTCTCATTAATGAGGCAGATGTACTCTCAGAATTTTCGACTTCAAAAATAATGTTTAGAATGAAATGGAAAGAGAATAACTCACCAATTATTCTAAATTTTTACCTTTCGTAGTTAATAGTGGCGACTCATACCAATTAGGTCTAACACATGCTAACACATTTTTCCTAACACACTCGTTAACATTTTCTCCGCAGTTAAGAAACCATTGTTACAATCATAGCTTCGAAATGTTTAAATGGGTTAAATTAAGGACAAATTGTTTCAAATATTGCATAATAACTCCAATCTGACCTCGTGTGACTCGATGTATGTGTTGATAAAACATAGTTCACACACCGGCCAGATTACGACTGACTTGCCAACGACGTGCCTCGCGCTAATAACTCGTCCTCTGTGAAATGATGTTGTAATTCCTGACAGTTGCATATTTCGAATTTAAAAAAAAATTAACTGTTAAGTTTTTAAAAGTAATGATTAACATTTTATCTCTCTTAATTCTGTGAGTACAAATTGTTGATAATATATTTTATGTTTTGACCAATCTCACCAGTGGCGGATTAGCGAGACTCAACTGCATTCATTGTCAGAAGTAAGATGTTAATTTTAATACATACATAATTATATCATTACAATTCAGTAAATAAATTCATGAAATTGTGAAGAGGGTGTAACATAAAGTGCAATCTCTTGTTCTGCTTCATTATATTCACGAATGAGGAAAAATATATAAATCCATGAAAAAAGAACCTGTCTCTTTAGCGGGATGTGGTCTATCGCAAATGTCTCTTATAAATCGATCATCATTTGGAGAAAGCATTCGGGTGAAGAATTGGTGAATTGAATGCATTGGGTCTTTTTCAACAACCCGCAAAGCGTTGGGAGCACGAGGTAACCGCAAAACCGACAGCAGGTGTTACTTTGCAAATCGTCTTGATCATGTCCATCCGTTTCATGCTACAACCAAAGCTTCAAATGCGGAAAAGCGTTTTCCTTTTCACGACGTTCTTGTCATTTGTTTTACGTCCTCATTCTCTTCAATGTATCAGCGAGAAATTTACGAACTTCGAATTATCAGAAGAGTAAATTCTGTAAATGAACCTTCCTCTGATTACCTCTACGTATGCCTCTATTGATTTGACCAATTTCTTGTTTTTCCTTCTACTATATTCTCGATTTTATTTGAGCGAACGCTTTTATTTACAAAACTAATATCATAAAGAGTGATAATAGTATACTTTTTTAGAATGAAACCCTTCATTTTATCCGTTTAATTTTAAAATATCTACAGTCGTGTAGATATTTTAATTACGTCCTATCTTAAAATTTATCATCTTTTCCAACGTTGCTTTGCTGGTTGTTGTCATCCACCCTCCACCCCCACCCCACACCATCCCAGTGGTTTTGCGGTTAAGATTGAAAACTCCAAGGCGGACCGAATTACAGAGGACCCAGTAGTCTTCGCGCGCCTCCGCCAGAGTTCAGGACGATCGCGCACCTGCCTCCGTCGCTGACACAGGTGCTGTTGCCGGCTCGCGTTTAACCGCCATTTGCCATCAATGCCTAGCGTCTCACGTAGGCAACCAACGCCGCTTGCACTGCATACTTGCAGTCTTCAAATATTGTCGTTGCTGTCCCATCCTGACCCGGGTTTTTCTCCGGTTTTTCATTGGGTAGAGGCGGATTTCTTATACAGATTCTCCAAGCTTTTGTCTAGGGGCACGTTTATTGAAACAAGAAATCGTGAATTTAGTGTTATTTCAATTCTTACGATTTGTAAACACTATGCTCAGATTAATCTATAATAATTCGTATTTGTAAAAACATTTTTTTGTATTAAATTACAAACATGCTGATATTCTATTAGTATTATAACTCGTAGCTAACTTTTTATATTATCTAGGAATTTTTGCTGAAACTTTTCAATCCGCCTCTGCCTTAGGGCCCTTGATCGGAATTGATGGGATGACCCCTTGCTTGCTTCCGGAGAGTAAATTAGATTATTGTCCTCCACGTGGTCATACGTAGTTTGTGCTGCTTTTTTGACAATAAATTTATTATTATTATTATTATTATTAATTAAATTTGTTGCTGCTATCCTGCTTTATTGCACGTCCCTTACGAACTTCACCAAGGTTACTATCAACTGTTACAACATGAATATTATAATCGTACTTTGAGCTATACCCTATCCTTTAGAGCTGTCAACAGAAAAATTACGAGTTTGACATTAATTTAAGAATATCCTTATCAAAATGACTCTGTATATTTTATTATTACTTCTCGTTATTACCTTCACCAGCACCTCTACATTCTAGTCGTCATCTTAAACGTCGATAGCACGAACACTATCCATGATCAACGTTTCTTATGGGGCAGATAATCAAATTCATGTTTCCTTATCAGGTTTCATAGATAAGTCATCATTTTCATTGTTATCGAAGATAAATGAATTGATCTGATAGATTTTACTCTTAGCTGCTCTTTGGCAATTTTTGAGTAGATGAATGTAAGTTTTCAGAGTATTTTAAACCGTCAGTTTCTAGTGAAGTGATGGCAATCGAATCGATTTAGTCGGTGATTATATTTCTAAAAAGGACGTTCTTTGTTGCATCTGGTGTCCTGACGTATGGGATATTAAATGCCTACGAGGAGACTCCGCTGCATGATAATCGACTTGATCACTGATAATTGAGTACCCCGACTTTCAAAAAGGAAAACACGTATCATAATTTACGATAAATACGCAGTTTATTCTCATATAAATATTTTCAATCGATTCTTGAATTGTTGATATGAATTAAATGGCCTGTAGGAACAGAAAATTATATTTGAGTCAGTCATAAATCTTAAAGATATTGGCATATACAGCATATGGTTGAAGAAATCGCGTGTACCATATGTAGAAAAATTATAAGCAACTCATATCAACCTTCACATACAGAAGGTTAATTTGAATAAAAAAGAAATTTAAAAAATGCATAACTCTTACGATTTAATCACTTTATTACCATTTCTACCTCATTTCGGTACATGAATTTTTAAAATCTTTTCACTGAACCATATGCAGAACCAGATCTTTCATATACAGACTCATCCTTAGAACTTGAACATATTTTTGTGATGTTAAGTTCAATATTTTGTGTATTATTCTTCGCAATTTGTACATTAGAATAGACGATAATATGATGAGATCTGCTATTCCAGTTGAATTGAATGAATCTACTGTCATCTTTCAATCTTGTATTGATATGTAAATAGCAATACAACACATGATATTACGATATCACGTATTGATATTGGATGGATTAAAGAAGACTCTGTCTTGTTTTACGATGCCTCTTGTATGGAACTACTCTACTATCTCTCATGCTTTTCAAAAATCGTTCCCAAAATCGTGAAGTATGTGATTTCAGCCCACCTCTCGCTTTGCCGGTTCCATACGTGGTACCATGACAATTTATCTCCACAGCAGATTCTCAGTGTTTAGTAGACCACGTTTTCTTACTTAAAATTTGATCAACACATTAAACAAAATGAAATTGCATAAAGAGTTTTCGCCACAAATTTGCGAACATTTTTTTTCTCATATAGATGCAAGTATGGTCAGCATTTAATATTTTGCTGAACACCTTATCCTTCAAAATGCGGTTAGGTGCAGAGCTGATTGCAGGACGTAAGTCTTTGCCGACTCCAAAAAAAGACGATAAAAAATAAAAAAAATAGGTAACCATGTGTTAACGAAGCATTTCATTCAAATATTTTTGGGTTTAACAGAAATCCGAAACGCGTTACAAAATTTTCAGTAATAATTATTAGAAGACATGAAAAGCAATATTTTCCTCGTGGTCCAGCTTTATGTTCATTATCGTTGTAAGAGACAACTTGTTCAAACGTAAACGTTTCAATGATGGAACGAAAATTTTCCAAATCGACGTTTGAACACTGAAGGAAAATTGTAAAGGAAAATGTAAAATGAATCAATATATCATTTCATAATTTTCACCTCGTCGAAAAGTTCGTATTTTTTTCTGATGATGACTCAAGTCTTAAACCACACCTGTTGTGAGCTGATTGTGAAAATTTCATAAAGATTTTCTCATTCCAACCCATACCCAGAAAATTATTTTACAGTAATTACTTGAGAAAGCAATTTTCTCTAACAAAATTTGTTTGGCAAACATCTGGTTCTCATCTGTCTGAACTTTAAAATTCGAACTTTGTTTAGGTACTATGACTTCGATATCAATTTGAAATCTACATTAAATGTTGCTCGTTAAATGTTCTGTATCTAATCGAGTGATCATTGCGTTCGTATTTCTATGTAATTTCCGTCCCGTGGCATGAATTGATTTTTCCTCACTCTCGTTGCCATCTTTATATCTATCCATTCGTACTTTGAGTGTATCACTATTAGTTTCCCAACGCTTTTTCAACAATCTAACTCCACATTCCTAGACCACAACAGCCCCTAATGCCTTATGCTTCCCTTTTTCTAAATCGATTTCTTATGCGAGTTCTCCAAAACACTCTGATTCTTTCTCGCCAATTTGTGTCTGTACTGTTCATGACATCGATGTTGTGCTCGCTTCCTCGATGTTCATTGAAAACCTCCCCCGCCATGTCACCTCCCCTCTGCTTCTTCCATCCCTTAGAGACACCGACTCTCACGCTTCCTCGCGGTGCTCGCGTGCCAACTAACGAGTCCGGCGGTGGCATAAGTGCCTCAATTAACAGTAATTTTGACCCGATGTGAGGGATAACTACGTCCATGCCTACACCAATTTTGTGATGAAGAAAGCGAGCCGATACGGATTTAGGTGGAAGTGAGTGGTTTTTCTTTTCGTCCCCACACCTACATAAGTCCTTGTTTTTTTCGTTTGCTAAGAAATTCGATTAGGTACTCGAAAACGTTTTAACGTTGTGAAACAATTTGTCTAATCCTCCCTAGATGCGAATCAGTATTTCACAAATCATGGGTAGTAAGGAAAAATATACATAGGTTTTCGAACTGCAATCTGTTTTCAAGTTTTTTTCTTCAACATCTAAAAGATCTTCAATATACTTATATTTTACTCTAATGTGATTAGATCAATCCTCATTTAGATTCTCCAGAAATAGGATGAACTAATGAGTTAAAATACAAATTTCATCGAGTTATAACTCTTAAAAATGTAAATCCATTACACTTAAAATTATGAATCAAATTGAACATTATCGAAAAAAGGAATAAAACATAACATTCTTCAAAAACTAAATTTTGTCATATAGTCCTGCTATGTCAAGTTGTCCAAAAATAATGAAATGCATTGCTTGATCATTTTTTGAATGACTCACTCATTCGAGAGAGAAAAACTACGAAATATAGAAATTTGAAATTCTTGTAAAACGGCGAAGGAATAAATACAATATTATAATTCTTTTTCCGGATTGTTGCTTTTCATTGTACACTAACAAAAAGATTCTTAGAAATTCTCATTTTAAAAGTAAATAGGGTGAAATATGACAAACAGAATTTTCGCTCTATCAAATTGAGAAATCATTTCAGTTTTCGTTTGTTAACATTGCTGGAAGTATCTGAAAACCCTGGAATATATCTGGAAAAAATTTTGGAAGAAAAGTGAAATGCCTCGGTGATCCCCTGCCTGCCTGCCTGCCTGCCTAACTCTTTCAATCATCAACACGGACGGTAAAATATTAATAATGAGAACTCGAAATTTGGTCAGACTGTTACATTTGTATTGCAAATAGTTAATAAATCATAATATTTCGATAAAAAAAGAAAAACGTTTTCAAAGAGGTTATATGGAGTGATACGTAATTTTTCAATTTCCTTAAATCACTCCAATTAAGATATCACGATTCTTGTAAGTAGACGTACCATTTTTGCCTAATCTAAATTATACCGAAGGGTAAACCATATCACAACAAAAACCACTCCCGTGCGAAGTCAGACAAGGTCACCTATTCATGAATTAACTTACAGAAAGCTGATTACAGATGTATCATAATATGACCTACATTATGGTAGTTGAAAAATCGGTTGTTGGTATAATTCATCATACAAGTGTTATGTAAAAATATTTTTCCGTCCTCTCATTGCATTATTTCTAAATCAATGAGCTTTTTCAAAATGGTATGACGAGATGCCCTTAACTTTATAGACGTTCTTAGACCAGAAGTTAAAAAAAGGTTACCGCAAATGAAACTTCCAGTCATATCTATTCAGCGAATGCTGATAAGTAACCAGAAATTATGCTGTAAGAATTTACGAGTGACGTTTTGATTTATTATTAAACGAAAGTGCTCATTAAAAACAGTTTAAAACGTACAAATTATAAAACAATACAAAGACTTAGAATATTTTATTTGTTCGTGATAACATAGTCTCCTGTTTCACACGTAAAACAAATAAATAGTCCCAGAAGGAACAGTTTTAGCGACATTCCACGATTTTATTTCTATCTCATAGAACGTTACGGGTATCTGATAGTTGCTATCTTTGTACGACTATCTTCGAACATATTTATCGCTCTACCTACCACAAGAGAAAAGGAGTTGAAAAACTACTAGTAATGAAGGGGTACATGGCCGATGCATTTCCTATTACCCTTTCATTATCAGTGCGACCGTGGAGGTAGCCATGGGCGCTGATTGCAGAGCTTCGCTGGTAGCAGCTGCTTGCTCAATTGCAAATAGTTGCGATGCTCTTTCCACTCACTTCCGGTGCAATGCAAAACGCTGTCGATGTTTCAACCTGACCATTAGTGGATTCTCAAAGATTATTACGCATGACAGGAAGGTCATTAACTNGGGGGGGGGGGTCAATATTGCACATTGTTATCTCATACCAAACAGAAATTATGAAAATTTATGTTTATTCACAATTGAAATATGTTTCCAAAAATATTTCATTATTTTGTACATTTATATTATAAAATTTTTCATATTCTGTTGATAGTATAACATGTAGCTAACTATTCTCACTCTTATCTTAGGGGGGAGGGGGAAGGGACACATAAGTGGTAAATCTGGCGCTGCCTTAGGACCCTTGATCGGAATTAATGGGATGGTCTCTTGCATCTGGAGAATAAATTAGTTTATTATTCTTCACGTTGTCGTCCTCTTTTTACAATAAATTTAATATTTAGTATTCTATTACTGTTATGTTATTGGTATTACGATAATGTTTCAAGATTATAATTATTTTGTACACCTGTACTTTATCCGTTAGAATAGATAGTTGGGGCCTATATACCAGGTTGAAAAAAATATTTAGTCCAGGCTAAGAAAAATTCCTTGTGAGGTGGCAGGTTTACAAGATTACAAATTAATACATTTCTTGTAAAACATCACTGGATAATGGCAAATAATTGCAATTTTGCAAGAGCCTTTTTAATGTTCTACATACGACACAAACTGCAAAAATTGTGATAGGAATTATTAGCACAGATTTATTATTAAAAGAGAGGTGAGTATTAGAACTGTCTGGTTTAAACTGATTTAAGATGCCCTGATGAAGACACTGAACAGTGCTGAAACGTTGGAGTAAATAAAGTGACGTGTAATATATGAACTAGTTTTGATTGTCTATAATATTTAGCAACCGATTACCTTGTTTATATTATATAATATCAAGACAATCAGTAAATGGGATAATATTATTTTGAGGTATGTATGACGAAGTAATTCCGAACAGAATTTCCTATTTTATGTATCCCAACATGCCTCGTCAAATATTAATTCTGACAGTGTAGATTTATGACACAAAGTTGTGCTCCCGAACATTTGATAAAACTTTGATGTAAAATGTACTATAACTCGCGGGCTGTACAAAAATGTTTCGCGGTTATACGGCCCGTAGTTCCCGTGTTCTCCTGAGGTTACACCCAGAGGTGGGGGAACACTTATGCTGAGTTCTGAAACTAACGTATATCATTCTGAGAAGTTTTAGAACATTTGGAAAACCTCTCCTTTCAATGGGGATGAGAATATACGGGGTTTCGGTGGTTTTCGAGGACAGGTGTCACCTTCCAGAACGGATTGTATTGAGTCTCTTCAAAAGAGATCTCTGAATATGGAAGGGTGTAATTTTCGCTTGATTTTGCGAAATTTTCATATAATCATACTCAAAGCCGTATGCTCCAACCCTTAAGGGCTGCCGAGCGCGAACGGAGTTGGGCAGTAACGCGACGAAGTCACGTTAAAGAGTCTCTAGGAAACATATAGGGGCATTTTCAAGCAAGAACTTTCGCTCTGCGAAATAGTTTTGAAACACGGATCAATTAAAATAAATCAAAGCTGAATTGAATGTTTGAGGAGTTTTCAGTTTTATTGATTACTAGCAGATNCAATTAAAATAAATCAAAGCTGAATTGAATGTTTGAGGAGTTTTCAGTTTTATTGATTACTAGCAGATTTACCAGGCATTACCCGAGATTTCAAGCTCAAAACAATCATCATTGGACAATGAAAATTTTAATAATAAAATATAAAAACAATATTAATTTTCATTGTTAAGCAAACAAACAAAATATTACATCAACATTCAAAGAAAAATTGATACTGTGAATTGAATCCAAGAGAGGATATTAAAACACCTGGAACAGGTCTGGAAAGTTCATTTTACCCGGTGTTGCACGGGGTTGTTACATAATATTCTAAATTCATTTGGCAGTTTCCATATTTGTCTTCTTTCGTGTTATTAAATTAAATACCAAGAAGAAAACCTACAAAGAAACACTCAGTTTTCAGTATTACAAGCTAATATATGAGTAATTACGAATTATTTTAAACGCCACGCAGAAAGAAAATACACTTTACATAGAATGCTTAATAAACAAAGCGCATAATTAAGACCTCTTCATTCCTTAGTTTTCATTTCCCATTTGGGTTATGTACTTGAAAACTATTTTTTTCACAGCCTTTACATAATTTTGCTTCTGCGATTCGGTCACGTAGATATACGTTCAATGGATTGTAAGACAAAAAAAATTGAACTCTGGTGGACACGTTGGTAAGCTGTCATGCGAGTGAAGATTCGTGTCTACGGATAAGAAACCAATTTTAATTGTTTTTCTTCTCACGTAATTCATAAATATTTACCATGCTTTACATTTTACTTGCAAGAACCCTTAAGAAGAGTTCTTTGAAACTTCTAACAATTTTGATAATGTTTTTCGATACTCATGCCACGGACATTCCAAATAATTCATACAAGAATGGATATATAAAACCGTCCTTGAGAAAAAAAGTTTGATGTTTTTCCAAACATTGATGTTCATAAAATTGTCGTGTTCTAATGGTGGAACGCAATTTTAAGACATACGGTTATATTTAATGTAATCCTCAATTATCCTCACCAATTTTGATTCATGATTGAATGGCGTATTTTAAGCGTTTGTACCTTTTTTTAGTGATAGTTCTTTTTACTCATGAGAGGAGGAATGTCCTCTTCCTTAGATAAACGTGCGTGAAATACATCACTTGTTCTAACGTTAGCTTTTCCTACAAAACAAGTGAGATAGACAAGAAACAAATCTCTTTACGTTTCCTCGGCTACCAGTTCCTCTGATCTATAATTGGTCGCAGTAGTCCCCAGCAACTTGTTTTAATGCTCGAAGTCTTATGCCATCTTTGTGGCCTCAACACTTGTTTGTGGACGTTGATTCTTGTATTTGCCGGCGAGATGCGTGCTATTAGCATTGGAAGTACTGGTCCTACCAATAATTGGAGTCCAGTTATGTACGAGTCTTTTGGTCAAACAGCAAATGCTGGAGACACAGCAATGAATGCGTGTATATCTTCTTTGCAATTAAGATAACAGTTCTTTCTTGTATCTTTGCTGTCATGTGTTTCATTGACAAACCACAAAATTGTGAAATTGTAGAGGAGAACTTCCGAGTAAAACATTGTGTTTATATGCTAAGAAAAAAATATAAAGTGAGGTACATGATATTTGTGTTTTAAAATCTTGTGCGACTCGTTTTTCTCGAATTTTCATGTCTTCTAAAGGATTTTCCTGTTTTAATTTACTTAGCTCACTAATGTTGCTCCTTCCTGGATAAAATCAGAACGTAGTTTAACACACATTAAAAACTGAAATAAATGCAAAATAACATTAAACGAACCAAATTATTTTTAATATGTGTATGATAATAAACCTACTAGCAAGTCAAACCTTCTAGCGAGCTTGTTGGAGCAAAACCCCATAAGAAATACCCCTTAAACGAAGCAAGTCAATTTTATGAAAAAATAAATAAATGAACTATAAAATGCAATATGTAATCGCATGATGAACAAATAAAAATTGGTTATTTAGCAAATTGCTTTATTCAACTACAATAACTGTGCTTGTTTTTTAAATTTAATTTTATAGATTTCGTAATATTATGTTGATTGACGACTTCTAGATACAAAATAATAAAAAAGGGCAGCAAAAAAAGAAAAACGGCGTGAATCTCCAGTGCTCCCGACAAGTCAATATGAAATCGATCATTTCCGAGGTATTTACTACATACATCTTGCTATTCATCTCTGAATGTACTTCATTAAAATGAATGAGAAACTTTCTGAAGCTTTAAATGGGTTTATCTCTGGAAAATGTTAAAATGTTAGAAGGTAGTACTTAATGTCAATGTACACACCTTAACGTTTTTATTGACTGTAGGAAGAAAATTGTTTGTAGGTCATACTAAATATTTACGTGTTTTAAAATCAAACGATGTTCGAGTTACATGAGCAAAAATCAGCCAAAGAGACCAACAGCTATAATTTATTTTAGTCCATGCTCCTGGTCTGAGTATGAATGGTTTTCCAATTATTGAAATTCTCGTAGAAAAATAAGAACTAATTTTGAAGAGCAACAAATAGAATAATTCACTACCCATTTCCTTATGAAAAATACAAATATTCCATTCATTACGTAAAATATACCTTAGTAACCGGAAAATTCTTGACATTGAATCTATCTTTAGAAAATATCTTAAACTTGTGGGGCTAAATGATTTTCCAGATGTATACTTCATTTAATTGTATCTCCTCTCTTCACAAATCATTAGGTCCCACTATACGTCGGTAACAGTTCTTATAAAAAACATAGGAAACGAAATTCCATTGATAGCTATTTGAAATTTGTCTTCATTTCTTAGCCGTCACGTTGTTCCTTCTGGCATGCATCTCTTATTTTATGCAACTCAATTTTCATAATATTTGAATCCTCCGTGATCAATTAACAGAGTAGAGAATTGTTACTACTATTATTATTATCATTATTATTATTATTATTATTATCATTATCAGTATCCTCCCCGGTTTCCCGTACGGGTAGGAAAAAGAATGATGGCGAGATTTACAATCGCAAGCTTTCCTGTCGCCAACATGGACCACCATAACTGTTAATGATATGTAGTAAAAATTAATGGTATGTAGTGATAATTAATTATGTACATGAATCACTAAATGAAGATTACAGTAGTCTTCCCTACTTTTAATATTACACAAACTGCATAAAAGACACAACCCAAAACAAATCGTACAAATCTCATGATACTGCACTTATGAGTTGTCATTATCATGAATATTAATATACATTGATAGTTGATGTTACCTTTGTTACATAGTTATTAACGAGTTAAATATCGCTGTAGACTGAATATAAGAGCAACTAAATAACATATTATTCCTAGAAAGATTGTCGTGCCCAAGATACCTTCTCATTTTTCACCCACAATCTTCTTTCTGGTTCTCATGTATATTTATCTTCTCTTGTAGTGAACGTCCTCTGGATTACGTTGATCGTGCCTCTTCAGAGCACGTAATAAATAAGCGACGAACAAGAGAGGTGCAGGTGGAGAAGGAGGTGGGGGCGCGTGGCGGGCAGCGGCCGTTGGCACGAGCGGAGGCGACGGGGTGGCGAAGAAGCCGTCTGAGGGTGGAGAACCGCCCCCGCGGCACGCTGGCCATATGTCGGCATCCAACCGTCCCCGCAACGTTCCCCTTCGCGTAATCGCCGCATAACGAGATGTTTTAATATGCGCCCTTTCCCCAGGTCGCCACCACCCACACCATTGCAAGCGCCTCTTCAATGCTTCTTCAGACACCCTTTTCTTCCTCCACCTCCTCTTTCGCTTGACTCGAAGATTAATATAAACAATGTTTACTGCCGCTTCGGTTGCTCAGGGGCTAGCATGCTCGTTCGCCGCCCAGCCACTCTCGGTTCAATTGTAGCTTTTCAATTCATTGCTCAGTTCATATAGCATTCGAAATTGAAAAGCGAACCCTTCTTCTTCAATCCATCTCCTACTACTAGTAGTAGTATCACTAACTAATTACCATGACTAACTTCTCCTATTAACACCTCCGCGTGAACCAACTTGTTGATAAACCCAGCATACTGACCTATCTACTACCAACAACCCTACCACCCACTTCCCACTTCCTATCTCCTGTCGCCCCATGTAGATAAGCTTCATAGCGTGTTACATTTCCCATTTGCAAATACTACAATAAAAAAGGAAAGAACGCTACGTTAAATTCAATATAAGTCAATTGCACCATCAAAGAACAATCTGTTCCATCTTATTAGAAAAAAGCTACCATTACAGTAAATTATGTATACATTTTAAAAAGTGGTTGTAGTGGTATTCATAAAAAAGAAAAAATATCTTTCAAACTATCAAAGAAATATTTTATCAATATTTTAGAATTCATTTTCACGAGATCAATGAGATGGAATTAGTAGAAGAAATTTTTTTATATTTCAAAAACAAATATAGTAGTAGAATTTCTTGGTCGTCTAGGACAACCCGCTTCTCAAGAAACTGGACTACCCACGTTTTGCTCATCCTGTTGAGGAATTGCTTAATAAACTACTGGAGTGTATATGTGCATATATATATATATATATATATATATATATATATATATATATATATATATATATATATATGAGAGAGAGAGAGAGA
>NNCF01128224.1:244206-278430 GCA_002313205.1 Laupala kohalensis | reverse complement strand
TATATATATATATATATATATATATATATATATATATATATATATAGAATATATATATATATATATATATATATATATATATATATATATATATATATATATATATATATATATATATATCGTTTCGGTATATACTAAAAAATGTTTTAGTACTCACATTTTCTCTTCATTCTTTAGATAATTTAAATCAATATAACTTAAGGTATTTAAAATAAGAAGTCCCTACTTTTGATGCACTCAGACGAAACTCAGAATAGTGAAACGAGGAAGTGGTGTTAGGGTGAGGGAGGTAGCCAGCCGGACTGTAGTTGCAATAATACAACGCGGCATTAATACGGCGATTTTTTAATAAGACACTGTCAAATCTTCATTAATATTAATGTTACCGCCAAAGAAGGAAATTAGGTATTGGAAAGAATGCCTAGGAAATGTGAACAATGTCTCAAACCATTAGGCAAGGTAGGAAATAATATTTACTTGCAGTATTATCTAGATATTGTAACAAACGCTAACGTAGAACGTAAAACGTTCGCCTACCTTGGAAACTGGGTTACCCTACCAAGCGACGAAAACATTCTCTTGAGTAATCAAAATTTTGATTTTAAATACATTTTTTTCCTTGTCAATATCAAGATAAGCTAACATGTCGGCGTCATAGTAAAGATTATGAAATAATCTGAAAAATGACTCCCCTCCCTGCTCTCAAGCTTTATTTAAGAACATTTGTATGGAACCGTTTTGGGACATTTTGTTCAAATTTCTCATAGCTGTAAATTCCGAATGGTGTTATAGTGGCAAATATAAATTCTAATATTTTTCGTGATAAAAACTGAAGTCAGAATTTTCTAGTAAATAACTACATTAAAGGAGGAATAATTGGCGTCTCGTGTCTATTTCCTTCTTATGTTTCTTAGCGAGAGTTCTATACAGCAACTGATATACGTCATCATCAGGTCCTGAAAACGTCCTGATTATTTACACACAATATAAAATTACTAAGATACATATGATATAATTGGAAAATAAATTATAGATCAAGGAAGAAGAGTAAAAATATAAAATAATAAACTTATTTAAATTGTTTAGCAAATTTAATCACCTAACCGGGTTTGTTGTAGGGGTCAAGGTTTAACAAATACGTAGGAGGATGATAAAAAGTTTCCCGGTAGATATTGTAGGAGTGAATTTAGCAATTGTCTCAGAGGAAGAGTTAGGGATTCAGAACTCGAATATTTTGTATTAACAGCTTCACCTGTTTGAAGTTTGGCAATTTTCTACAATGTTGAGGTAAAGTGCACAATACCGTGGCAAAATGGGAAATACAATGAATATTTCCTACTTTATCTAATTGTTTCAGTCATGGTTCCTATTGATTAGACATTATTCACAATGCCTGATTTTCTTACATCACCGATTACATATACAGTACTTGTTCCAAAACCGAGATGTCTTAATTCGTTAGTAAAGGGAAATTTCGAAAAATCCCGTATCGTCCCCATTCTCCTCTTAATTATAGGTATTTCGAAAATTCTTCTTTTGTGAATCTATATAATACGAAAGTCATATTGGACAATGCCACGTCAAGCGGGAAGAAATTGAATGTGTTGGTCTGAAAAAATTGTTTTAAAACTTCATCGTATTCTATGACTAAAATTAAGTACTCACACAAATTATAATCTCTCTGTATGCAATTTGAGATTTTCGTCTTTGCCATTTTTCTTAATTCAACATTCTTTTCATTGTCACTCAAACACGAACTTCTCTATGAAAAAAATACAATCATAGCATTGGAAAGTCTTAAGAATCGAAATATGCTTATAACTTTTTGATCAGATACTTGATCAGGCGAGTAAATAGCTTATTTTTATTTTGAAACGAAATATTTTTCATTGCATATTATATTTTACGCACATACATTAATTGGTCAGTTGTTTAGAATAAATGTGTTTCTCTTTTCTGCATGGTAATTTCTCGAGTTTTCGAGTGTATATTGTTTATTTCGATTCGCATTTCCACATTAGTTTCGTGAAAAGTGTATATCTTTTTTCGGTACACTTCAGGACTCGTAGATTTGTAATGATTAGATTTTTTTCTCCAACTAAAAGTGTCAGTGGTCGGAATAAGGTGAGAGAGCCACTTCGAGTAAAAACACTAATCGGGAAAATGATGGATCCTAAATTCCGTCAAATAAGCCTTAGACAAGTGTTAAGAGAATCCAAACTGTCATTTTTTTGTATTATTGATTCTGTCTTTCTCACATTAACTAGCTTTTGAAATAGGAAAGATACTTTTTTCTCCCAACTTTCCAATGCATTAAGAACACTGCGATTCCAGGTAGAAACAATATCCTGTTGTTTTTCTTCATAACTTTGTGAGGTCGTTTCGGCGATAGCGTGTCACATCTCTTCCCTTCTTGTGGGTCATTTCTGAAATAATGTGAATGTAGGTCTGAGCAGCATAATTCACTCTTTCCTCCGAGACATAAAAATTGGACAAAAATATTTGGATACCAGAGATTTATGACGTATTCTGGAGAAAAGAAATTTGACCACATTTTATTACTATTGAGCCAAACATTAGCTTGTATCTCCTCGTAGTGCGCGCCCCCTAAAATGCGCAAAGTAAGCAGAAGAATTTTTAAAATTATAATTGAGACACTTCTTAAAAACATTACGACTCCAACATGAGCATAGTTCCAATTTTTTCTTGTGTGGGACGGACCATTAACACAGAGACAAGCAACCCAAAATATGGAACTTAGTACTTAGTACTAAGGGTAAAAGTTTTCGGTAATTAGACGTATTGACTAATGCAGAAATATATTACCATTTTAGTGACAAAACTGCGATTATTTCTTCGTTTTTGTTAAATTTAACAAGGAACCCCGTTATACCAATCTTGTTAAGAAGATAATTAGAAAAAGAAAATCTTCATTAGAAAAAAATATACTTAATTCTCACGCAATACTTTACTGAAAAGAAATGAAAAACATTCAGTTTCCACATTTTTAGAATATAATTTGCAATTTCTTCAGTCTTTTTAACTATTTGAAAGTCTCTGAGATGCACGAATGACTATATACTTTGCACTGATTATTCTTAATCTAGATTACTTGGTTCAGCGAATATAGTTGGAATACGGGAAGACTTCAATGACGACAAAAGGGACCCAAAAAATACAATATACGAGTAGATTAATATAATGCAGCAGTAAGCATCAATTGTCAAAAGTTTAATGCATATGTCTATGAATATAAGAATCAATTCTCAGGAGTTCGTAACGGAAGAAAGCTCGCAAAATAAAATTCGAGTGACTACGTACACATAATTTTGCAAACAATCATCCACAATCGCAGGGGTGCTGGCCACTACACCATCCGTTCGCCTTGCACAACTGTCTACCATTTCCACCCAGACCTAACGCCCGGCGATCAAGGCAGGAGTCTGGGTTCGATTCTCGACTCGTCGCCATTTTCACTTGGCCTAAAGGTACCACATATCTTCTCCATGTGTCGGTGCACGAAATAAATATATGCAATCATCCACAAGTTCTTCGGATAAATACCAATAATGCTCACCGCTTCGCAGGCCTCGCTTAGCTCTACTAGCGGCTGAGAGACGTAGAAGGTTGAAACAATTTTTTATATAATGTGAAGAAAAGAAAAAGGTGAATCCCCGGGATGGCTAAGTTGTAAACAGGGATATTATTTCTCTTGAGAATACTGCATGAAATAGAGAATACAGTTACTATTTTATTATTAAGTAGTATTTATTCTGTAAAATAGCTATTTTATTGAATTATTAAATTTTACGATTTAATAGACCAATGATTGTATTTTACTCACGTTTTAACCAGGATTTTTGCCTTCCTCGAGTGTTTACTGTAATATTTATATAAACAGCTGAGAAAGATCTTTATGGAGACACCTCAGGAGTATTATATTTATGTATATACCAGAGGAAGGCCAAAATCGTGGTTGAAACGTTTTGAATGAGGTACTGTTACTTGTCTGTGAAAGGTCATAAAATTTAATAGTTTAATAATATAATAATGGTATTCGTAGGTATTTGAATGTGGTTTGTTGCAATTGTTGAGGATTAAATAAATTAAAAAACATTGTAATCAAATATGAGTCACCTGAGTAGAAACTGTATTAAGATATATAGATAGTAGAAACTATATCAAATAGAAAAGATGAGTAGAAAGCAGCTATAGAAACAGATAATTTTAAGGTATCATCTTCCTCTTCACTTTACACTGATATTTACTTTTAATTTGATATTTACTGATATTTACTTTTCTTGCATGATTGTGTTGTCTTATGGCTCATATTAATTTAGTTTTATGTGTACTCAACTTTGGCACGGTTGTGTACATAAATTCTGTAGCCCCATCCTGGCCCGGGTTTTTCTCCGTTTTTCCTTCTGGTAGAGGCGGATTTATCATACAGGTTCTCTAGGCTTTGTCTAGGGGCGTGTTTATTGTAACAATAAATCGTGAATTTAGTGTTATTTCAATTCTTATGATTTTTAAACACTATACTCAGAATAATCTATAGTTCGATAATAACTTGTACATGTAATTTTTTGCTTAAAATTACAAACATATTGACATTCTATTAGTATTATAACTCGCAGCTAACTTTTTATCTTATCTAGGAATTTTTGCTGAATTTTTTGAATCCGCCTCTGCCTTAGGGCCCTTGATCGGAATTGATGGGATGGTCCCTTGCTTGCTTCCGGAGAGTAAATTAGTTTTTTTCCCTCCACGTGGTCATACGCAGTTTGTACTGTTTTTTGACAATACATTTATTTAATTTGTACTCAATAAATATTATTACCGTACATTTCAATTTAGTTATTTAGTTTTATTGTTTAGTTATTAAGTCACAGCCACTGTTCGCTCCTACATTGTGCGAAAGTCCAGTCATCACAATTTGTTCATGTATTCCTCAAATTTTTTGATTCTTTTTCTCATTGTATAATAACGCCGTTTTGTTCTTATCATACGTTGTAAACTCAGTAAGACGTTACTAATGGTTTATGCCATTTGTTTCAAATTCCTTCAAGTTTGAAAGTACTATTGTTAATAATTGTATCATGTAGATATGTTAAAAAACAATAAAATTTAATGAAATAGAAAAGAAAGAGAAAAATGCATAGAGATAAAGAGGTGGTACTCTAATTTTTCCCCGGGTCAAAAGCTAGTGACTCATTGTGTACTTGTTTTTAGTGTTTTCTTCGATAGTCCTATTTATACAATTCTATTCTGTTATTGATTCAATGTTTGATGTTTTGTTAAGCAAACGCCCCTAAGGCTACCTCTAATTATCATTAATGAGACACCTGTCTTACCACTTTTGATCCCACATTGTAACATCCTGTTCTGGAGACAAAAGGATACCTGCCTCTGAACCAGTTTCAATGCGTCTGCACATTAATGTCCCCAACCATAAAGTCCCTGCATCCAGAAGCACATTTCTCTCCACGTCTTCTCGGACAAGGGTGCCTAGGAACCTGTTTTCTCCAATCTTCAGAAAAGAGGAAGCGAACGATATCTCGATCTATCGCGATTAGGATTCTGCATCTCAGATACCTTGAAGGGATGGTTGTCTGCCACCTGTGTATCATATTCAACCACGTGAATGCTACGTTCGTGAGTGCTAGTACGTGTTCGCGCGTGTGTGCGTGCCAAGCGAAGGAAGCTAGTCGCCGGACGCCCGACACACCTGCACTTCGTCGAAAGTAGGTCATCAGACAGGCAGACCGACTAATACATAAATCCCTCCCTTTTCTTACTTGCTCGCAAACTTGGGACTTGCCTCCTATCGCTATGTGACGGTCAAACTATTCGCTTGCTGTGCTATGAACCATAATGTTTAGCATGATTTCATACACAACTCTTGTTTTTTGACAATCAAATTCGCGTATTGTAGACCAAAACATATAATGTAATGGTATATACTGATCGTTGCGTAAGCGCTACAATTTGCACAAATGTGATACACAGTTCAATTAACGTTTTTTCACGAATGCAAGGAAACAATATGAATATTTTTGCATACCAATGGTGAAAACAAAGTTAACTCTATTTTTTTTTACTTTGCTCTAAGTAAATGTTTCAATATTTAAAATTAATTCTAACGAAAATTTATTTAGTAAACTATTTTGTTTATTTGTAAACGAGTACATTACGTTGTAACGTTTAGTTATCACAATAAAAAGATATGTATGCCTTTGAAAGAAACTACGAATCTTCTTCCCATTAATAATATATTTCTTCTCTGCACTTCTTCTGCAAAAACTCTATTTACAGACTGGTAAATTTCAGAATCTAGATGAAATATTTTGTACGTTCACTCCATTCTCATCATCAAAAGATATTACAATGATTTCCTTTTGAACGACTGATTGATAATTTTATACACATTTCAACTCTGTATTTAGTATGTTCAAGCTTTTGCCTTTATCTTTTCAGAGGTGCAGTTACAAGCCTTTATTTTGTACAGAGGTGAAATATAATAAATGAAAAACCTACTCAATGAAATGAAAACAAAGGCAGGACACATCTTAGTGAACTGTAGAAACAAGAATGGTAAAATTAAATTTGGCATATGACTGAGAATTATTTAACAATTATGGAATTTACAATTAATTTAAAAACTAATAGCGAAAAAATCTGCACCATGAGACTCTGGTTTCGAAAAGAGAACTGTTTGCGAGATTTTCCTATCCCATTTGTAGGTCTCCCATTCTAATCAAATTTCCGTTTGTTGACCTCAATTTTTGGGAAAAATTTATCGTTTTTTCACCAATGACAGTTGTATACTCAGATCTTGGGCACCATCAGTTAAGTTATCAAAGACATAACCTTTGATGGTTCAAGATGTTCTGTTTTATTTTACGAATCCAAAAAGAGTTAAAGGTATAATTCTTTCAAATTCCGTTTTTAAAACAGTATGAAGAATATTTCTTATTGAATAACGTAACAATCGTTCTGCCTATAAAACAGAAGCAAATAATTCTTATTTTGAAACGTTACGCGGTGGCCGTTTTCGAAACAAAATTAACCTTAAGAGTGACTAAAATCTCATCACAGAGATGTGTTTCCGTTCTGTACTTGCACTGAATGACACAAATGAACATTTCCGTTCCTCTATTTACTTACGTGACTGCTTCCGTTTAAAAATTCTCATATCAGAGATTTCATCATTACACAACTTAAATATTAGAGAATATGCTTTTATTAGATTCAAATAACTGACCCGCATGGTTAAAACTAACACCGTTCAGTCTGTGATTTGAATCTAACTATCGGTATTCAAATAGTATTCAGCAAGCTTTGAGGACAAATTTGCCTTTCTTTAAACACGAAAATTTAAATTTTTGTATACCACCAATTCAACATTTTGAGGAACACTTATAATTCGTTCCATATTCTGAAGTGATCTAATAAAACAAATAAAGCATGTTAATTTTAACATTATACAACAACATTATTATTTGAAAGAACTTCAAATATTTTCTGTTACTGAGATAATTATAAGAACCAACCTTCTTTCCATCCTTCACTTACCATGGAAGATAAACTCATGCATCAAAAATATTCAAATGTCTTATCCGTTATCTTCGCGTAGTCGTTTTTGAAAGTACACGCTGAAGCACTCGAGCGCGACACATAAATGTATCGATTCTACAAACTACTTGACGTCGCATCATTACGTGTCGTCGCGATTATCGTGCGCCTTCCCGTCTGTCCGAGAGACAGGTGTACCTAACTCAGAACGGCCGTTTATTAGTATACAGAGAACCAGAAAACTACGACTAAAACATGTCGTAGGTGAACATAACTGTTCACTTACATGTTGGTGGGCTAGGGAATATATGCTCTTCGTTTGAAAATGGGGTTAATTGGAAATTAATAATGTGATGTTCTGAGTTAAGAGCGAGGCGAGAGCGCTGCGCGCGCCTCATTAATCGCTGTCGTATAGATACCAGCTGAACGAATGTCAATCTTCAGGAGAGTAATGGTTCTTCGAAGATCCGCGGAAGAACTAACCGGTTTGCTACACTGTCCCTTCCCACTTCGTTTTCTACCTTGTTTAAAAAAATTCTCCAAATAAATCCAAAATATAATTCTCCGGTAATATATGGATAATAAGGGTTAAAAACGTTTGTGGACTTATAGTTTCTGCGATTAAGTCTCCATTCTTGAACTGAACAGAGAAAAAAACGAAGCAGACGGATCACATATACCGACTTCGAGAAATAAAACGGAATTTATTAGGAATAGTTCAGTATTCCGGACTATTCCTAATGATCTTAAAATTAAAAGAATGATTTTTTGTGACATTGATCATGCTAGGGTGTCTTCGATAAGTAGAAATAGATTCATCACAAGTTAAATATAACACGTTTTCACCGATGATTATGGCCGATATCTTGATGAAATCTTGTGATCAAGATCACTGTTATTCGTCAGGAAAAGACTTCAATTTTCCCCCTTGATCGACTAAGATAAAAATTCAAAACTATTCAAAATACCAGGACTGTGGACAGACGGACAATTTGAAAAAAAAAATACTTACAAATGTTCAGAATAGATTTTTATCGTATTTCTCAATTAGTAATTTCGTAATTATAATACACTGGTACAACTCCCCACAAAATTGCTAATGTTTGAGAGTGTAAAATCAGAACAATTAACCCGGTAAACCAATTACATTATGTTTATAACATCCATTTACCTTTAATCCTGAGAAATTATACATGCTACCAAAATGTCCTTTAAATATTACAAATTCAGGAAAGCCGTGTGTTCTTCGTTGTGGATTCCATAAATAACACATTTTCCCCCTGATGAACAGGACCTTAATGGGTTGATGAAAAGCAGTTGCATTGAAACTTTGGAAGACCATTGATACAAATTTTGTGAACGAGAAGTGATTTATACATGTCTCCGAGATCAGAAGGAGAATGACACATTAGTAACCAGAGATTATAAGTGCATGAAACAGAATACTGAATCCAACATATTTATTAGGTAGACCAACGAATTCCAAAGCGTCCATTCACTGATTGGTATCCCTTCATTTCACATGTATTATTTTACTATTATGTTCATTCGTTTAGCAATTCTTTTTTGTTTTTTTGTTATTGAATTCCAATGGTTTTATTTCGAAAACACGATTCGGCTTTAAACCTACCCTTTATTAACTTGAACTTGTTGAGCGTATAGCTAATAGATTTCACTTCAAAGTGCATAAAATAACACAGTCATAAATGCGACATTCTATAGCTTACACTGTAAGACTTACAGTACTAAAGCTTTCTTTTGAAAATTCAAAAATTAATCACTGACAATTTTCAAAAAGAATAATTGAAACTTTCACCAAAAATTAGCCACCAGAAAACTCAAACCAAAAAAATTATCTTCCAGGATACCTTAAAACCGACCAATGTTAATTATAGACAATGCTCAACTCTCTTGAAGCAATAATTCCGTTCCTTCCAACTATATTGAACATGTGTTAGGCAAACTACTTTCTTCAAAGCTCACATTTTGTCTGTTGGTCAGAAAGCATCAGCAAGTACTATGAATTAATACCTCAAATAATATTAATTCCAAATTAAAAATATATTCATTTCATCCTTACAAATGCATTGTAAGACCCTAACTGACTCATGCATAACCTGCTTGAATTAACGATACCAGTAGTAATACGTAATCTAAATATACTAACGCGAAATGTCATTGACTGACAGACTGACTAATCACAAAATCTCAGGAACTACAAAGCTTACAAGCTTGAAATTTGGCACGTAGGTTCCTTTTTATGTTTTGACCTCCACCAAAAAATGATTTTACGAAAGTGCAGACCTAAGGGGTGAAATGGATGTTGAACTGTTTATATATGTTTTCCACCATAATTCTGGAGCGTTTGGAGTCATTTCAACCGAAATTGAAACGTAGACTGTCTGGCTGCAAACATTGTGGGGGAAATACATCCCTGGCACTCCTGAGGAGGGAGTAGGAAGAGAGTGGAATGGCAAAATCCGATATTTGATTCGAAACCATTATCGGTGCTGTTGAGATGGCCAAGGATGCCCCCAATGCTTAAGTTCACGGTCAGACCAAATTAGAGATAATATATGCCTAGCACCCTTGGGGTAGGAGATACAAATGAGAGGAAGGTAAAAATAACAAAAAGCAGCCGTTATTGGTATTGAGTAAATCAATTTTTCGGGCCGCTAAAATGAAGTGTCCCCTCAATGCCACAAATGTCAACGATCTCCCCCTATAAGGAATAAATACTCTTTGTGTTAGGGGTATGAAGGAGGTAAAATGGAAAAAATAATCGAAAATGAGCGATATGACCGAGTTTTCGGGACCGCTGAAATTCTGGAAGTGACATTCTCGAAGACTTTGAAGACCCAACCAGATACCGGCTGATATATTAAAGAAATTGAAGGATACTGCATTACTCTGGCTCACTAAGCTCTTGAATGGTATCCTCGCAGAAGGCAAGATTCCTTAATCTTGCCGTAATAGTACCTTATGCCCAATATATAAACATAAAGGAGATATTTCTCAGTGTAGTAACTAAAGGGGAATAAAACTCACATCACATACGCTAAAGATGTTCGAAAGAATAATCGCTTCCCGTATAAATGTTTGCTCCCGTATAACTGAAAACCAATACGGCTCCACATCTGGAAAATCGAGTATTGACGCTATACAATTAAAATTATGATGGAAAAACATCTTGCGAACAAAGACAATCGACACCTCTTATTCATAGATCTGGAAAAGGCGTTTAACAGAGTACCTAGAAAACTGGTATGGCAGTCACTAAGAGTCCAAAACATAACCCTAGTCCAAGATGTGTATAAGGATACCAAAACCCGCATATAAAGCCCTGCTGGCCTCAGTGATCCGTTCCACGTAGAAGAAGGTGTTCATCAAGGATCAGCTCCAAGCACACTAATATTTAACCTTTGTCTGGACTACATCACACGGGACATAAAAAAGATATCAGAGTGTATACTCTACGCGGACGATACAGTCCTAACATCCAAAAGCGCAATAGATCTGCAAGAAACATTTAGTAGATGGGTAAAACAAATAAAGCGCCATGGACTACTCCATAAGTCGGAGTAAAACCGAATACATGGAGTGTAACTATGAAGAGGTTAGAGAAACGGGTTGTGATATGTACATAGTCAACCGTGCGTTGCCCAAAGTGGACAACTTCAAGTATTTAGGTTATGTGCCCACCCCTGACGTAAACGTAGATAAAGATGTTGAACACAATTAATGCGGCGTGGCTCAAATGGATATCGTTATCAGGTGACCTCTGCGGCAGGAAAATGTCCATACGAGTAAAAGGGAATATGTACAAAACTGTAGTACGAACACTAATGATATATGAGGCAGAGTGCTGGACCCTTAAGAAAGCACATGAGCAACAACTACATGTAAACGAGATGAATATGCTCCGATGGGCAGGAGGAGTGACCCGACTGGACAAAGTGCGAAATGAGGATCGTTTAAGATAGCGCCCATTGTCGAGAAAGTAACAGAAAGACGACTCCGTTGGTATGGCCATATCCTAAGACATGAAGACGATCACTCTGTGAAAAAGGCATTACGGATCCCCGACCGACCCCGAGGAAGAGGACGACCGCCCACCACCTGGTGGTCAAGTATGCAGAAAGAGATCCACTGCGAAAACCTGAGAATACAGACAAGCCAAAATAGAACTCTCTGGCGCAGACGTACAAAGAGACCCGACCCCAGATGAACTAGGAAGAGGGTTGGACAAAGAAGAAGATTCTAGAAGTCCTAAATGAACCCACATTCTCCCCCAGGATCCATAGGGAAGGGAATTTCCTGTAAAAATTGTTGAATATGTTGGATACCAGTGACGAGTCAACTGTTTTCGGCGTCGTTGAGTTCATAGTGACATCCTGTTATCGTGTTAGTCGAAATTCAGCCCTCATGAAAAAAAATATTGCTAGCACCATTTGGGTACGGGATGGAAATATGTAAAAGTATTCTCAGTGGATACCAATAGGGATATGAGAAAAAAAAACGTTCGAGTCATATTACTGAATTCACGCGAGTAAAGCTGCGGTTACTCAGCTAGTATCGCATAAACCTTTCATTTCTCCAAAGTCTTGTAATTCCAATTGGCAACACCAAATCCCAACAACAGTTGGCCACCTATTTTTCTTGTTAACCAAGTATTATACTATAATTCCGCCTTATCCAAGCATAATCATTTCAATCTAGGATAGCAAGCAAATGTCCCTTCCCAAAAGATATCTCAATACTCTAAAAATGTTTAAGTCTCCAGCCTAAAATTTAAAAATAGATTCTGAATTATATTCTTAATCATGATCTTAATGTTACACTTATTGAGTAAAAAACAGTTTTTCTTAAATTTTCAAACCTATGTTAGGTCATAAGGCCAACCAGACAAAAAATTATTTTTTTAATCTATTAGAAAAATAAATTCGCGGCATCAAGGAAATTAAACAAATTGTGGATCTGGTTGCATTGCTCTATAACAATCAATCATTACTTCTGATCATATCAATGTTCGATTATTAATTCACCCTAGTATCCATTACGCCATACTATTATAACAGGACCAAGGTTGGCGAGGGTTGCGTCACCGAGATCGTTCGAATGACCAAATCGAAAACAGTAAAAGGAGAAGTAGCTGAGCTATGTATGCCCCATGGTTTCATATCAAACTCCATGGTTCAAACCCAAGAGATTGAATTAATAGAACAAAACCGTTGAATGGTTTTATTGAGTAAAGCTCCAACTTTCACATGAATCAGCGTCAGATGACATATGGATCCACACTGAAGCGATTGAACATTCTCAGAAAATAGGAAATGGGAATAGAAACCAACAGAGCGGTTCACGATCCAATGTATTGATCAAGTGAATCAAGTCAACTTAACCGCTTTACAGAGGAGTAGTAATACAGAGGTTGGATAGGTGGCGGAGGTGAACTCCGTAAGTCTACCCACTATTTATATGAAATGAAAGTTTCAATGTTTGTGTTCCTGGTCATTGAAGGAGCTTGCAACGTCGCGTCGAGCTCTTGCGGGAAGATGGAACTTTGCTAGTTCAGTTACATGCTCACAGCACCATTAAAACGCACATTACATTAAAAATTCATTAATACGTTCACTATTCCAGGAAAACGGACGTATATTTTTCAGCTCTTCAGTTTAAATAAAGTTGAAAATTGATTATATCGATTTTATAAAACTGTTGATCATCTGTATTTGAAAGATACGACCGTTTCTAGATTATTCTGAAAGAACAACATTGATTAAATGAAACATTATATATTAAGTTGGAGTAATTCTGTTAATTTATATCACGTCTGTCACCTAATCGTTTACCTTTAAATATAATTTTAGAGAGAATTCTAACTATAAGTGTTTCTCTATTACAAATTTGATTCATGAGATCACATAAAGGGAAAACTACTGTGTAAAAAGTTCTGCATTGTACTGTGATCGACGAAAAGAGGAGAGAAAAATATTAATATTGACACTTTCATCACGCAGATGAGAGAAGTCGAAACGAGTTTATATCAGTATTTTCACAACCATTATCATCCTGTCCCTTGACATCATCATTACTAGATTATCTTCTATTTATTTGCGCTTTATAAATTCAAAGCGAGTTTAAGGAAACTGGAAATACCATAATATATACTATTGTATAATTGGGAGAGTGTCTTCGGATTCCTTCGACTATCTCAGTCTCAACGGCCAAAAGAAAACAGCAGCGAAGGGGAACCCCTTCCTTCTCCTTGAGAAGCAGCGGGGCGGCAAATTGGCGAGTTGACACCAGGTGGCGGGCGCGTGCGAGGGTTCGCTCAAGAGGCCCGTCAAAGGTTGAGGTGGAAACGATGAGGGCGCTGGTGATGGTGGAGGCAAAGGACTCAGAACGAGTATAATACAGGCTAATAACAGAATTACAATGAAGTAGCCATTTCCTTATTTGGCGTAGGTTAATATTTCATACTTGCTAAAAATATTACTTCACTAAAATATCTTAATTCCAATATTTATTCTTCTATAATACGGCATTCATCATCTTGTCTTCTTCGTCAATAGATATCCATACTGAACAATAATTACAAAAAAATGTTTGGATAATTTGGATGCAAAATATTATGTATATTGTGCTACAAAAGCCTCCTAAGACGTTATAATTGATTTGTTCTAGCTCAGTTCGGTCCAGAAAGCAATCGTACACAATATATCTTACTCCAATCCCTACATAAATACACCATAAGCTTGTGCTAAGGGCTACAACACCATGATTAATTAAAAACTCATTGAGCGCCACCTGTTACTATCAAGCTAGTGATTTTAATTAATAACAGAACTTTAATGTTAATATTATGACTTGTTGGTCTAATAAAAACAGGGATAACGATGTTGGAACAATGAAATACATATATGAAACAATGAACAACATGAATTTATTCAGCAAAAATTACTCCAATTGTAAAACGAAAATGAATTTTATCACCAAATACGAACTTGAAAAATTATTTTCTTTAAATTACTCACATTCAATTTGACTTTTGAATAACACAATGAAACAAATTTTAAAAAATAGATTCTCTCTTCTTTTGAATAACATAATGAAACAGCTAAGAAAAACATAAATTCTCTCTTTACATACAGCTTTCTTGAATTGAATATTCGTGAAGGATTTCTTTCTGCAACTGGCACCTTGTTTCTCCTTCAAACGCCTTGTTCTCACACAGACACTCTGCTAGCATCACAGTAAATGCTTATTGGAGATCTAGTGACCTTGGGTCTCCGTTCCTCACACCACCAAAACATTCTCCCTTTGAAACAGTACAGGTGTTAGAAAGGAAATATAACCAACCTACTGGAGTTTATTGATCACGTAAATTCTTACGAAACACCACAACACGATGTTGCGCAATAGCTGCACCGTCTGTTCACCGTCACAAAATTTAATTAATCAAAATAGTTTGCAATTATAATGAATGTTCAAATCAATTATTCACAGTTCATCACTACTTATAATTTCACCAAGTGCTTGATTATGCAAGTCCTTTGAATTCATCAAATCGTTGTAAATTCATATTGCACTTATGGCGTTAACTGAACAATAATTTATAATTATTAAATTTCTGTATGAAATATCATGATTTGTTGAGGTAATCAGCATTATAAAGTTCATTAGCATCGTGCCATGCATATTGCTAGCTCACAATCACTCTTTGATCAAAATCTTGAATAATTTTACATAAATATACAACTTTATCTAATTAGATGGAAGATTAGAATTAGAACGTAATTAGAATAATAGGAACATCTGATAATTGTTCAATAAGTAAATTATTGCAATTCAATGTAATTACTTTTATACTTCATCAACGAGTTCCGCGTGTTCGTCACTCTACCGAGCTGNCTACGTCATCTGAGCTATCGGCACCTACTGGGGCGGAATACTTATCGTATTCCCAATTTATGCTCGCGACGCAATTGCTACGGGGTTTCTCACCTACTTCTAGTGACCCCGCTGCGCGCGCATTTCCTACCTACTTTTATTAGTTAGTGACATTCTTATCCAAGTGTCTTCTTGGTTTCATAATTGTTTCTACTCAAAATCATCACAAATACAAAAATAAAATAAAAACATTAATTAACGTGTCCAAATAGACATTATTGGGACAATATGTTAACATTATTTTAAGAAAATAAAAGTTATTCATATACTGTCTACATTTTATTCAGGAAAGAAAAGTTTTAACCTAACTTAAAATATGAACAGGAAAAGAAGTAGACGTCTTGAGAGGACAAAGTGGGAATAGTAAGGTAAAGGTGTTACGTATATCAAGGACCATGGTCTCAGACAATTAGATCTTGAATATAGGGATGTCTTGAAAGAACTAGTTGTAAAGAATCTCAAAACAATAATTGAATAAAAGCATACGAGGGTGATAGGGAGAAAACCGAATCTCAAATACACCATAGAGGTGCTGAATGCAAAAATAAAGTTCAATGTTGTGGTTAAAAGAACGAAAGTAACATAGAGTCTGTAAAAGCGGTCAAACTACATGGCTTGAATAACAGAACATCATTTGTGCCAAGGAAAGACAGGGATGTGTATGAAACCTTTCTCCTCAGTTCGCTCATTTTGCTTTTTTGAACGAAGCACATACCGATTAACAGCACAGTTGCTTCAGTTGTATAAGGGAGTAATGGTTCCGATGCTGAAACACAGTATAAGATCCTCATAGTATAAGTTGTGAAACATAGTATAAGATCCTCAGGAATGTGAAACAACGGTAAATTCTAGAGAGGGTGCACCGAATGTATTTGATGAGATTAAGTGGAATCATCGGACAATATCAAGTGATGCGCTGAATGTACAGGTGGGAGCCTTGCCAGTAGGTATGTGTATACAGAAATGGTTCCTACGAGCGATCATGAGTAGAGAGGGAAAAATAGATCTGGATGTGAGAATTGACATCGTATGAAAAAGGGTGGAAAAAGCAAATATCAGAGCCATTGCTCATAGTCTGGCAAATACGCTGGGAGAAATCTGAAAAGGGAGGCATCTTTACACTTTCATACATGATGTACGCTTCGCAGGAAAGAATAGTAGATGGTTTCGACCAGGACCACCAGAAGCGGAGGTTTTGACTGGGCACGATGATTTCAAAATATATTTGCGGCGTTTCGGATTGATCAACGACAGGACATGTGAATGTGGAATGGAAGAAGAGACAAGGGATCATGTTTTTTGGGAGTGTTCACTTTACGGACCGGAAAGGACGGAGTACATACGTCATATGAGGACCGAAGGTATAGTGAGAGAATTAGGGAAGGTAATGATCGATACAGAGATGAAATATTATAAATTCATAATATCCAGCTTTAAGGAAATAAAGGATTCGATGAAATGCTAGACGGTTGAATACCACCCTTCTCCCTGTAGATAGGGATGTAAAGTAGCGTACGGGTGGTAAAGCACCGTAGTCTGACAAAGGACAACACGGAAATAACGAATGAGGGACAGCGAACAAGACTAGACAAGATGAAGAATGAGAAGAAGAAGAAGAAGAAAATAGAGACTAACGAAATTGTAGGGGAGTGTTGGAAGAAGCAGACTCGACACGAAATAAATTAGTGTAATAAATAAATCAATAACAACACCTAGGTGATCAATCTCGTTTCTGTGGTAACGACAACCGCTAAATGCCATTTCGTTATTGTCTGTATTATATGTATTACTTCTACTTTTAACGTTATTTTTACAATCAAGAAATAACAATAAATTACACATACGACCTTTTTATGGACGATTGCGATGTAAATATGTTTTGTACACTTAAATATTTTCTCAGCGAATTCTATTCCCTTCAAATTGTTGTCATAATACGAAGTGGATACGAACTCTTAGAATTTTCAGATTGGGATAAATATGTAGAAATTTCAATTTTTGTGTGATTTTAAACTTATCTCTTTTTATATTAAAATATAAAATATGTAATGGGGATTTTTTAATTGATCAAAGCGATGACTTATTAACTGCCTCATAGTACAATTGTTATACCATCGAGTTGGATCGGAGATAGAAGATGGCAGGTGAGAAGCAAAGAGAGACTGCGGAGTCAACAAATGTAGCATTGGTGTTGGCAGGAGACGGCCTTGTCAGACGACAGGCGCTGAAAGAAGGAGAGTGGAGGCGGCGGCGTGGCTTCTTTAGAGCCGGCTGTAGCCAGCGAAGCGTTAAGTCACAGCACGCCCTCAAGTGCCCCTGTCGTACACTCCACCGACATTGCCTCCACCCCCACCTGTGTACGTAGTAACGGACACGCGACTCATCGACTCTTGTACTCCTTAGGAAAAAACTCTCCTCCTCAAAGTCATCGACATTGTTCCATCTATTTGTATGATTATATAATTTCTTCAACATTCTAATTCTGCATTCAGAACTTTTTACAATTAAAAGAGAACTTTCACAAATTTCTAAACACTCTCAAAATTGTCTTCCATAAAATATTATTATTTAGGTGTGTATGTGTTTGGATTGCGATATTCTGCGTAACATTAATCGAAGAAAAAAAATTCAAAAGTTTAGTAAATAGTATAGCAAAATCTGTTTCTCAAGTTTCTTTTACATTTTTATTGCCTTCATTTAATAGTAACGAATGCTCTATGACTATACGAGGATTATAAAGAATTCAAACATTTCTTGATTAATGACTTGTTCTGCCTTGAGGGCGTATCTCTTATTGTTATTGTGACTCCACTGATTTATTTCATTACGATGTGAGCAAAGGTGTTTTTCTTCATAAAAAAAGCGACGTTTTTAAGTGTTTATGCGTCTGGTATGTGATGTAAAGAAAGTATTTTAGGTTGTTTAAAGTGTTAAAAAAATTTATGCACTTGACGAGGACTGTGATCGTGGTCGAAATGTTATGTGTTTTAAACGTAATAAACAAATAGTCCGAAAGTGACGAATCTGAGTTTTATTTATTTGTATTTTATTGAGTAACGGTATCTTTGATTATTCAAACTAGGATATTTCAATCATTTCCCTTCCTCTTTTAGGTGATTACAATGCATCATATGGATTTTTGCTATTCGTAAAATATTTATAATGAAATATCTATTGAAGAAATGTTATCTATAATGTTTTAAGTTCATTTTATGATTTCAGGATAAATTTTAAGAGACATTCTAGGTTTCATTACGTCATGATAAAAGTCGTTCGTAACTATTCTCCCACAGTAGATAAAAAACGCCTAGATACCATTCATACAAATGTATCGGTCCTTTTATTGCCGTTAGTCGATGTCTTATTTCGTTTCCGATTCAGTGGTAGAGCTTCTCCCATAAAATATTACTGGATTCGAATTAACTTACATTCCACCGCGTCGGATAGGATCGTTGTCTGATTTACTCGCGGGTTGAATACGCTACGTGTTATTTTGTTCACTTTTCTTCTGATCATATCAAGTTTTTTATTTCTACAAATTACCTTTGATGTGGTCTTCATTTTATTTACTTTTCTCTGTTATTCTGATTCTCTTGTCTGATTGGTTTCTTATCCTACGAAAAAGTATTATGCTCTATCTTTTTACATTTCCCGATATTGAGAGATACATACCTACATGTTGACAAATTACAGCGTGATGTCACGCAAAAGATCTTGAACTCCGCTCGTTTTTCTCAAGTTAATGTCTCTGAGATAGGAATAAAATCAGTATAGTTTGATTGATTTATGTTGTCAGTAAATAACAACAATTGTGTCGTATGTCTCCGAAAATCTTCGCACATCATAAAAACACATTTACCCAAAACAGACTAAAACTAAAAGTTATTGATGTAAATTAAGTCGTAATTTATAATAAAAGAATCAACTGGAATCGTTACCTCAGAAAGAATGAGTGAATGGAATAGTTATAAATTTGCCGTATAATACTTCAAGCATAAATGTAGTTATACAAATTTTTGCTTCATGAAGCAGGCGCCAATTTCAATTTACATGTCCCCTTCAACATTGCACTTTTCAAATTATATTTGCTTCTTTCGTCATTTAATTTATTTATTTTGGAAAACTTTGCGGTGACACGTTGCGACGATGCGTACATATGTAACACCGATTCAAAGTCGGAGGACGACGTCTTTACTACGTCGTCACATGACGTTTTGGAAAACCTCAGCGTCGTAAAAATATACATATTCAACTGATAAAATATGGATAACTGCGTAGCCAACCCGCAGGGATGTTACATCGATTCGACCTCGCAGGGAAAACGTTTTTCGGTGGCGTTAACTCATCTTTGTTCAACTTTCTTGACGATGTTGAACGTTTTCCGACATTGATTTTCGTCGTCTCGTGTCGTATAGCGGAGTCGTCTCGTCTTCACGTTCCGACCGACGATCGTGAAGTGAGCTCAACGTTAGCGATTTCTGCGTGGGGAAGGTTCAATATTATATTTCACAATACAGTACGATGATTAGGAATTTGCGTAGCTCTTATGACGAGATACTTCAAAAGTTTCAAAATTATTTCATGTAGTTTACCTTTTAATAAAATTTCTTATTTCAGTCTTCAACAGCAAAGTATTGAGTGGTATTTCAGTACATTGGATTTATTTTCATAAATATCATTCGAAATGAGTACAGCATCATTGTAACTGACAAATGAAATAATTCATTGTTCAATAGAAGGTGTTACAAAATTTACGAGAAATATGCAGTCTTGAAGAAAATAATGAAGACGTATTACCTTTAATGGCTCCACGATTTTCTCTCTTTACATTTCCTTCCCAGTTTCGAGACATCTTAAATCAAAGTTTCCACTTAAACATAGAAAATTATCCACTCTCATTACTACACTCAGCCAGCTATTCCGGAATATATGACGTGTAAGAAGTCACGCTCAGGTGTTTCTCTGATAACTGTCATATGTTGGTAGATTTGAATTCTTTCGATTCAAAAAAGCGGTCTACCTATAGATTTCTGAAAACTTCTCCTACTGCTATCTTCATTCCAAGTCTTCCAACACTTGAGTTATTTTTAAAACGAGGGTTTATTACAAAAAAGAATCCTACAAGTGGCACATTCCCACTGCTTCCACTGACAGGTATCCCCGAGCACCTGAAGTATTCCTTCCGTTACGATGTCGAGACAAGATGAACATGGACCTCTTTTGGAAAGTTCAAGATTCCTACTGATCCTATTACATGTATTACAAGTGTTCTCAAAAGTATTTAATACCACGAGAAGATGTAATAGCTTCACAAAATTTTGGTAAGTTGTTCCTTACAATGTGCAAAATTTGATTCAAAGACTAAGCTTCCAAATAATTTAATACGTAATTTCAATTTTTACGATATATTTTATTCTATTTTAATAAATCACAGGTTCTATCAAATATATGTTTTATGGGCAGTTGAAATTTACTCGTACTTGTCCTATAAAATTGAAAATGGTAAAACCGGATTATAATTATAATAATAAAAATTTTCAGAAATAAACTGTTTAATAAAAAGTTCACCACAATANGAAAATGGTAAAACCGGATTATAATTATAATAATAAAAATTTTCAGAAATAAACTGTTTAATAAAAAGTTCACCACAATAAATGTATTTTTCGGGAAAGAAATATATTGAGAGTTTAATATTAAAATAATACTGACAGTTTAATCTTCTGAAAACCAGCATTATTTGTTTGTTTTAATAAATGGAATATTTTACATATACATGGACAAATCGCCCGAAAAGAGTGAAAATATGACGATAACGTTAGACAAATACATCGAGTCGAGAAAATTCCTTGCTTGAGGAATAATTGCCCCAATAAAAAATCATCTTCGAAAGAAGTCATCGGAAAGTACTCAAACGAAACATAAAAGCGGTATATAAGTACACTCACAGACGAAACACGCGAGTTAAACATATGACGCCGCGTCGTTTTACGTAAAATACGAGACAAAATTCCAGAGACCAACGTCGCTTCGGCGCTCCAATTGAAAGGTCTCGGTTGCTGGCGGAGAAGTCTCATGCAGCGAGCGACACGAGCGACGACACACGGCCTGAGGCGGAAGCTCACGGTGAGATGAAAGCTCCCCACAAACACCTCGTGTGTCGCCGCCGGAGAACCACAAATGCTCACTACCAACCCAGAACGAGTTTCCCAAACACAGCGCACGCTCTCAGGGGTAGGTGCACGACGACAAAAAATGCAAAATAGTAGGTGAACAGAGAGAAACAACCTGAAAGTAGATTATATTATCTCGATTCAAACGTATTTCAAATATGTTAATCCCAAGGATCGAATTTTTTCCCCGCAACGCGATGTGGACAAACTGAAATACCTACGATATGTTGTGGGTATATCGGTTCAGTCATTGTCCGAAATCAAATACGTCGTGGAAAAAATTGCTTGCTGAAGCACCGATTGAATCTTCCACTTTGGTCTAACGCAAATCCAAAATACTCGCGCTTATCCGCATAACGCTTAGTTTTACGCAAACACCAATCAATTTGCGTAGTACATGTTGTCCGTCTTTTTTAGTGGTTGGGAAGGTAAGTTTTGTTTAAAAAATCTTTATCATGGATCTAAATAACTTTGTATATAATAACTGAAGTGGCTTTTCTTGAAAAATGTGTGGCAAATACTATAATTTACTATTATTATTAATGTATGATGATGTACTAGTAAATATAAATAATGTGTTATCATGTCATATATTTTTTGAAATTAAAATTGTATTTCCTAAAAAGTGAATATACAAATGAAACGGAGCTAATAGGTAATGTCAGTAGCGCTCAGTCGTGAAGCAAGTAGAACCATATCTCGTGAAACTGAGTTTCCTCAAGATCCGTGCTTTTAAATCCTGTTGAACACCCTGCATATAAACAAAATGTAGAGGACAATGTAAACAATTGGAATCAGCAATGCATACGTGTTCAAAAATAAGGAAAAGTACCAAAATGTGGGCATGAGACCATCACTTTTTCATTCCAAAATACTTCATTCTGTAAATTTTAACAAAACCGCAGAACAGTTCTCGAGAAACATTCCTCAATATAGACTACATACAATCACCACAGAGTACGTTGTTGTACCAGATATATTACTATTATTACAGATCACTTAATGGTATAAGATAAACTCATACTAGGAGAGAATAAAATCATTTTCAATTATTGTATTTGTATGCTCGTTCCTTGCATTTTTTATTGTTTAATGAATGATCAAGAAATTTCATTTTAGGGCAAGCTAAAGCATACTAAATCACATTTATGAAGAAACTTCTATATTAAAGAGAAATTCCTAATGTGTACCAGGATACTTCATCAGGAGCACTATCAACTAAATCGATCAGAACACATTTTAAGTTTTTGGTGATGTAAACCAAACTTATTTTTATGACAAAGGAGTATCCACTATCCATTCCGAATATTGAGTTTTTTTCATCAGATGTTTTTCAAGTGATGATTAGGGGCGACCCGTGACGGAGTGCCTAACACACTCGCCTTCTACCTCTGGGGACGCGGGTTCAAAGTAGAATTCGAGATGGTGGACAAAGCGGTGTTCGCGGCAGGTTTTCTCGGGGTTATCTCGTTTCCCCTGCCTTTCCACCACAACATTCACTCATCATCATTCACCCCTAAGTCATGCATGAATCACCCGCCTCGGGGAGGTGCGGTAGGAAGGGCATCCGGCACCCTAGAAATTACTCCTCCAAATCAAAGTAAGAGACATCATATCATCCACATCTCCGACCCCTAAGGATTTGGGAAAAGGAGGTAAGGCTCCGACCCCTAAGAAATAGGGAAGAGGAGTTAAGGTAAAGAAGAAGTTTTCCAAGTGATGATTTATTCCTTTGAGAAAATGAAGCTTCATAGTTATTACAAATTATCAATGGAGCATAGTTCAAACGCTCGCAATGTAGGTTTGATCACTGATGAAATAGATTTTGGAAACGATGTCATTTATCGTGTAATGAGCCGTTAAATCCTATTGTTTAATAGATGCATTTTTACTAGACACAAACTTCAAAATTGAATTTGAAATAGTTAAAGTAGTGTATTGCACGAGAAATTTCCAATATTAAATTATAACAAAGAAGAGGAAGTCTTTCTCACAAGATTGTTCACGGATGCATTATGGATGAGTAAACTCAATGCAAACGTACTTACTGGGGAGAGATGCCTTCAACGTTTTATTCGTAACAAACGCTCGAAGTCTGTTTGGAGCGACGCTGAATCAGTCATTCGCGAGCTTAGAGGGGCGCAGTCCCAACTAAGTCTACGTTTGAGTGTTTTACTAACCCGTTCATTCATGAACACAGAGGAAAGAAAAGGAAACTATTAGAGATAGAAGCTTGCAATTTTGACACGATTGTTTTGTATGAACTCACAAAGAAAGAAGTTTCTAAAATTCGATTGAAAAAAGGTGAATTAGGGTGAATCGAGACTTTTCGAACTTTCTTACGCTACATCTCACGAACTACATAATTAATATATTATTTTTATATGTAAATGTGCAATTCTTGTCGACTGTATCAATACATAAAAATCGCGAGCAAAATATGAAATTTTGTGGTAATTTTTGTTGATCCTATACTTTTAAGTTCACGTACTTCTAAGTTAAAAAATCGTCATATCATTGGTTCTTCTGGTTGTGTTCGAGACACGTTAAATCCGTTTTATCAACACCATCTCCATTTACTCATCTTCACTCTCAGCACGTCCTTCGCTACATCCATCTCTTCATATGACGTCGCCACCTCCACCTTCATTGCCTTCTATCCAACTACCACCTTCTGAGCCACTGCCCTTAAGTATGGATAATTTAGGTCATTCCCCGTGCGCGCACAGTTGTGAATACACAAAACGAAGATCCGTTAGTTCAGGTAGACGGAGGGCGAGTGCTTTCCCTCAAGATGTGGAAGTGGTCGCTCCTTGTCTGGTGACCAGAAACCCGCTGGCACGCGACCGCTCGTCGAACGACCATAAGGGACGAAAGCATAAAAAGGGGGGAGGAACCGTGCGAAAAATCGTGGACTGACTTGGAAAAATGAAAAAAGGACGATAGATATGCAGATGGGTAAGTAGAGAATTGGTATATTCAAGATTCGTGACCATATATAAAATACCAGCTGATTACACGACGTTGCCTAGTTATTTGTCTTTTACCATTCTTCTTTTTATCAGGAAATAATAAAATCTATTTATAATGTAAAATCAAAATAATTTTAGTTTTTAAAAACATACGTGTAGCATCCTAATTTTACAAATTTATTATTATAGAAATTTAATACAAAACTTAAATTTCACCTCCAGGAGAAAAAATTCATAGATCCTTGGGTGAACCCATCCTTGAACAAGCAATGTAAAGTTGCAGGTGAGAGAAATAAGTCAATCGAAACTGCACCAATTAGCCCGCCATACCACTTCACCCTTAAGAGAGTTAGGGGTATTTAATCCCCCACACGTGCTGAACTAGTAGTTAAGTGGCATCAATTCACTATTAATCTAAAAGTTCCCGAAGTCTGTGGATTAATAATCTTGAGGTTCAACAAATGAAATAGTTTTTAAACTAGCCCAAGTTACGTTTTTTTACTGAAAAGTTCTTCATGGCTTGTTAACTTTTTGTATTCTTCATGGAACAATACTCTATCTACCACTCTAATCGCAACTAGGATTTAAAGATTGTGGTGACGATAGTGGTGACACAAACTTTTAGACCATCCCGTTTCTTCTAAGGCTTAGTACTTAAGCAGAGTTGACTGCAACTAAGATCTGTTCGACTCTGACATTGCCCTGAAGAAAGTCACAGCCGGATAGTCAAACGTAGGTGGTTCTGTCTACTGATGCGAGACGCGGTTTGACCCGGACAAGTATGTATTGACTCCCTCCTCGGATGCTCACGCTTTTATAATATTACAATAACATTATAATATTACTATTNATTGCCCTGAAGAAAGTCACAGCCGGATAGTCAAACGTAGGTGGTTCTGTCTACTGATGCGAGACGCGGTTTGACCCGGACAAGTATGCATTGACTCCCTCCTCGGATGCTCACGCTTTTATAATATTACAATAACATTATAATATTACTATTGTTACAATAAGTATCATTAATATTACAATAACTCATATTTCAAGAGAGAAAATATTTCATCAGAATCAACATCAAAAGTCATTATTCAATGGAAGTCTTCTAGAGTTTGTTAAGATTCTACAAACTGTAACTACGTGGCAAAGGACCAATCGACGTTACAGTCACAATGAGGATACACTAAAATCATGTGTAATCGGTAGCGTAACGTTCGTTCGTTCATCTGACAAAGGATCGCCATAACAACAAACTAAACAAAAGCACTTATAAATTTCAGCCATCCCAAGACCGCATCGTCAATCTTGTGTATATCCTCCAGATCTCCGTCAAAATCAAATTTTGTGCAGTCCAATAAGTTGTCCATGGTCTGGATCACACCACAGTCACACATTGGATCCTCTCTCATCCCCCACCTTTCCAGGAGTCTCCTGCAGCGACCTACGCCCGTGCGCACACGATTCAGAACCGCCCAACTCCTTCTTGGAAGACTAAAACCTTCCAGCCTTCTCGTTGGATCTTCCACAAGACACTTGTTCCGATTGTTGAAACGTTCCCAAGATTTTCTCCATTCTTCTTTTCCTTCACACTCTCTTAACTCCTCCTTAATTATGCACAGTGGTCTTCTTAACTTTAGTCGATTCTGAGTTAATGTCGCGACGTATCGGGAGAACTGGGTTTTGTTGATTTTTTAGAAGAGTGTTTACGATTAATTTGTCTTGCCTGATACTAGGTGGTTCAATATTTGAGATAACTGGAAGCCAGTCAGTTGGAGTGGGCTTGAGAGATCCTGTCATTACTTTCATCGCGTCATTCAGCTGGACGTCCACATTTGACACGTATACAGTACGTACCCAAACTAAAGCACAGTATTCTGCCGTGCTATATTCCAGGGTTAATGCTGATGTTCTTAGGGAATTAGCATTACTGCCCCAGGTCGCACCGGTTAGTTTTGTCCGAATGGAGTTCCGAGAATTTAGTTTCTGTTTTGAGTTTTCGAGGTGCATCTTGTACGATTAGATACGATGTAAAGTTATTCCCAGATATTTGGGGGAGTCTTCATGTCGAATTTTGTGTCTATTTAGTGTCAGGTACAGTTTTCTATTTGTAACACGGTTGTGTAGGTGTATAACAATAATGACTGTCTTGCTATGATTTGGAGTATGGTACCATTTTGTGTAGTATGCTTGGAGTGAGGCTAGATCACTGTTAAGAATTTTCTCCAATTCTTCAAAATATTTGCTTTGGTATGCGATGACCAGGTGATCATCATGGGCGAATTTTCGGGACTTGATGTCCGCAATGTACATGTTAAAGAGCATGACAGCTAACACTGATCCCTGGTGTAGTCCGTCACGTAATGTTATGCGTTTGCTTTGCTTACAATTCATGACAACTCTCATTTTCCTGTTTGTTACCAAATTTTTGAATAACCTCAGAGTATGTTTACATTTAAAAGTTCTGGTTAGTCTTGCTAGTAATCCATCATCCCAGACCATGTCGTAAGCCGCTGCGAGATCAAGAAGACCATGTCGTAAGCTGCTGCGAGATCAGTTTTTAGATTCTCCTGAAATTTCCTTTCAACCACAGTAGTGAGGTCAATGCTTAATCGGGAAGAACGGCTGCTTCGATATGTGGACTTAGCCTGCCGCAGAGTACTCTTTCAAATAATTTCTAAGAAGTACATAACAATGAAGTACCTGTAATTTCAAGGATCGTCGCCAGACTTTCCGGGTTTCAGTACGCCAATGATCTTTGCTTCTTTCTATATATTTAGTAATGTATTCCGCTTAATACAATCGAAAAAAACCAGGCTAACCACTTAATGCCTTAGTGGCCTAAATATTTCAAATAATCCGTATGATATCATCCAGTCCGCCTGCTTTCCCACATTTCATGAGTTTCAGTGCTTCAATTACCTCTTCTGTACTAACGGTTTGCACAATGTCATTATTTACTTGGTTTTGCTGTAAGATATTCTTGATTTCGTCTCAGTTCTTTTTCTTTTCTTCTTGGCTAACGTGGATTCTGGATGTCTTTCTAAGGTGTCCTGCCAGTTGATTTGGTGTTATACTGGGAGCTAGGGATTTGATGGTTGTTGTACTACTCAGTTTCCTCAATAACTGCCAGCTCTTGCGATTAGAATGTGTAAAATCTATATTCTCGACTATCTCTCTCCATCTTCGTCTGCCTTCTTCGTCCATTGCCTGTACTAGCTGTTATCCAACTTGTCTGACCTTTACCTAAAAATTCATCCAGTCATCTTCGACATTCAGTTGTCCAGCAAGGTGTGTATTCTTTTCTGGAGTCTCGCGGAATTGTCTTGGTGGCTGATTTAAGTATAAGGTTTCTAAATCTATCATATTTATTTGGAGTTGGGATTAACTGTTTTTTCAACGAGTGTTTGGTATCCGGTCCGGTCGGCTTTCCTTAGGTTCCAGCGAGGTTTTGGAGGACATCTGATCACAGGTATAGAGAGACCTACTTCTATGATTATTGACCTTTCTTTGCTACTTGGGAAACCTTCCAGTACTCTTCTAGTAGAGCTGTTACTGTTATTCCGGTAGTTACAATGGTCCAATCAGGTGTCGACGACGTGCTCCACACCTGAGAGAAAAAGGTTGCTCTATCTTTGGGGTCATACAATAATTGGAAATAATTGCATCAGCCTAGCCGGTCACTTTCTCGCCGTCTTTGTTGCATTTTGGATATCCTCATATAGTGTGGTGAGAATTAAAGACCCCTGCATACAAAACAGGGTGGTTGGCCGTTGGTATCTCAGTTGGCCATTCTTGGGAGGGTGGTTTGTAGGTATTATAAATTGTCAAATTCCCACATTTGATGCCCATGGCATGTGTTGAGTCTGTGCTGATAGTTGTGGTACTGCCTATCAGATCTTAACGCACCAGGGTCGCGATTCCATGTTTGTCATGACTTCTGTAAGCAATCGTTTCTATAAGTAGCGTAACTACAAATCATGAGGCCCGGAGCGGGATCATTTTGGTGGCCCCCTGTTCCAGTCACACACAAACGTGTTTCTATGCTGTGTTAAGGACTTCGAAAAAAAATTGAAATTGGGACCGGGTAAAACACTGCGTGCATTTACATTACACATTCCAGTTTGAAAAGCATGAAATTGAAAAAAATTGAATAAGTGAACTCCACATCCCTCCCCACCTTTTTCGTCTTCCATATGGGATCGAGTTTTCCTATGTTTTTAGATAATGACAATATTTTTTTTCTTTTCTTGTAGCCGTTTTCACGACTGACTCCGGCTTAATACCATCAGATTTGTAATGAAATAAGAAACCACGACATTTGACTCAGAAGCTCATGACGTTACTACGAGCGCCAGGTTCTCAGTTATTAATGACACTCCGTCGAGTAACGGAAGCAATGTACTTGTGAAAACGACACTAATATTGACATTCAAGGGTGGATAGAGGTAATATGGTGGAATGAAAGGAATAACTGCCGCCGCCGGGTCCGCGATTGTAACGGCGTCGTCGGAGGTGACAGGAAAGATGGCAGCGAGCGACAGTTGCATTGGAAAGTTATGGGGGGGGGGGGGAGGGTGAGCAGCGCACGCCACAATTTAAAACACATTTGGACCGACACGGGCAGTCAGTTGCGGTGGAGGGAGTCAAAGGGGCAACGAACTGTGATCAGCATGTAAACAGAGCTTGCGCGGGGCGTCGGAAGGGGTGCGGTCGCGACGTTGGCGATGCTGGTGGTTGTGGTGAAGGAGGATGGCGGTGACTGGCGTACCAAGCCAAGCCAGATGACGCCAGACGCACGTGCTGCAGAGACATTTGGACGTTTAGTTTCTACAATTCAAAGCCAATTTCTGTTATTTGAACAGGGACAAAGTAGGTCTGGTGTATACCACAATTTCATTTCCAGAGAAGTAGTTATCTGAAGAATAGAAGCTATACTTGAGAAACAATTAAATGAACGGGTTATTTTATAAATTTATAGTCATATATAACCACATTCAAACTTCATTTGTATGCTACTCGAGAAAAATTCCTGACATATATGTTATTTTAACCTTTGAGATAATTTTAATGTAAGCGAAAACCATAAAAAGGAATTTTAATATGGTAAAAAGGCTTATCGAAGCTCTCTAGTATTATTTATGCAGTCAAGTTTACTTCTTCGTTTATTTTCTATGATCACGTAAGGATGAACCGGACTAAATCTTTTTTTTTTTTTGTAGGTTTTTATTCATATCTTGGGACCATTCTCACCGACCACTTCGCAAAATATGACGTAGACAGGTCGGAGGTTTGGTATTTTTATTGATAGTGGAAAGTGTTATTCGGTCACATTGCGAGTTTGAATGAAAATGCCCTCTCAAGAACATTATATGAATACAAAATTAATTATGTGAATATAAATATGATATAATATAGTTTTAAAATATAAATATGGTTTTATGAATTATTTTGTTAAAACAATCTATTTGCAAAAGCAGATGAATTTCCATAATTGTGCATATAAATAGATTGCATTATTGCTTTTTAAAACAATGTGATTCGTGAAAAAAGGGTATTTCAAAGAAGTGAATTTGCACATATCTGTAATTGGATGGTTATTTTTGTTTAATATTTTATATATAAATGATATAACATTTGCATTCTGAATTATTTCTAAGTTTAACTTGGAATCTGGGTCACATTTACATAAAGCGGATGTTGATAATGTCTTGATGGCCTCATGACCCGGTACACACTGCGCAAAACGCAGTCTCTAGACGTAAGCTTATTCTTTACACCTTTTTTTCAACCTCGATTTCTGAAGATATTTATGTTACAATAAAGACGAACATTAATAATGCAACTTGCCTTATTGCAAGTTTACTTGGAATTACTTATATTGTAATGTATGGTATAAATGTAAGATAATTTTGCAGAAAATTTAAATGTCTAACATCACATATTTTCTGATAAACTTCCAATTTTTTAAATCAACTGCAAGTAACTATAACTCTAGAAAGCTTTGTGTTATAATAGTTACATTAAGTGTTTGCTTACAATGTCGTAAAAACCTGGGGTGTTTCGTTATTTTAGAATATAGAACCTTAAATAGTTCGTTCGTTATGTTACTGATTCTGTAGCTCATCTTTGTAAGATAATTCCGAATGACTCAGAAAGAAGAAGCAATACTATTGGAATGAAACAATTACCATTTTACAATCAACAGAATGCTCACGTTAACAACATTACAACCAAAACACTAAAGAGAACATGAAGCAATATTTCAATTCTTGAATAACACGATGACCGCTCATCTTCTTTGTTGTGCACCTGCCGATCTAACGTAGCGATCATCGGCTTCACCTGGACATACGAGTATAGCATAATAACTCAACTCCTTTCACCATATTTGGTACTGAGAAAGTGACTTTACCGCTTATGAAGTCTCTCCAACCTTTAGCAAACGTGGACAATCCCATAGCTAACAAAAGTGCTTCCCATATCTGCAAGTTAGCACCTATTAAAATCACGAGATGCCACTAAAAGTGCAACAACAAATTCAAGTGTTTTCCAAAGTGCACATTTAGACTTAGTAATTACTATTTCCAAACCTGACTACAGTTAAAATTTTCTTTTGTAATCCATCTCGAATCATTTATCCATCCATCGGGTAATCCAGATAATAAGTTCTGGATAGATAATGTCTGAACTAATGAATATGTATAGTGTTACTGTGTAAGAGTCAAATCCTTTTTTTCTCGACCGCAACAATTTTTTGGTGAGCGTCCCATCAATCAATTTCACGGATATGTCTCTTAATTAAATGTTTAATTTCCATTTACTATGAAATCGTAGTTATTCTTGGAATAGAACATATTCATATTATAATATGTCTAGAGAAATAATATTTGATAAAGCGCCGCTCTCCTTGAAACCTCTCATATTTTAATTTATAATGTATGATAATGAGAAATAGAACAGTTGATAGGAGAAAGGATAAATAGAAATGAAGACATTCATGCTTACCCCTGGATTAAACAGTTGATGACAGAATTGATGATGAATGGTCATTTAAAACAGTAGATTTCACCTGTGAAGAGGTAATATGAAAGCACACATATACGCGAAGTGTATCATTATATATTAATGTTTTTTTAAATTTTTTATTCAAAATTATCACAACTATTTTTCTTGTTACCTAAATTTATTTTATTTTTCCAAATTAAAATATGCATAATGGAGAGAATTCCATACTAGCAAGAATGTTTATACGAACAAGTCTTCATTCTCTGTGGGTGTCACATTTTCAGTCCTCTATCCCATAGGAGCACTCTCATTACGAATATCCTTGCTCCTTCTTGTTGTTTAATTATAGTATTATGAAATAATTATGTATTTTCACCTCTATACAACATGACACCCTTCAGCTGAAACACTGACGTTCATCAATGTCAGGGTTTTATATGTCATATGACGCACGTTATCCATCAGTCTTTTTATACTTATCCCTTTTGAAAACATTCCATCTAGACCAAATATAGATTCATTAGTTTATGAAGATTAACTCCAGACATTCATTTCCACTGTAACTGAAGCTCCCACCGTACTCGTCTAGCTGCCATACTCTTGCTGGTTGTGTTCTACATGAAACGGTGTGGACTACATCCAACACAACAAAGTTTGTCAATGATATTTTATGATAGTGTATATTTTAAATTTCTGTTCAGTATCATTTTTATCAAGCGATTCATTCAAATAGCACGAAAAAAAAACAATGTGATGAAAGGAAAGAGCAATCGTAAAAACAAGATTATTACTATCCTACCAACATGCAAATCAGCGTGGTGTTCGATTGAACATCAAACAAAAGTAACAATTCACATTATGAATACATAGAATTCACATATGAACAAATAGATCAAATCAACGAATAAAGAAGAAATAAAGAGAAAAGTTAATAATAATATTACAATAATAATTTTATTTCCAGCATCACATTTACAAAAGAAGATACAGTTTAAACTTCCAGGAATACTGACCAATATCCAGTTGCAGGTCAGTTACACGAATAATTGTATGACTACAAAAAATAATGAGTCCGTTTCACCAGTAAATTTCTTTGCAGTCAACATGTTGCTATCTGTGGCGCCCGCACGGAAATTTACTTCAATCTATTAGGCTAATTATCAAAACCATAATTTCTTGAATAGTACACCGATAAAGTGTAACTACAAGAAACATTTAAATTAATTAATTTATTTAGGAATAACTAAGAATAACATTAATTTGCACTCTGAGAAGAACAAAAAAACAAAATCTTACTTCTACAGAACTTATGTGTATATATAAAATATAGATGTAAACGTGCTTACATTCGCTGATGCACACGGAGAAAAATGAAGTAGCCTACTTTTTCGTAGTTGAAGCCTAGGAAGCTACTGGAACTAAGGGAGTAGGTGACCCATGTTGTTCAATTGTCAGAAGGAGCAAAAAAAGATAGCTGTGCCAGCTACCTAAGTGCTTGAGTAAAATATTGGACCGCCGGCTACTCCCAACATTGAGCCGTTTACCTGAAGCTTTTCTCTTGAAGGAAGTGGCGGGACTAGCATTTTCCGACAGCAGTATACTCGAATTGTCGGTCGATGAGGCGACAAGTAACATTTAATGGCGCACGGAAAATATTGGGACGGTTGTCTCCGTCCAAGTGCTACAGATAACATTCAACTGTATTTGAGTGCGCGTACGTAAAATTTGAATGTACCGCTCACGGACTTCATACTGCGTTTCATCACTCTTCTGTTTCGTTCGAACGCGAGGCGTTGTGATGCCATGTGGCCATGTGCCAAGTGTGTATCGGTGTGTATGTTATGAAGAGACCGGTGAGTTTGTTTTGAGTGTAGGAATATCCTCAATGTTTTAATTAAAACATTAAGATACTGTTTTTTGGAATCAACTATTAAAATTTAGATTAATATGCTGCGATTCCAGGACAAGTTCTTGATCTTACAATGAAGTCACCTCATATGACGGGAAGGAAACATTAATCCAACTTATGTTATCGATCTTTTATGAAATATTATGAAATGATGCGCGTTTAGATTCTTAAAACATTGATTGTGACGACTGACGACGAAGAAGTTGTATTGAGGTAAGTTCTTTCATACCCTTCTTCTTTAGAATTCATTAGTAACTCTATTAGAGAAATCATGGACCACTCCATTTCATCACTAGCAGTTAAAGAGTATTGCCAATCACATTGCTGGCTATACCAATTTTAAAACAATCTAAAATTTCGTTTCAAGACGTTTCAATACGTTGCCACATGAGTTTAATATTAATTTGATTATTGAACAATATTATTTAGATTTACTAATTGCTGACTCGGTGTATTTAAGTTTCCAATTTCTCAAAATCAATGAGGCATGAATCAATAACAACATATTTTCAATTATTGTTTGTTTTAATGTGTAATTTTTTATACAGGGCCAGGACTGCATATATATATATATATATATATATATATATATATATATATATATATATATATATATATATATATATATATATATATATAT
>NNCF01128224.1:155663-239778 GCA_002313205.1 Laupala kohalensis | reverse complement strand
TTGTCTTGAATATGGAGACCTAAGAATTTTGTATTCGTAACAGTTTTTAATTGTGTTCCGTTTAAAGAAAGAGAAACCTGGAGTAAACTTCCAAAACGTCTTTTGGAATTTGTCATTCTTTCATAAATATTCCTATATTTGGGCTCCATGAAACTAATCTGGATCCTTTCATTTGAAGCGCTCTATATTATTACTTTTTTCCCAGAGATTTTCAAAAGGAAATACAATTTTAAAAAAATATTTTATAGACAGGTGACTATAACATTGATGATTCTTTATTGTTTTGTATCTTACCGTTCTTTATTATCATTTCTATCGTTTAATTCTGTGATAAGAAGTATTTTAAGATTGTAGTAATTTATATCGTGGGTGTTTTTGTGGAATCTGAAATCTAGTATATTTGTAATTCTCTCTCCTATCTTATCATACAGTTTTGTATTTGGAAAAGAGTTGATTCTGACATCAATCGATACTATTGTAAAGGATCTTTACGTTGAATAATTTGAAATTATCTTCTTTTAAAATTATTATTGGATGACTTCTTTTATGCTTAGGTCTTAAAGATAATTTTGATTCTTTTCATTCAATTTGTATCTTCTTCAGGGGTATATGTTTATATATCTCAAATAACTTTTTTTTACATAAATGCTTTTGATTACTTGAATTAGCTTACAATCTATTGAATTACAACTATAATTTATAAACATTATCCAACTAACCTAACTAAACAAAGAAGTGTATAATACAATGCAGTTACAAGTATTCACGCTAATTTTATCCATTAATATTAATTTATTGATGCCAAAAATCAGTTACAAACTGTGTTTGACGACGTGAAGGATGATCAGCAAATTTACTTTTTGGTAGTAAGTAATGGTCCATTCTATTAATACTTATCAAAGTGCTCACATTGTAGAAAGTGGGAGTGGGAGCAGGCATTAAAGAGCAATCACTATGTTACTCTGTTACTATGTATTAGAGTATGTACATAATTATTATTTATCAACATGTGACACATAACATGCCCATGAAGTAAATATGTTACTGTCCAAGTAGGAAACGTGCCTGAAACCATCAGGGAAAATAAAAAATAATTTTTATTTCCAGCATTGTCTAGTCATTGTTTACAATACCTAATGTGTATCAGGCAAAGCAAATATAATTCTTTTTTGCGAAAACTCTCTTATTCTGGACTTAGCTGAAGTGTTACTAACAGCTATGGAGAAAAAAATAGTGCTGAACAGGTAAAATACTAAAAAAAATTACAGTATTCCATATAATTGTAGGTGTTTAGTAAGTATTACGGGAAATATTGTAGTACTACAAAGCAATAATCATACATTCTTTCGTTCAAACGTGTTATCATTCCACGTTTGAATTTTGTCAGTCGATTTAATAGTATCAACGATTATCTCTTCAACAACATCTCTCCTTCCTAATTTCTCATCAAAATATTAAATAAGTAAAATAAAAAAACCGCATGACCTGCACCTCACCATAGGACATTAAATAATGTGCGTAAATAAGCGTACCAACTATTCATTAAATTAATTTAAAAATTGCTGTAAAACATATCTTTGAGAAATTACACATCCATATTTTAATTTTGAATACATTTTTTCCTTCGTTATCTGTGCCATGTAGCTTGTATACCATTGTAAATATTATGAAATATATTAGTAAATACTCTGAAAGTTGTAAAACGATACCTCTTCCAGCTCCCTGGCTCATAGAGGAGAGCTTCCAAAGTTATTGTGTTGTAGATATTTAGAAGTAATTTTTAAAACATTTACATAGGTGTAAACTTCAAACAGGTTGAAAAATTACTAATAATTTAGAAAATAAATTCATATTAAATTTTATCAAATTTTTAAAAGTGTTTTTCAATTTTATTAGAACTCTTTTAATTGGATGTTGAATGACCCTGATGTCAACATGTACAGCAACATGTATTCAACAAATACTTGAAAGTCAAAGAGACATTATTTTAGATAGTGGTAAATATGAAGTCACATTTTCTTCATGATGAAAATTGGGTGGCTATAATTTATCATTCGGCAGTTCAATAACTAATATCAGTAAATTTTAAACTATTATTTTGCATATTATTTCCACTGAGTGACTTTTTGAAGTTAAATTAGTTGATTAGTGATAATTATTAGAAAAATACAGACGAAAGAAATAATCGTGTTTGTACTACTTGAGACTCTAATATGTTGTATTACTAGTGTTATCTGTCTTCCATTAGGCAGCCTCTACAAGGCCTACGTTATGTGAACGTGCTTAAAGCAAAGTGGGAAATATGATGAATTTTTTCCTCTTTGCGTATCACCTTCGGGCATCGTTAATATTGCCTTGGAATTGTTTAAAATCCCTGAATTTTCCACTTTGCTGGATATATATATATATTTCTCAATATTCAAATATATTTTGTATTTCCTCTCAAATTCATCAAAATATTTCTTGATATCTACTTTTATCTCTTCATAGCTATCTTGAAAGTCTTTCTTGAAATGTAGTACTTTTATGAAGTTTTTAAATGTTGAATATTGAATGTTCACCAGATGCTTACATTTAAAAGAGGAGTCTACAATTTACATGAAATGAATAGTACAAGAACATTTGTTTTCAAAAATATTTGGTCTTAGTGTAATATCTTTGTTCTAAAGACATTCAATTCGATAAAGTAATGTAAATGCATTGATATTTATATTATATTCTTCATGAATTTCACACTGTCAGGTCATCTTACCATAATAAATTATTTTTTTATTTTTGGTTATCTTACAGTGTAACCGCTCTGCCTGCGAACTATGTCATTACAGAGTACTTTAATTTTACTTTTCTCTTAAAATAATATATTTTATTTCTTGTGTTTTCAATTCTTCTCTTCTGTACAATTTACTTTAGTCTGCTGCATGCTTCCATAAGACCTTACTCTAGTCTTCAGCCAATCATTGCACTGTACATTCAAGTTCTAACTTAATTTTGTTTCCCTTCAAATTTATGTTTTGCTTGCCAAAGGTGTGGAGATAGTGGTTATTTATCTGTGTTTGAATTGAATATTCATAGAATGTTATTTTTGTCCAAACTGTTTATCTTTTATTGGGGAAATACAGTTAGAGAATAATATTTCTGATAATATTTATTTCACTAAATTTTTATCTCTATTGTTGAATTTTGAGGTTCCAATGGAGAAAAATTGATGTCAAGCTACCGCCTGTTTGTTCGAATGTTGGAGCTTGCTTGGCTTATGATAAGACTAGGATTTCTTGAAAGCTATTTGACCGCAAGTTAAACCGTATTGAAGCGAGAAGTGTGAGCGTATGTGAGCGTATATGTGTGAGAAATATTAATGTAAGTTACTAAGTTGATTAGAAACGTTAGTCAAATTCAGATTTAACACATTTTGAGACATGATTTAATTGGTAATTATCACCTTCCCTGTGTGTCCACTACTGTGGTATCTAGAGAGAGAGAAAAAAAATTGATAAGTAAGGAAAATATGATTGCAGTTTTACAGTACTCTGTGGAGTAGTAAAGTCTTCTATTTCAAGTTTTGATAGAAGAAAATATTGCAGATATAATTTTCTGAAAAGTTATTCAATCATGCCTTTTTTTTAATATGAAAACAACATGCTTTTATTGTGTCAAATGAAATGTTTTTGAAAACTATTATTCGAGGTGCTTATTTCTTTCATACAAAAGGAGTAGGCTTATGAACAATATTGTTAAAAGAGAAATTAAGCAATATGCTTATTGTAAAATTATATATTATTCACAAAAGTTGACTACCAGATCTGGTGCTCATGAAAATAATCTGATTTCATCTGCCTAAAAAGCAGTTAGGACCTTGTCATATCACTTTATTCAGTTTTTATCCATCAAACAACATCCTAAGGCAGATCTCAGTTAGCACTACCTTCAGCAAAATTTTACTCAATATTGATGATTTTGTCATATTAAACCTCATGAAACCGAGATCTCAATTACTACAAAGTTGAGGGAATGGGCACTATAAGATACAAAACTTTCTTATGGACGCATATTAAAAATTCTTCTCTGAACTCTTACAACCTTTGCCATTATCTTAACCGTACATAGTGTTAAATTCATTTTTGTAGATTTGAGTGAAATGTATTTGTGAAAATTTCTCCAGGTGTATAATTGAATATATTCCTGAAAATGACCTTAAACAGAGGATTCTTTTCTTTATAATCCAAGGTATAAAATATGTCCGTTAATGTACATTTAAAATAAGTTTTTATTTTTTTAGCGAAGTAATGCTATTAAATCATTTTCTTCTTTCTTGTGAAGACTTATAAATGTAGTACCTACGTATAGATGTTTGTAATAAATATAAAAGAACAGCAAATATTTTGTTTTTCATTTCCTTACGTACCACACGACTATATAAGCACAAGCACAAACACATGCTGGCAATGTATGCTAGGCATCACGGCTACTTGCCGAACTCTTCTGCGCACGAAAAAGTAGCCATGAGAGTTACTTTCCTACTCGTGGGCGCTGTCTCTCACTCAACTTTGAAAAGTAGCGACGCTGGTTACTTTAGTAGATGGTCGAAAACCATTCACGTAAAGTAGTCGGCACGACTATTTCGTAGTTGGAGTGGCTCTTTATTTCTCTCTGTGCAATAATGAGTTGACAATTCAAGTCAAATTAATTTATAATTAGTATACACGATAGAGAAAATTATTTAAATGATTATTTGCAATTAATTAATATATTTAACTTCTTACCTTGCTTAAGAAGCTAATACCAGATATCCTTAATAGCCAAGACTTAAGAATTTTACAATATTGTAAAAGTTATACAATGAAATGAAAACATTAGAATCTAAGTAAAATTTATGGAAAACATTTTCTCCAGATTCTGCCTGCGCTAGAAGAGCAGTCTCTGTGAAGGGATCACAGGGGGGAAGGGTCGCAAGCTACATTTCATTTCAACATTTGCTCTACTAAGTGAATTTGATAATGAGTAAGGGCGGGGGCGTCTTTCATCTAAGTGCCTCAACCCCATGGAACCAATCTTCTCGCATCTATTGAATCATCGACGACGTAACTGATCTCCAACGCTTCCATCATCAACCAACCACTTTCCGTTCACCCACTCTTTCCCTATTGTCACCTCGAGCGTCAGCTCATATCCTCAACAACCACCCTTGCCCCCTACTGCTACTACTCACTTGAGCCAGGTGACATGCCGGGAGAACGTACCCTTACCTACCCTTCTTTTGTCGCATCCCCTTTCCTTGTGTTCGATGAGTTATGTCGTAAAACAGAGTTCTTTCCGAACTCTTTTATCTCCGTCATTTTATAGTCGCACGCGACCGACTTGATTTATAGGATGAGGAACGTGCCACAAAAATCTCCATACGAACCTTTTGAAGCTCTGAAACAGAAGGAGAACGTGCGGGAAAATGGATCGTAAATTATCCTCCGTAATTTTTGGTTATGTTTCACAATCCACAGATCGTGAAACCACGATATAGTTTTCCCTCTCATGAGACTTTGAAAAACATAGCGGAAACCCTTAACAGAGTAAATATATTAGTCATCCGATTTCTCTTTAAAATTTATAAACCCCGAACATTGTGTCGAAATTACTTATTCTAAATTATTCAGACGCGAGAAATTGTAAATTAAATAAAACCTTAAACAAACTTTACCTCAATAAAACACCACATTCGGATATTAAATTATTGTTTTATACGAAATTGATGGAGTCCCAAAGCTTTCCTCGGTTGATGAGAGTGACCTTAATTGTCATAAAACCGACATACATCCCATTAGGCTGTGGGCGATAGGGAACAGTGTAAGCAAGAGGATGGAGATCTCTCCACGCGGGCGGTTCTTAGGGAGGGGTGAACAAATGAACGAGGCGTTCCGTTAAAAGTAATCAACGCAAGCCTATGCATCTCATTTAGTGTATTGGAGCGCCGCAATCTGGCTGAAGGCTTTGAAGTCTCAAATGAGCGAAATGAGGTTTGGTACATCAAAATTATTCATCACCCCTTCATTATATTCAAAGCATATTTAAAGACAATACCAATGCTTGACATTGCGTAGTAAATTTCAGATGAAAACACTTGCTGAAAGGGAAATGAATAGTTCAAAAAGAACACGTATTTAAAAACCGTAATACATTTAATACATATTTCTTTTGATTCCATCCTATGTATTAACACCACCATCAAGCAATCTATTAATATTGACATCTTCTTGTACCATTTGTATTCAATAAGAATAGAGCACTCTGAAAACAACACAGTATTGTGCATTTACTCTATCGCAGTATCACTATTGTGTAATCTTGAAATAAAAATAACTATTTTAGGGCTGGTGACATAAAAAAAAAATTTCTTCGTTACCATTATAATGTTACATTTGCCCTTTCTAATATGTCCTATTCCATGTGAAGACTTAACAATACACTTGAAGTAAAGGAATGTCTGAAAATGGATTTTCTTTTTTTTTCATAGAAGTAGTCAGCAACCATGTTTACGATAACTTCGAGCGTATTTAAAATGTTACTGAAACTGAACCTAGTTTTAACAACTTCTTTTCTTGAAATATTATCTCAATATCATTTTTAATATGTCCCATTTCAATAACGACTTTAGTCAGCAAATTTTATGAGAACACGTTGCAGAATATTTTTATTTTTTTCATTTTATGTCAGTCAAAAACCGATTCGACTGCTCAGGCTGGATACAAAGTCATTACGGAGCCCTTTTCAAGTTACATTCTTTTATCATCTTCCTGTTAGCGCCACTTCATCACCCTTGTAGGATACAATTCAAATATATCGTGATTCGAAGACATAATTTATTATTAAATCTTTGTAACTCCAGAAATAGTATTGAATATAGTCGGGCAGGATAACTTACTGTCCAGAGTGTATTTTCCTCTTCTTCTGATCCTCTTGGATCATTTCGTAAAGCGAATGAACTCCTTTGCGTATAGTTGAGGAAACTCTCAAGCGAACATTGACTGAACTGTGAGCGTTATTTCAACAATGGAATCGTATGTCTTAGCCCAATAACACGCGATCATGACAGAAATTTTTGTGCTTCAAATTCGACTAAAATAAATAAAGATTCAAGAAAATAAAGAATTAAGTATAGTACAACTCCTGAACTCCAGTCATCCGGATCACTTATTAACCGGATCGATGTGGGGGAAAAATTGTAATTATATAATTAGCATACACTAAACTATTGTTTCGTTTCACAGGACTGAACTAACTGTAATTAGATGCATTATGTCATTAAATTGTTTTTTAAACTGTTGTGAATAAATTTTTGTTTTTTCCTCAACAATATTATATTTCTTAGTGATTTTACCTTAAAAATAATATTTCTTTTAAGAAATCCAATTATCTGTATATTTGATTTTCCGGATCGGGCCCACACCCAATTGATCCGGATAATTGAAGTTCTGAGTCATTTTGAAGTAACACCTCTTAGTTTCACAAGGTTTTTCAGTGATTGTTCTCAACACCGATCCTTTGCCATTTTTCTGCATTTCTTCTTCTCTCTCTCCTTCCGCGATAAGTGACTTCTGCTGCGACATGTGGCGATGCGAAGATGAAGCCGCGAGGGCAGCATTAGCTCGGACGCCAGTGCAACCTCTTTTCTTCCCCCTGCACTCCCTCGCATCTATACCCTCCTCCTCTCCCTGCCGTCTTCGGCCCAGACCCTGGAAGCCACTCGGGCAGGTGGCTGGCGCTTGCACCTGCACATCTATCGCTTCGTCTCTGCCTCTCTCTCTTTCCTCCCGCTTTCTGCTTCTCCTTCGTCCTCTTCTTGATCGATTGTCCCCGTGCCTCGGTGACGGTGCTGGAGAGGCACGTGCCGCCAAGTGAAGGTGCACCGTCACCATCGCAGCCGCTGCCATCAGTCAGAGCACGCGCTGTCATGAGGCCAAAGGAACCGTCGCCTCCGCCTTTGCTGGGCCGGAAAATCGCTTAGCTCCGCTGTCGCACGCGGGAGACGCCTCTTTTGCTCTCAGCTGCGGGGAACCCCCCTGGCGATGCGCAGGCCGCCACTGAAGACACTGGTCGCCGCTGGGAACGCACGGTGTTAAACATAACTTCTAAATTGCTCGAACAATGTTGAACTATAGATATATGAGCTTCTAAATGAAATTAACAAAAATGTTTTGGTGTAGATTTTATAATACTATGTATTATATTACATATACATGTATTATAAATACAGGTAGGGATCAAATTTCTCCGATGCGCATAATATTCATAAAATTTACTACTCTATTTTTATACACAATTTTATCATAAGGAAAGAAGTATGATTTGCGACTATGCTAAAATAGCCTGGTTCAATTTAACCTGAGAATACTGCTAATTTGATAAATATTATCTTGGTTCTTGATTTCTTAATTACGTAATGTCCGCAAATATGAGAGTATGATCGTACTAATTGAATAGAATAATAGAGATGAATAGTCATTCGAAGAATTTGCCCTCCACAAACATAGGTCACATTTGACCGCAGGGTGAAGCTTACTCTCTCCCGTGACTCACTGAACCACAATTCTAGCTATTCCTAAGTTGTGTGTCATGGCGTAACGGAGTGTCGTGCCCCAACTCGCGGTAACATGAATTTAAATATAGTGTACATTTCTTTAACTTTAAAATCTTTTTACAATAAATCCTGTATATAAAATCAGCCTCCATCCGAAAAAAAAAAACCGGAGAAAACTCCGGACCTGGAGGAGCTACAGAACGAATGTACAAAATGAGCCAAGGTTGAGTTTAGGTAAAATTTATCTTATATGAATAACAAGAAACAGCAAAATAGTTTTGAAATTGATTCGTGAGTAATAAGAAATTTGATAGTTTGGAATATAATTAAAATTTTAGATTGTGGTACATTTTAAGCTGGAGGCGATAATAACTGGTGGTGAATAACATTAGTTCGGCGCCCTTGAATACCATCCAGGTTACTTGTTACTACAGTCAAAGGACAGCAAAACATAAGAATTCCTTTCCCAGGTCCTATTTCTTCTTCCCTCACTTTCCTTGAGGCTGATTTGGAACTGCTGAAATTGTGACATCTCACTACAACCGCTGAACGCGCGTAAAAAGAGGATATTATAAGTGGCAATTCTCCTGTTTGTACATTTATTTTCAGTTCTACCTCAAGAGGTTATTGAAACAACTTTGCTGAAGACTTTGGAAATAAGAGCTGTCATGAGACCTAGAAGATCTATGTCATCATCTAAGACTTGAAAAATTCCACCGATTCGAAATAAGTCATGCGCAGGCAAATGGGGTGATTTTTGCTGCTTCTATTCGCGTGTGAATCGTCTTGACATTTGGATTTCGTTCGCTTTTCAAAAAGTGAATGAAGATTTGTTTATTTCTCTTTTGTCTCCACATAATTCGTGCTCCGATAGAATGCGTTATTGGGGACCCATTGTGAAGAAAATCTGCGTGGGAAGAGTAATGAGGTAGGTGTATCAAAAGAAGTCTTTAGTTAGGGTAGTACCAAAAGTAGTAAAATTTGGTCAGGGATTAAATATATTTAAAAAATATTTTTAAAGTTTTACACATTTTGTAATTTTGAAATTGATTGTTGGTTCTGTAACCAGATATAATTTTTGCATTTAATACTTAAACATAATTACATTCATTATTCAATAAATCAATTAATTTATTATATCGTGAGTAACATCATTGGAACAGTGTTCCCAAACTGGTCCGCAAGTAGTTCCCAAGGTTGCTGACACACATAAGTAATATATGTAATGAATTTCTTTGAGAAATTTATGCGTATATTTAATAATAAACCATTGAAAAGTATAAAAAGAGTTTAAACCGTTCATGTAATATACGTATCATTTATACATCTCGTTCATAAAAGCGTGAGGTTGAATTGTACGGGATGAAAATTAAAGAAGTCAGACTCACCCTTCTAACCCCCTGTGATGGAACAAAACACAAAAAAAAACAGTTGTGAAATCTCCCATTGACCATTGACTACTCCACATCCAGTCATCGAATTCACACACATTATCTCACTCTAGTGAATACACATCTAGAAACTTCTCACTTCTGTTATAATTTGAAATGTACACTATACAAAAGTTTTTATTACACACTGAAGAAACTATTACTCCTTTCAATATCTGAATGAGCAACTACAGATATATGATAAGTATATTTCTTCTATTCTCCCTTCATAATACCATATTTAATAATTGATTTAGCATTAATATGTTGTTAATTCGTACAACTAAAAAGAGAAGACTTATGTAGTAAATCGGGATTAAAGAGAGAAAAGTAAACAGTTCAAACTCAAAATTTTCATCAATATTTTCCTCTCTTTCCACCTCTCTTTCCTAATCTTAAATATCATATTCCAGTCTATTCTACTTTTTTCCAAAAATTTCAAATTTCTAAGATAAACTTTTTTCAATTATTTTATTATTATGTGACACACATCATCATAAAACTTTATAAAAATATATGTTCTTCGATTAATTACAAAGTGAGAGATTTAGACAACAATCAATATTTTAAAATGTTCTTGTCATTTCAAGCCGACGGACGAAGTACTTACGTTAACCAAATTATTTTATGATTCATATTATCAATCTTGATTGATGTCACACGTCGTTTTTACATATTTAATAACATAGTCTTACTGTCATAAATAAAAAGTACAAGTCTAATTCAATATCTCTTCCCTCACAATTGTTTTCTTAAAATATCAAAATACATAGGTTTTTTATTTGATTTTATTCTGTTCCGAAAAAGTAAGTTCCAAAGAATGTGTAACACAAAAATTATGTATTTTAGTATGTATATTCTCATTTATGAACTTAAATCATACATAAAATTGACCTCAGAATAGTCGTTACGTTAGTCCAAATAAGGATACCAGTCAAAGGTTAGGAAACTGAACTTTCACGTCCGTTCTACTACAGAGAACGCCTGTTTTGTTCCGTTTTCCAATCACAGCTCGTTAAGAAATATAACGTCATTTTTTGTTTCTTTTGCCTCAGCAGCTTTCATATATTTTAATTCGCTGTCACTCACATTTACATCATATTGAAAAGATCGCGTTAGATCTCATGAAAATGTATGAGTGAAATGATGGAACGGTTACCAAAAAATCAAATAAAAAATACATTGCTCTAGAGATTATTCATTATTCCTTGAGAAAAAAACTCGGTGAAGGCTTCTGAGTGCTTTGCTTTAAGACTGGCATGCGCTTCCGAATACTTTCCTTTTTTGGTTTTATTTTCGTCGCAGGCGCAAATGAAAAATAAAAGAATGGATAGGACTAGGTCTGAGCAAGCATCTCCGCCTTTGACTGAACGAAAGCACGCGTCCTAATAAAGGGATGTTTCCGACCCGTTACTCTCCTAACTACCGTAATTGGATTACTTTCCAGCTTCCTCCAGGCGTATGTGATAATACAAGTACATTATTCCCTGATGTTGCTATATTATACTGAGAAGAGTTGAGTAATCATCATCAAGGATAGGTTATACAGTTTTCAACGGTTGTCTGAGATCCAGAATGGGTAATTGCTCATTAAAGGACCAGGAACCTGTGATACAGGTGTATGATAGTGAGGCAACGGCATCTCTGTCAGGAGCCAAAAAAGTTCTGATGACATCGAATCCGTGGAATGAAATGATTGTCACCAGCCACAAAAAGATGTAACGGTGTGGTGAGACTGTAATCAGATACTCGGAAATAATTATGAACAGATTTTCGCGAAGTTACTTGTATCGCGTGTTTCACCTACTTGTTAATTACACTAACAGTTCTATATTTCTTCGNTGATCAAGTAACAAACAGACACACTTTCGCGTTACGTATTTATGTATTACTATGGACTATGGATTAGGGTCGAAAAAATTACTTTAACCTGGCTGGGTGATAAAACTGAAGTTTTTAAGCTCCTAAATCGTCCAACAAAACGAAAAACTTTTTTGACTGAATCTAGTGAACGTACGGGAGGTTCAAAAGTGCCATTTTTGGTATTTGTTTATTCTGATGCATACAGCACAGATATCAATCTTTACGATCGGTCTCATTCTTTGACGCACAGGGTCCAGATACATATCCTTTCGAAGCGTCATAAAACCATCAACCTCATATTGTTCTTTCCGTAGATGTAAAGCCTTCATTTCAGCTGAAAAGGGCCATTTTCGTCATTTTCGTCAATTTATCGAAGAATAATACTTGTATGATTCGAAAATCACTCTAAAAATAGCTTCTCCTACAAATTTAGATCAAGTTTTTATTTATTTATCTCCTCATGTACAAAGTAAGTAATGCAAACTGACTATAATGTCGTCATTCAGGGCCTAGGTCAGCACAACTTACTTACCTATTTCAATTATAATATCTTTGTTATTATTGCTAATATACAGATGAATGTACTTGAATAGAAGAGGTAAACGCTTTTTTTTTTTGCAATAGCAGTATGCAGGAAGCCGTAAATAATACTATAACTATTTAAAAAACGTGTTGAACTGGAAGAAACTTGACTAATTCAAATGGTCAATTTGAGTATTTTTTTATTAAAATTAATTCATTTTGAAGTTAAATTCTTGAACAGTATTCAAACGTTTTTTAAATAGTTACAATATTATTTCCGATATCGAACGTGATTGATGGCGAATGAGGTAAAGAAGATTATAGTTACCACGACCGACTATTACCTCATTACGCCTAACGGGACGTTTTGTTATGGTGACTATTACTAGTGTCATCTAGGTTGTTAGGTTAGCAAATCAAAACATGTCAAAAATATATAACAAGGAAAAGTAATCCTACTAATTTTTTATGATGATATTTCGTATATTTTTGTAACGAAGTAGTAAGCATAGTTTATAATCCCTTCTTACTTCATTTTATTTTTTAAGTGATTTCAGACAACATTCACACAAGCTTTCAATTTAAAAGGTAAAAATACAATTTTCTAGGACCTGTTACTATGACATATCTGACCTCCTAGAATAATTATATTTACCTGTAGATTAGGACTGTTCAAGCTAGTGCCCTATGGAACCGCAAAGGTTTTCTCCGACTCGCAGTCCAGATCGTCAGAGCACTGTTTGCAGAAATAAGGACCTGACGTCACAAGGACGAATCCCATGCATTCGTTGTCGAATTCATGATGGAATTTAGAAGCTCTGTAACGTTACTTTTATTGGAGTGAACAAAACTATTTGGTATTTTTACATAATATTCTGCTAAAAAACGACTTTAATTCTTCCATAATTAAAAAACTGAATATAATACATTTAAGTAACTTAAACTCACAAATAACTTATTACAACTGGTATCCTATAACAGGAAGAAATATATTTAGCATTTACAGTAAAAAAATCAAACATATTCAGAAAGATTTTTGAAAAAATAAGGTGCTATATATTTTAACTGCATTTTCTACATTATTTCGGTTTTTCTCTTAATTAAACCTTGAATGTTTGGAGCATATGATTAAGTGCAATTTAGTTTCAGAACATATTTTAAACGATAATCAGGTAAAGAACTTCCAATTCTAGTTTTAAACATATTTGTGAGCGACAAATCGAAAACATTTTTCAGTTTTTAATCAGCAATCACATAAATTTGATGATAGAACCCTTTTGTGTTACTTACTAAAGGGTCAAAAAATATATATCTCACCTCTCAAATATCTCATATGCTTGGAGTTTGATTATCAGTTTATTATTGAGTTGAAATATAAATGTATATTTCTGATGTTTCATTACGTATTAAAAAAATTTAATTTTTGTGTCACCGATTACTGCTTTATGTTCTTCGTTCTTGTACTTCTCATACTCTGAATGATTAACTTACGTCGTTTAAGTATCGAAGTCGGGGCCCACGGGCAAAATGTAGCTCGGGGTCCCTTAATGGTCGTAGTTTCATTATCTGAATATAAATTTAGAAATAGATAAATTTATAAATATATTTTATAAACTTTTAAAGAAAAAAATACAAAATATCTAAGTAACTATTCAGAAATTTAATTTAATAATATTTACCTACCATATATTTTTACGTGCGGAAATTGTACAAAAACTCCAATAATATATTCATATTTTCATTCGACGTTCTTGCGTTTTACAAATATTTTAACTAAAAGGCATAATATGCTTCTTAAATCTTTTGTAACCTCATATTCAATGTATAAAACACTTAAACCACTTAATCTGTCTCGATTCATAGAATTTCTCAAGTAATTTTTGACGAGCTTCAGTTTTTCTAATGACCGTTTTGCAGTCGTAACTGTAACTGCCATAATCAAAATTGCAATACAACTATATACATGAAAATTGCCCGTAGGCGTAAAATGATCAATTAGTAGAAAATGAGCTAATGAAAAAATGTGATTAATTAAGACTAGGTTACGTTTTAAAAAATGTTTTTTTTGTCAATTTTTTTTGTTTCGATAAAAAAAATTTATTCGCAAACGGTTAAAAACATTATTACCTCCAGGAGGTCCAGTGAGACTGGGGACCCCGGGCAATGTTCGGGTGTTCATGGTGCTAGTTACACCATTGATTAACATTATAATGCTGATAATCTTTAAATCTCGTAACATGGAGTCAAAAGAGAGCAACATGTTTCTTGTAAAAGGTGCACGGCACTTTTACTCTTTCTTTAGTGATTACTGTACTGACAAGATCACTTTTACAAAAAAGTCTTTACAGGGTTTCTTTGTTGTATTTCTGATCTACTTTTCATCTTCCGTTTTTTCATTTCCATTTACTCATTTTCTCTCATGAACATTGCGTCTTGCAACCGACATACTTCAGAACTCAACGCATAATTTCTTATTCTGCTGGCAGACTATTTTTCTTCTATTTTTTACATTAATTTATCGTTCACGGTAGTTCCGTCAACTACAGTGTTTAACGTATGTAAATCTACTTTATTCGCTTACCTCTCACGTACTGGCGCCGTCTAGGACTCGACGCTGCACTGTGTTGCATTAGAAGTAAAGAAATGATATTCGCAATCAAGTCGGATTTTCGAGCGATATTCTCAATCAAGGGCTTAGATTTCTGCAGAAAGTGTACGAAAAGGTGTAGAGTCTCAATGTTCAGCACGCGCTTTCTACGAGTAAGACCTAAAAATTTTTGGTTTGAAATTCGATTTTGATAGTTTTTTAATTGAGTATTACCATATTTTGATTTTCTTGCATAAAAGTCTGGGCATTTAGAGAATAAAACAAGTGCTACCTGGAGAAGGCTCAATTTTATTATTTTCATGGCGATAATGAATTTGAATGAACATTCTTCTCTTAAGAAAGACGAGTAATATGAAAAACTTCAACAGAAATTCAATTTTTGATCAACGTAAGGTTTGACTTTACATTATTTTCAAGAAATCCTTCATGTAACCCACTTCAAAATTTCACGGCCATAGCTAGCGAATATTGATTTTGGACAGTTTTCTTTTCTTTTTTTTTGGGGGGGGGGTGCAAAATACAACATAGTGCGCTGGTTGCTTCGCGGAGTCGGTGTGCGAATATCAAGCAATCTGTCGAGAACCTATGTACTTAAAGAATGACAGTGCGGCGTCAAATCTATATACGCATACACAAAGACGAAATACCACTGACTGACTAATCACGAAAACTATAAAACCTACAAACATATAAAAACTAGAAACTCATAATTTACAATTTTCGGCACAGACGATTAGATAGTAACATCCTGATGTTGTTCAGGTCTAAATCCATTCCTCATGGAAAAAGACACCACTAACAATCCTTGAGTAGAGGGTGGAAATTGGTTTATATGTAAAAATAACTGAAATATAATTTTGAATTAGAAGAAAAATTGGAAATTGTTCATGTCACATATGGGCATGGTACCTTGAAGTGGAAAGGGTAAGAGGTAAAAATAACGTATCACATATTACGGTAGAAACAATAATTTTCGGGGATGAACAAACATAATCCCTATTCCGTTATCCCTGTTCAGACCATACATCAGATACAGACATACATACGTATAATCATTTCTATGCTTTTAGCTTCAATTTCTTGAGTTAATGTTAAAATATCTCTCAGTATGTGTTTTCCACTTTCTCTTAATTATATGAGTGGTAATAATGGATTGAGGAAACACGCCGATACTATCGAACCTCCAAGATTAATTGACCATATCTTCTCTGGGTATCAATACGGATGCGAGAAAGAATATAGTTGCAGACATGCTACAAAATTCACGAGGGCAAAGCTTCGAGTAGCTTTTAAACTTATTTGACTGGTTTGTCTTTCTTCATGATTCCGTCGACATATAAATGTAGATCCAACTCAATATCGTACTTCAGTATTGATGAAGTCAAAACTGGTAATCAGGTTGAATAGTAATAATGAAGAGAAGACCTAGTTCGTAACTAGTTCAAGATCTCGCATAGAGATATTACATAACTCGCATTATGATTTATGAATTCACATTCAATATAGATAACAGCAATATATCAAGGAAATATGTCAATATTAATTAAGCGATAATAATACGCTATTAATGTTTAATACTATCTCATTACGTATTAGTTTATCATCCGTCCTTTAAGTTATGATTACTCGTAATGATATCATGGAATACAAAAAACAGAATATATAAAATACATCGTGGGATGTGGCTGAGGATTTGATAATACCTGAAATAATTAAATAAACGTTATCATGAAATCATCTTTATAATTTTTTTCGTAGAATATTCGTTTTTATAATAAACGGAATTGTAACGATTTTAATAATTAGAATACAATATTTTCTGAATTTAACAGTGTTATTAACAGTAGGGTTTNTAAAAGTCGTTTCTATGTTGCTCATTTTTTTATTATTGGTATTAGAAAGCTTTTTCGGCTGCATAGCAACCATCATCAGTAACATACACTGAGTGTTAAGGAATATTTTTGGCGAATGNTGTTACTGATGATGGTTGCTATGCAGCCGAAAAAGCTTTCTAATACCAATAATAAAAAAATGAGCAACATAGAAACGACTTTTAATTTATCATGCTTTGATAATGTTGCTAAAGCACCACAATTACCAAGTAGGGTTTTGTTAAATAACTGTCCTATTTAAGTACTGATATGCATAAAAACCGAATCAAGAGTATGAATTGGTTGTCACAATACAGTTAAGGATACCATATAGTAATTTTCACCAAATAAGCAGATAGAAGCCACTATACTAATAAAGATGCTACGATTGTTTACCCTCGTACTGAACATTGGTTTGCTGAGGCACTCAAACTAAACATCGAAAGTTTCACTATTCGTCTTACCTCAAAACAAATTTATGATCTCAAAACAATTAATACTTTCGGAATATCTGATGTTTCCGATTACTATACGAGTACATCAATTCCTTCCCACTACACGGTTAGGGTCGATTCATTGTGTCTTACCCCATTGGGGCTTATGGTCTTCTTAAACGGTTTTGGTTGTATTATTACTATTCACCTAACTGGCTCTTAAATTTTGGATTCGGTACTTAAACCCGTCAGTTTCTTGTGATTTTACATGTGAGTCATTCTTGTATAGTTTCTCTTCCCTTAGTTTTTTTCGAAGCAATTGAGAACTTTGACTTGTTTTGAAAGTCAAGTACGCAAAATATCATCAAGGAGTTCCAATATTATGCTTGAGGCGGGAAAGGGTAGTTTTTTGAAATATCATGCAGTAAGTAATTCCCTAATGCTAATGATCAAGTGATCAAAATTTTATCATAACGGATTAGAATTTGCTTTTAAGGGTTAGGGATGAGAGTGTTTNACGGATTAGAATTTGCTTTTAAGGGTTAGGGATGAGAGTGTTTACATAGAAATGTCATTAGACAGTGATCTTCCTTATTTTCGAAACAATTTAATACTAATGTACATACAATTTAATCCTAAATGTAGACGTTGATTCCGTTCTGTTAGGTAGAGAAGTGGTGGGGGTAGTTTTTCGAAATCTTATTCGGTCTTCTCTATTTTTACGTAATATGTGCACAACTTCATCTACATGAAACTATATTGAAGTGTTTTGTTTATTAATATCTCATACAGATAGTGATTTGGAAATTTTCTGGCCAAATGCGCATAACTTCTTCAAGAAAAGTAGGATGGAGTATTTTTTAACATCTCATTCAAACAATGATCTTCATCTTGTTTTAGAGGAAAAGTGTTCAAATTGGTATTAAGGTTACACCAAATTCTACTTTTGGGGCATGGAATGGAGTGGAGTGGCGTGGATCGTTTTAGCATTTCTTTTTTTCCCTTTCAAAATTTCATGTATTTGATGATCTTGTAGAAGTAATATGAAGACTGGAATAAGATTGTGGATTTTTCTTTATTTTTAAAATGACAAAGACTCTGGCTGGTATTGTCTTCAGATGAAGTGCTATATTATTTATTAACATCTAATCTATGATTCATTTAACTGCGAATTAAGCTTCCCTACATTTTACATTGAATAATTTTGCTTCATATAGAAAAATCTGTAATTATGTAACCCTTCTAATCTTCACGATAATAGTATCACAATGGAATTAAACATGTGATAGAAATCTATGTTTACATATAGTGGATCATTGATAAAGCGAATCTCAGAGGTATGTATTCATCGGCAACTCGCATATTTTCAAATCTTCATGATTCTCTCGTAACACTCATTGTTAAAAGTACCTCGATGGTAAGAATGAGTTATTTAAGATAACATTATAGGACGAATATATACAATACATGACCTATATACCAGGACTCAACTTTCATAATACGAATGCTTGCTATACGAACCTCAATAAGCAGAATTACATGTATTATTTAAAGTTTCAAAGACAATTGTGTTCACAAACACATAGAAATTGACCACCTCAGAGGTCTTTGGGTCTCGCGAGTTGAATGAAAATGGAACACGGGCCCGGGAGGCGAACGGGATGGCGCAGTCAGTAAACGCATGAACGCACTAAGCTCAAGGTTCCGAGTTCGATTCTCGGTTCCGTCTCCCATTTTCATTTAACATAACATAACAATTGTGTTCAATAACTTGCCCTTCAGAATGTTTGCGCTGACAATGAAATTACCTAGTTACGGTAGGAATATAATTAATACAAAGTTATAACATTTTACAATTTATTGAAACTGACTGTACTTATTCACCCAACATTTCACCCCGGATTTTGGCCTTTATAAGGTGTTAACTTAAATGGTTTACGCAAACAATTCTTTGAAAATCTGTATATTTTAGGAATGATTATTTTGATTTCTTTACGGACGAATATGAGTTTAAATCATCTGTGCAGAAGGTGGCAAGCTGTCTATTTCGTAGTTTTCCCTGAAGTCCTCACAGGAAGTCGCCACGTGTGTGAGCCGTTCACCGACATTGGCTCAGGTGGCGACTTCCGGACTCTGGTTCTTTGCACAGTTGGTGCTCCGCAGGTGAAATGCTGTTTTGTTAGGAGACTCATTTTAGTCATTCAGATGCAGGATTTCCTTTTCCACCGTTAAGGAATGGGAAACGATTTTACAAGTGAAGGTAATATGAGTTGACAGAGTAAAAAAATCTATATGTATCTATCATGTGCCGTTAACAAACACATGAATCATATTTGGGTTTTGTCCAAGACATTTTTTTCATTTATATAAATATAGTAATGTTTATAGATATTTTGTCATGGAATAAATTTAGGTTGGTGGCACGAGGTTCATCTGATAATTTTTTCATGCATATAAATCAATTTCATGAATTATTTTGCGTGTTTGGTGAAGTACATGCCATTAAACCAGCTCTACCAGCTAACCATGATGTTGGTTAAGGAATTTTGGAAGGAGAGAATTTGTTTCTCCGTTGATTTCTTTCGTCGTCCTATTTAGACTCTCCCTTCTCATCGAGTACACTCCACATGCATCATCGCAATATTTTGCTGCTTTATGTGGGAATGCAGGAAAGAGAGAAGTACTCAAGAGACTCACTACTTAAAGTGACGAAATTTATAGCAAGCTATGGCGAGTGTCGTTGGATGTTTCCTAACGTGAGTAAAGGACTAAAAATGTTAAGAGGAACACATAGACATATTTCATAATCCTTATTCCCCAATAACTCTTCATCGACTGCAAACCAGAATTTCTAGATATAACTTTCGGACTTGCCAAATAGCATGGTTTACTCTGTCAATTTTCAGGAAGTATGTTCAGCCTGGTTACATTGGACGATGGTGTTCCATTTTACAACAGGTTACTTTTCAACATAAACTTGGTACGTGTCTACATGTAAGGGTGATGGTATGGGGGGGGGGCTTACCGGGGACCATTCTTGTTTCGAAATTATGGTTTTATAACGCAAATTTTACAAATATTACCTTAAATGAAATTCATCAAATAAATAATTAACAATCTGGTAATATTAATAACAATAACAAATAATTATTAAATTTATTAACGTCGTATCATTAGTTTTATTAATCTGGTTTTATTAATAATAATAACAATTATTAATCTGGTAACACTTTCACAAAGTATGCCATTTTATTTGGTAAGAGTTCAGATCCAATGAGTGGGGAAGGCTATAGTCCCCTTAACCCCCACCCCCATACATTGCCACTGTGTGACAGGTACGGTAGGATACGATTGAAATAAAAGAAATATTACTCAAACATCACACAATACTGGTATAACTCAAAGAAATTGAATTTTAGAATTAAAACCACAATCAGATTGACCTCATTGAGTACTACAAGTTCAGAACACTTGTATTTCTAACTTTTTTTAATAGATGTACCAGTGTTCTTGTGGGTGGGCGGTATGTTCTGGGCGAAATCGAATTAATACCTTTGGTTCTCACACATTATACTTCATTCCAAATATGGGAAATCAGGAGTCACACTTCATTGTGCCTAGTAAATGCCCACTAACTTATATTGTTACACAGTATCGAATGGGTCGAACTTAGAACTTACTATTTGCTTACATATATTTTTATATTATTTTATAATAAGTTGTTTACAAAAAATAGGCAAACAACCAAAAGATAGGAAAGTGATGACGCATGTAGTAAAGATACAATTGAACCACTAAAGAATTTTTATCAGAACTCGCTGAATCACAAAATTTCCATCCCTTGTAATGTAACAACAAGTCAGTTAAGTTTACGTTTGACGTCACATTTGCATGAAAAAATCATCATTCAAGAAAAAAATCTTAAATTTAAATTTATAGACATATAAAACATTTTCGTAAGTAGAGTTTGGAGGACACAAAATTGTTTTTAATTGCAATGATGTTCCATAAGGTCAAAAGTTATTGTGAAATGTAAATGAAATTTATTGGCAAACTGTTACTTTGTTCACCGCCAGCACGCGAAGAACCTCCAGGTGTCCCTTCTGAAGCGACCGTTGAGCTTCTCTCTACCGCTGGCCTTCATACTGTCACACAGTTGTAGTATGTGGTATTAAATTGGTCAAAATTGGTCAAACTTTATCTTGTGAGTTCACACCAAACTTGGATCGTATCAGTTTACGTTCAAAAAGGTTTTAAAAACAGGTTCACTGATCCAGAGGGGGTCATAAAAATAGGGAGGATTCTGGATTAGAATTATGAGTACAATATATTTATTCTTTTAATTCTCCCGTTGGTGTTACAATTGAAACTAGTTAGTTACTATCTAACAATTATAATTTTAGAATAGATAGCAAGAAAGTGGAAATACATCCAGTGATGCAAAACACACTTTGTGTGAGATGTTCTCGTGATCGTAATTAGCTGACCAATTCAAATAACCTTATCTGTTCAGTTATTAATTGACTTAAAAAACACTTCAATATTTTCAAGTCTGGTCAGACTGGAATTTTTACTTATAAACTATTCTCAAGCATATCCGTAGGAGGTTAAATGGAACGTGTGGAAACGGAGAAGTTGATTACCTGAGACCTCCTATTCTTCGTGTTGTCAAAAATCTGGGACACGAAGAAGTGACAACAGATGCTTGCTTCTCTGACTTGCAATGGTAAGATTACTCAACAGACGTCCAATCTAGAAAACAGCGTTGCACTGAAGATTCATTGCTTTGCCTCCAGTGTTTTAGTTTACTGTGCGTGATTAAGGTTGGAACTCAATTTTGTATATCATCGTTCGGGAGCTTGCGTGTTCTTAGATTTACCTGACTTGTGAGGAATTAATCGATTTTTACTGTGTGGACAATAGTTTTTGCTTTTCTTGTGAGTAATAAACTCTCAGATAAGACAAGTGGATAGAACTTCGTCAAAAAATATTAAAAATTAATGTAATAATCAAAATATCTAAAGTGATGTGCAACGGTAATGGATCTTCTCAGCAGTAGTCTGAGAAAGTGTCAAGCGCTGGTCAAGTGTTACTGCGTGCGGTTCAAGGTAAGAATAGAGGTGAACGAAAAACTGTCATTTCGCGAATTGTACATTGATATTGGCTTCTTTAATATAAATTTTGTTCACGAATATTTCCAGTCACACACCTATATTTGTTATAAATTATACAACATTTTTCTTGAGGATTTTCCTGGCCTACTTTTCTTAAAAACGAGTGACAAATCTGCTAATTTCCTCATACTTTATATATTTTACAAGTGAAAAAGGGAGATGTATCTGAGGTTCTTATCCAGTGAAATAATCCGATGAAACGTAAGAAACCTCGGTATCTTAGTTTTGCGCATATGAAACTGAATATATGGGGAATCTGAGTATGGTTCTTTGGAATTTAAAAACTGCAAACTCTATTCTACTTTCCTAATTTTTAGCTGCTAAAATTTAAATTAAAACCTCATTATGTATAGTTATCCCGTTTAAATTTGTTCTTTATCATCAAAATTGATATAGTTGATGAACATTCTTTTTATTTTTCCATACCGTGATCTATTCAGTATTGTAACCAAGAAAAAAAATCGCGAGATTTTGACGGAAATATTCGTTTTTAGTGCCTCTGATACCGACTGTTTGTTTTAATACTACGTGCGTAATACAGTATAGCCTGTAAAATATCGGAAGGCGGCTGACTACCTCCCACACTGACACCATTTCTTTATTCCCAAACGTCTGGACCAAGAGTTGCTCTCTGGCACATAAACTTTCTCTCACACCTTCCTTACCCCGGTAATGGCCTGATGGTCGTGGTACGGCGATAATACAACTAATATGAAAAAAACTAACAAACATCCTAACCGTTGGAATGATTCACCTACTGGATACTTCTCGGTGCCAACTAATTTTTTACCGTGCATGTAAAAGACAAAAATATATTTTTTTGTTTCTCGATTCTGCGCTTAATTTCAAGAAAAATGATTTCAAACAATAGCCATTTTCAAGCACCAATATAGGATGCATGAAAATGGTTGTTTTTTTCTTTGTAAATTATTTTGCGAATTATATAAATAAGGGTCTTAAAAGTGTATGAGAAAGCATGTGGATTGGTTTTGCAAACCTCGAAACCTCAGTTTAGCGCACATGAATCTGAATATAATACGGAGTTAGGCTAAATAAGAGGGATAAAGTTGTAAAATATTTCTATATTTTTGGAACATGATTTGGAAGTGAGTCAAAACATGGGGGAGGGTAATATTTTTGGGGGGAAGGGGTCTCGCAAATTTCGGGGNGGGTCTGCGTCATGAAGTTTAGGGGGGTGGGAATCACTGTGTTAGTTATGTAGTTAATCGTCATATAGGGTAGAAATATGAGGTGTCCTTACGCTCCAGCCGCTGATATCCGATGCCATGTCATTCTCGCTCTTCTGTTTGTGGGGTTGCGATAAAAGTTGACATCAAAGCTAATTCACTTCAAAATTGAACAACAACAGCGATTTGTTAAATCACTTGCATAAGCTGGCGTTGTGTTCATAATAAATGTCATAACCAATGCAAGATAAGTGTTTACCCAAGATTCAGAAATTACCACAAGAGGTATATAAAGCACTTAATACAATAAATATTCAATAGGCAAATTCAATAGAAATCGAAATTAAAATAAAGATTTTAATGTACTTTGATTTAATTTTTTAAATCTATGACCTATGACCACCTTGCCTTCAACAATGTCATTATAAGAGTCTGAATTTTCTTTTCTTCTTCTATTCTAACCCCTCGGGGTTGCGTCTCTCAGCTCTCCATGTGGCGATGAAGATGGTAGATGCTGCATCTGCCTCCTTACTTGCGAGGAAGGGTACAATGACTTCATCAGCGTAGGGGAAGGAGATTAACAGGAGTACCTTATAATGACTATGTCGAGGGACAGGGTGAATATATCAATTAGACATTATTTATTTGTGTAATTCTTCGTAAGTTTAAATTTAGATGTAAGTAAATTGAAGAAACAAAGCTCTTCGTGTGATATGGGAGTTTCCGTCCTTGCCCCGGGATGGCGGAAGCTTTCATCTTGTATCTCGTCCAAGATGTCGAAGACCTTTTCTGTTTGTATTTCATGTACGTCTCATTTTCTTGTTCGTCTCATTTACCGGTACACCTCTCTTCCTCATGCTTCCTCAGCCTTCTCCCTTTTTGATCCCACACGTTTCATCCCCAGTCTCTGTACGTGTCATTTCTCTCATTTCTTCGTATTAATTCCTCGTTGTCCGTTATTTTCCATACTCCTTCTTGCTTGAAATATGATATATATTCAATCCTGTTCATTTCATACAGATTCCAATCCCAAAACGCATAATCTACCGTTTCCTCTCCTTTCCTACACTGACACTGTTCATCTTCCGTTTTCCCTATTCCCTATCCTTTTCAAATATGTTGCAAAATTGCCATGTCCAGTTAGAAACTCAATTACTTATAGTGTTATATGAAACCTTCTTCACAAATTCAACTTTCGGAACGCACCCTTTCGTCAACCGTCCCTTTACGCTATTCTCTTATCTCACCCTTTCTTTGCCATCAGTCGTGTCCGCTTCTCTTTGTCTGTTCCCGTTATTTTTCACCATTAATTTCCATAACTATTCCTTATTTGATTTGTCATCTGTACGTAGCATGTGTGCGTATACATCTATAGGTAGTACGTTATGAACAATCTTTAAAGCATCAGTGGAGATTTTACTGTATCCGCTTGTTAAATTCCTTAAGCACACATTCTTTGCACTTATCGACGCTTCCTCTCATATGTATGTTTAAAAGCAATATGACACCACACACTGCTACCATATCTCTCAGCTCCTTTCCATATTTTAATATCTTGACTCTCACCATTGTACTTGGTCGTAACAACGCGTAGTAGATCTTTCTAGACTTCCCTGCTACATATTCAATATGTTTCTTAAACAAAAGCTGAATATTTAAAGTGCTACTTGATTTTTATGTAATTCAACCTGTTCAGTTTGGTAATTCTTTAACAATAATTTTCAATTCACAAATCACTGGTAAATAATGTTCCGTAGAATAAAAGAAGTTTTCTCAATTGAAGCATCTTGCAGTTTGAGATCAGTCGCTTAATTCGAAATTCGAATCACATGCCAACGGCAGGTAGAATTCATTGGTTCATGTAAGACTGTTTACAAAATTCTATACTTGTAGATGGAGAAGTCGAATACATTGGTTTCATCTTAATTCTTTGTATTCAAAGATTAAAATGATTTTATCTGGAAATAACGACTGAAGAAAGCTCCCAGAAAGAAAAACAACCCGCGAGCAATTATCTGTCGTGTGTCCTACCCACTTATTTAAAGAAACGATTAACGAGGCTTTCAATGATGTACCTTTGTTATGTAATGCTTTTTAGCGAAAATATAATGAGCTATTTCCAACAAGAAACATGTGCTTCAATGTCTGAGCACTTAGTAATCGTGTTAATAGACAATATTTTGAAACGAGGCGAAATTAGAAAGAAAATAATTTCGTGATATTATGTACAGAAAAGTGGACGTACATTACTAAAACATTTTATTACTATAAAATATTTATAAAAATACATATATTGTGTAAGATAAAAATATACTACACCTTATTAAAATTTATTAAAAGAAGAACGAAAATCCAAAAGAAAAATTATTGGTCCTGAAATGACGGAAGGAGGTTTTAGATTAAGGTCTAAGAAAACTACTTAAAAACTATACAACTTAGCGACAGACATAAGAAAGAAAAGACTAAAATTTTACGGCCATATACATATACTACCTACCACCAGACTACCTAACAAAATTCTAAAATACATAGAAAAATTTAAGGCCATCCCATGGATCCAGGAAGTAAAAAATTATTTAGAGAAAGCTCGAATAGAAAGATCTGACATTTTGGACCGAAAACTATACTGAGAGAAGGTAGATACGTGGAAAGTACATTCGGAAAATCAAATCCCAAAAAGAGCAGGAACTAAATGGACAGAGGAGAGGAAGAAAAATCATAGCGAAAGGATGAAGGAAGTGTGGAGACAGAGGAAAATGAACAGTTAAATCATATGGCTTTGCGTGATCCATTCAAGGGTCCATTCGCAAATNGAGGAAGAAAAATCATAGCGAAAGGATGAAGGAAGTGTGGAGACAGAGGAAAATGAACAGTTAAATCATGAGGCTTTGCGTGATCCATTCAAGGGTCCATTCGCAAATAATAATAATAATAATAATAATAGTATACTACACCTTATTTTTTGCTTTGTTGGTGAATATCTTGTTCTTTATATAGAATTAGCATTAGTCTTCTGAAAAAAGAAAAATATTGACATATTAACTAAAATGGTTCGTAAAACTGGAGTGCATGTCATTCAGGGAAACAACTTGGACTAAATAATTGCGAAATATACTTAATACATGTAAAAGATCTAGAGAAATTTTTCACTACATTCTATGTGTTACATATTGTATGATAAACGTATTTGCCAGAGATTCGGATAATTTTTTAGTATGAAATTAAACTTCACAAAGATGTCACGTATATTCGTTTATCGAACACCTTTGGATCTCATATGTCACATAAGCATTATACCTCAGTAATAACACCTTAGTAACTATTAATTCCGTATTATCTCCTTCGTATAAAAACGATTTATAATTTTTGTCGAAGAAGTTGATAATTTCATCTAATTACCTCGGATGTAATTCATCAAATGCAGATGCTTGTACTTCCGTTTATATTAAAATGTTTTTAGTTGCAAAACGGAAGTTCTTCAAATGTTTGATCAGTCTAAGTAATAATTATAATCATCATAGCAGGTGGTTGGATCATCGTCGAGAGCCTGTTACATTAGGCTTCACCCAATTATGTAAGCCTCAAACGTATGCTCGATTCGTACTTGACCTGCAAACAGGCTGGGCATTATTATTTGTTCACTATGGATTAATGTCTGCTCATAATGCTGCTGGAATAATATTTGCTGCCTCTGTGTGGAATTTAAAAAAACATTTGTTAAAGAACCTGGGAGGTTTATGGACAACATTTTGGTTATTATTGGGAGTTTTATTTATTTAAATTGGATGCACGTGAATTTGTATTCCTAAAAAAATCGCTCCAAACGTACATGCCTCTCTACTCATTACATACCTGGGACTATACCTGTTGGAATAGAATTGTGCGTCATGTGCAGTAGATACATCTCAAACCCTCTTCTCCGTTGCTAGTTGTAGCTTTTTTGAACCCACAGACGCTGAAGATAGTACGTCAAACAACAAGTATTGAATAGAATAATTTTACGAGAATAGAATGAATTTACGGGTGATAGTGGTAAACTCAAACCATATAGTTTACCCTACCACCTGAAAACGAAAAAAAAATATCCAAACAAAACGTAAAAAAGTGACGGGAGGGGAGGAAATATTTATTTTTAAGACTGAAGATGCAACACAGGTATATCCACTATTATATTTAAGCGATCAGTTTGAGCTATTCTTTTTGCATGCATGCAATTTTTTTCTAGAATCTTTGATGGCGTGAAAAATGTTTATTAGGGGATAAATATCAGAATTTGATGGATGTATTGGCTTAGGAATAGGATATAAAAACATTTTTCCATAGCCGAGAGTTCGATAAAAAATGAGTCAGGAATTGGAGAAGTGATTACTTATGCTCACTACAATTCTAATCATCGAGTTGGTCTCTGGATATTAACCGTAAAAATAAATGCAAACAGTTTGGAAAAAAATATAAAACTTCGTAGTATTCAACGTGCGTCAGTCAACATAAAATTTTGACTTATTTGTAGAGATTGCAGACGTGAGAATGTGTGCATTAATGGTTAAATTTTGAGATCTTCTGAAATATTAACGCGTCATTCGGTATCACAATGTGTGCGAGTGACCTATCACGCACGTGTTTTTCTCAGAGATATATAAGTGTAGTCAACAGAGAAAAAAACTAGGAAATGAAGATTGTATTGTGTACCTAATGTACGAGATGAAAAAGATATACATGATGGAAAAGATTGCATTGTATCGAGACATTTTACCTTGAAAAAAATTTCACTGGAATCTAATAAAAATGTTGTGATCTGCTATTGTGTATGTTTATGGAGAGAAAAATTCTTTGTTATAAACCTGTGGTAAACCAACAACCACTTAATTAAAACACTTTTTACTTTATTGTTGTTGTTTTTATCATTCGTCTTTACATAATCAGAGACGAAAATGCAGGAAACAATATATATTACTCAACGAAACCAACGAAATAGCACATTCTAGACTTAAAATTGATTAACGCAATAAAAAACAAGCATGAATTATTATTGGTAAATTAGGTACCCTCTATTCCAAATATTAACCACGCACAGGAAAACAGCTAAACAACCTGTGGCAGGTCGCGTATCATTCGTGTATGACCGCGCGTGTTCGGTCATCTCCGCCCATGTCCGCACGCGGTTGTGAATGTGCGTGCTGCGCGCGCGTCAGATCTCCGCCTGGCCCTCGGGCGCACCTGCCGCTTCCCAAGACGCGAAATCACGATAACCGTGTGCCCTTCCCGATTCCCCACTCCTTCCTTCCCTTCCTGTCGACTGACTGCCTGCGCTGCGCCGCGTTGACACGACTTCGCGGTTTGGGAGATTCTGTATCGCGGAGGCATGCACAACACGCGCTCCGTGAGGGTCGTTAACAACCTTTGGTTTCCTCAGCTGGTTGCTTGGGGATTCTCACAATGTATGATTTGTTCGAAAACTGTCATGTCATATAATAATACATTGACGTACAGGTGTTAAATTATCTAATTATACATCACGTAAAATGAAATGGGCACTTGGTATGATCATTATAAATTTTGTTTATTATATTGAAAAAAGTACGTACATATTATAAAATTATTCTGATATCTCAATAAAAACGTCATTTTTATAACATGCGTATTCAATTTTATTGAACTTAGAACATTAATGAAAAACAACCATAAACCATTAAATTTATTCAATACGACCTCCAACAAACGTTGGACTGCTTTGAAACTGCTCCCCACTTTTATTGAGAAGGGATTTCCGTGTTCTAATTCATTTAATTGTTTGTTCGTCAATTCGTACTTTTTTAGACTTCTATTTTGTTGTTGGCAAATTGTCTAATACCTTTGTACTACGGGAAAACGCTGTTACCTATCACAATGTTTCATTATTGAGCCATTTCTCATTTAAGGTGTTAATAAAATTGAATAAAAACGTTAAATTGATATTGAAAAAACGTGCAGATAATTATTTAAAGAGACAAAGAGATCAATGAATTAAGATAGTAATATAGCAGAACTACCCGGCGTTGCCCGGGATTTGGAAAGAAACTTAAAATAATCATTATTGGACATTCTGGTAATAAAACACCAGTCATATGATCTGGATTCTATTAGTTCATTTTCTTCAGCGTTTCCAGAGGTTTTTATATAATATTTTCGATATTAAATTTTCACTTTTGGGAATTTCAAGAATTAAATGACACATAAAAATCTATAAAAAATATACCTAATTTTCAGTAATGTATGCTTCTGTGTAGGTATTTACGAATTATTACAAATCCTCACAGAAGGAAAATACACAACACAGAAAGTTTTATAAACCAAGCGCATAGTTAACTCCTCTTAATTCTCAGGTTTTCGTTTCCCTTTTACGTCATGTATTTGAAAACAATTTTCTTCACAATCTTTACATAATTTTGCTTCTTCGATTCGGTCACGTAGATTATACTTTTAGTGAATTGTCCGCCCCACTTAACACAATTGAACTCTGGTGGACACATTAGTAAGCTTCATACTCAACAGTCGTGCGAGTGAAGATTCACATCTGCTGAAAAGCACCAATAATTGTTTTCTGCCCTCGTAATCCGTCAATATTAACATTACTATGCATTTTATTCGCAATAATCCTTAAAAACAACCCTTTAAAATTTCAAATAATTTCATTGATAACTTTTTCCAATTTACATATCACAGACATGCCAAATAATTCACTTTAATTAGTGTAGATTTCGATGTAGTTCACCGGTGTTCAAATGCACTTACAAATAAACTTTATATTATTAAACATGTTACGTCGAATGAAAATGGGAGACGGGACCGGGGATCGAACCCGGGACCTTGAGCTTTGCGCGCTCATGCGCCTACCGACTGCGCCATCCCGCTCGCTACCCGTGCCCGTCTACCATTCACATTCAACTTGTGAAACCCAAAGACCTCTGAGGTGGTCTCGTAGAGACTAGATTCCTCATCTGAGGCGACTCCCTTAGGAAGTACTTTATTTGGGTAATACTTCCTAAGGGAGTCGCCTCAGATGAGGAATCTAGTCTCTACGAGACCACCTCAGAGGTCTTTGGGTTTCACAAGTTGAATGAGAATGGTAGACGGGCACGGGTAGCGAGCGGGATGGCGCAGTCGGTAGGCGCATGAGCGCGCAAAGCTCAAGGTCCCGGGTTCGATCCCCGGTCCCGTCTCCCATTTTCATTCGACGTAACATGTTTAATCTGTTACCTGGCGGTGAGGTTCACCGCAATCTAAGAGATTTCTAAACTTTATATTATTGTTATCAGAATTAAGAAATTTCTCGAGCTAAAAGATCCAGGAGCTCTTTTTAATTGTATAACATAACTTCATATTATAACACCCAATATAATTATAACAAATGCATCCCAATAAAATTATTTCCAAGATTCGTAAATATGTTATTTAAAAAAATTGTTCGCACTCTGCTTAACCTAACCAAGCCAGGAATGAAGCATGCTATTTGGCCTCTCAAACCTCAAGAGCCGGGTGAATAACCTCGACAAGAAAGTTTAAAATAATATTTTTTGTCTCGATAAAAGGATTTTAAGACATCTATAATAATTCTGTATTCAATAACATAATTCATTGTGAATAATTTAATTTTTAACGAGGATATATGTGCTTTCAATCCAATTTAAAAAATTTAATTTTTGAATTGTAAATTCACCACAAGGAATTCATTTCAGTTGATACACGTGGATTATCTTTATCATCCACTTGTCATATCACAAAGTTCAATTAAGGTTTTTTAGTTTTCTAAATGAGAATATGGATAGTACGATATCTAATAATTACGTTATTTTATCAAGTTAATTGCAAAATATTCAGTCCGTAAAATATGCTTTTCTTTCTCAACAGCTTGCAACCGACGCGAATGTACTCAATTATGATAAACGCCATGATGAGAGAAGCTTAATTATTAATGTTTGCATAGAATTATTTTCTATCATGATTCTCAATGATCTTAATATTAAGATTCTTTATTTATTGTATAAATAACAGTTATATTATAATCTTTTTTGTACAATTTACTCCACATCTTTTTTTCTTTCATGTACAATAACATATTTCATGAACAGAAAAAGAACATAAAATTCTATAGTTTCCATAAAGTTTGTATCTTTGCTCACGAGAGCAGTTCTCCTGTACCCAAAGGATATAGTAGGATCTTGTACAGCGTGTATTCCAAGTCGATACTATTGTCTCTATGTCATTCGCCCATGTTGCGTAGGAAAGCATATTTTATGAATGAAGGAGTTTAGGACTATTTCAAGATCCCCGTGAACATCGGGAGCATGAGTATCAAAGTATCAGGAGGTCTACGTATTAAAGATAGTTTCGCTCAGGAGTTTTGAATTTTTTCTTCCGGATCACTTCACAGAACTCCACAAACTTTGATAGATAAAACTTCATTATGAAAAGTATAAAATTATTGTCAGAAAAGCAGTTACAATCTTCGTATGACTACTATGAGGACAATAAACTAATTTACTCTTCAAAAGCAAACAAGGGACCATCCCTTCGATTGCGATCAAGAACCCTAAGACAGAGGTGAGCATTTCAACCCACTCCTAAAATAAGAATAAAAGTAGTTCAGTACGTGTTATAATATTAACAGAATACCAACAAATTTGTATTTAATGAAACAAAATAAAGTTATTTCACAAGTACGTATTATTATAAACTGTATATTATTCGAAAAAAAATGTTTATAATTCGTATTTATTAAAATAACACAAAATTCCAGATTTATTATTTCAATAGGCGTCGCCCCTAGGCAAGAACATAGAGAGTCTGTATAAAAAATCCACCTACCAGAAGGAAAACCGGAGAAAAATCCGAGACAGGACGGGGCTACAAAATTAATGAACTCAACTATGCCAAGGTTGAGTACAGATAAAACTCAACTTATATGAATAATAAGACCCAATACAATCATGCAGGAATATGTTTTTGAAATTGTTTTCAATTATCAGTTAAATACTAATTTTTCCAAAAACTAATCGAATAATATTCGTTGTTGATATCTCCACAGACACAGCCTACCCTCCTAGCCTCCTATCGCGACAGCGATGTTTATTTCTATCCAGGAACTTCAACAACTAGTTTTGCTAGAAAATTTTCCTCTCAAAATCTACAGAACGGATTGTAATGAAACTTTGATTGATTGCTTTCTTAAGATTGGAAATAGCTCATGAGCTAGGTTTAATTTTAATAAGAAAACAGAATCTGAAAACTAGATTTATAATGTCACAAGGGTCAATGCTATTGCATATAATGATATTTAAGCGTACGCACAAATAAATGTAATTTTTTATAAGACTAATATTTATGAATGATATATTTAGTGTAATAGTATTAAAATCAGCAACATTAGGAAAGTTGCCCTACTACGTAAATAAAAAGAATTCAAATATAATATGCAACATCTAATAAAAAGTGTTCTGACTTAAAAAATAAATTTCATTCCTTTAATCATACATTTTTAAATGTATCTTCTTTTTAAATCTCATTTACATTGATATACTTTAAACGGAACTCAGTGAAAAAATTTTGTCTGTTCTCTGCGTTAGTAATACTCTGTTGGTTTATTGTTTATTTCTTTTCGTCTGAAATTGCATGTCGTTTCAGATATCTCTCTCATCCAGACAATCAAACACCATATTTGAAAGTAATTTTTAGTGTGAGAGGTCTTAATATATACTTTAAGCATTGCTTTCTGCATCGACTACACGGTCTCTATGTTAGCTCCGAGGATTAACTTCGAATAAATGGTCACGTCTTTTATGGCTACACTCCTTGCAAGCGGAGCTTGCGTTGTCTTTTCCTAACTTATTTGTAATACAAATCTAGGTTCATAATTTAGGGCATAATGGTTTTTAATCCAGACACTTGATTTTTTATCATAGCGCCAAGCTGCTATAATGGGGTTTAAAATTAGTTATATTTTCCCAGTATACATAAATCTCTTAAATTGCGGTGAATCTCAAAACCTTTTCATTCAACATAACATAATATTTCTCCGCACGTCGTTACAAGTTGCTTAGACCGTGTCTTCCAAGTACCCCAATATTCTTTTCCGTATGCTCATTAACGTTCATGAACATATTTTCCATGAGATGAATGTCCATAGGAAATAGCATTAAAAATCCTAGATATTCATGTATTAGATTTTATTCATGTATTCTTTTCCTAAACTATCTTCGCTTGGTAAAATAAAAACGAGATGTTTTCTCATCCTCGTCGTACGAGGATATACTAAGGAAACGTCGGTATAGTATTCTCTTCGGCTAAGTTGTGTAAACATGTAGATAAAATTGTAAATTTATTGTAATTTGTGTAGTACAAATTACGGAAATGAAAATTTAAAACAGAAATGAGGTGTTCAGAAATAATGTATATATACATAATGAGACATTTTCTCAATGACCTTTAAAAATTGAGAAATAAACATTTCATTTTTTAACGGCAATGAAGATAGTGTTATTTTATATACTTGAAATGCTCCCCTTGGGGTACCCCAGCAGTCGTGTCTTGCAGCCTTCGCTGTCTTTGTTACAAGTGGTGCCCGCAAGTGAGACCACCTGCTGGCAAACCTCTAATAGAAATATATTTCACTCGGAGGAGCTGGTCAAGCAATTTGCTCCTCTGTGCTGTAGATGCGATGCTTAAAATTCGCAGACTGGGGCAAGGGAGGTCATCCTCCGACATCTAGTCACAGATCAGAGATGGATGGGTTGAGCACTCTTGTTTGTGATCAGGTGACGCTGCTGGGAGGTTCGAGAATTGTGTTGCAGCAAGGTATTTAAACGTGAAAGGAGATTATCAGATGGATTCCAGGAAACGCGGGTGAGATCTTCGTTTAGAATTTTCAGGTAAATATGACATGTGTGAACAGAAATAAGCTTAATATCTTACTTATAAATCGATGCATCAAAATTATTTCATGCACAAGTCACTCAAATAAATTTTAAACATTTAGTAACCCTATTACCATGTTATTTACTTCATACGAGAACACTATACATATCTACAGTGTCTCATCTTTTATAAAAACTACGGCACAAATGATCTGAAAACAATCAGAATTGGTACGTTGGTTGTTTGTTTCTTAAATCCAATTTTTAATTTTGTGCTTGATTCAGGATGATTGTTCATATGAGTAGGTATCAGTATCGAACAAAATTATGTGTTTTGTTAAACTGCTTTTTCAGTTTGGAAAAGAAATTTATTTTATAACACAATACAGTACCACGAAACCAGTCTCAGTTTTATTTTCAGAGCAAAACCTTGGTTACATTTTCAAAAATATAGAACTGACACACAATATTAACAAAACATAATCTTTATTACACTTTTCAAAAAAATAAATATTTTAGCTGAAACATACTGTTAACAAAAACATGACTTTTATAGTACACTTTTCAAAGTATTCAACTGCAACATACTGTTTACAAAACACGAAATATTATACCCCTTTCAAAATACATTTAAACTGAACTTGATTCTCAGGTCTTTTAAATCCTTCATTCATTAATTTCACTGAGAAATATTACAAATGCTGAGACAAGATACAATAAAAATTATCTTTATAACAAATAAAATTTTCATTCAAATTATTGTTATCCATCCTTTTACGATACACGAAAGACATAGGTATCCAACCCTTGTCATATCATCCTTCAATCTCATTTTTGTATCACGATGCTGAATTAAGTTGATCTCTTAAATTCCATAAGCACTATAACTTACAAATAATGAACGAAACCTAAAACCCAGTCCTTAACAATTTGTAAAAGTTGCATTATTACTAAATGTTCCCTTATAACGTTAATAATACTTTCACACGTACCTTCGACCTCTTCCTTAGATTCCCCACATTGCTCCGGAAGTATTCCACTCGTAAATTTACTTGACCTTAGAATACCTTACAGCTGATCCTTCTCTTCGTCCCAGTCAGTGGTGTTATCAGCAGCCGGCACAAAAAAAATCAAGAGAGGTCGGGACAATTATCCTAGTCAGATAGATTCACTATCATCTCGTTCTGAACACGCTTTCCTAGCAGAAACAATTGGAGGTATCCGGACACATTCTTACAACACCCACATAATTTTTCTTTGTCATTTCCATTTTATAGGAAAGTTCTTCATCAGAGTACTTTGAACGTTCGGTTACTCACATTACTACTTAAACTTCGTTTAAGCACTGTTTTCACGACTCGTGTGATATGCCCACTTACTATCTATGGATGCTCACCTCTCTCTCGGGCAATCACCTCCCTTCACCACAATGCCTTTCCTAATACACATCTCAACTTCCCTCGTCACCAAGTTAACACGCGCATGCGTACAAGAAAGACGAGAGCATTTCCAAGTATCGATTCATGATCACACAAACGACATTAATTGATTTTAGTACAATACTATTTTTTTAATGAAAAGATATTGTAACGAGATTTGACATCCCAATTTTTCTTTATACAGTACTTTGTATATCTGGAATCAAAATTATTTGCAGATACAGGAAAAGTGCAGTTTAAATTTTTTAAAAAAATATGACTGACTTGATATAAAACCACATTTATATTCAATTGTGATGTTTCTCAACGTTTTTCGCCGCTACTCATTTTAAGCATAAGATGTGCCAATAGTATCCAATATTGGTTAAATATTCAGTATTACCACACTAAAATATGAAACGCTTTAAAAATGGTTGTATCGTGTAACACTAGGTGATGCTGCGTCCCATTTGACAATAATTGTGTTTCCTATTCTTCTCGTTTTTCTTTTGCCTTACGTAAGGGAACGGCAAACCAAGGATACATTATCTGTTAAGTTACTTTCGTCTCACGACGTTTACAGGTAGGTTCCTAACAGTGATTATTATTATCACTATACATTATTTCTAAAACGTTCTATACATTATAATTCTATTAAATTCATAATGTGCTTCCCAGATGACATTATTCGAGGTTTGGACCTCAATGAAGTCCACTGAATTAAGAAACAGATTCCCAGGTGAAATAATTGATAATCGTTATACATTCAATTTTGTGTTCTCACAATATACTGGGCCAACAGTTTGGTAATTTCATACTTCTAGCGCAATGAATGAATTAATCTGTTATATCTGATACAATTATACGGATGTATCTAATCTAGTAATTACTAGGTTCTTTTTCTTATCGTCTTCCTCTTACATATTCCTTACATACATACATATATACATTTCTAATCGTATTTCTGTGTTTCAATTATCTCCGGTCCGAGCGTATTGACCACTCAGTTTTCATTTTCTCGAGATCCCTAGCTCTTTCTTCCCCATAGTATATGAGTTCCCAAAATAAATGCTCATTGGCTTCCATTTCCTTCGTCTTTCTACATAACTCGCTTTAGGTAATCATTGGTATAAATCCCTGCCTTCAGATGTTTTATCTCATTCTATTTCCTTGTATTCTTATTAGTTGTTAGGGTAACATTATCAAAAAATGATAAATTAAAATCTGCCAAACATTATTTTTTCTTGCATACTTAGTGTACGCTACTGATGATGGCTGATATGCAGCCGGAAAAGCTTTGTAGCAATAAAATTATGAGCAACAAACCAACGACTATTAATTTATCATTTTTTACCCGTTCTATTTGCCATTCACTTCACCCGTTATTTTCTTTCTCCAACCTTTCTCATCTTAACTACTCTACTATCAAGTGCAATTAGTCCCTGATGATGCATTATTGATCACAGAGCATGTTTCTGAACTGCGAACTCGTCGCATGGGCCCACAAGTTATTATTGTTCGGGTTGCTCTATTGGTGAGAGACTTCACAAGTAAAGATTCCAACCCACCGATTTTCCTTACCGCGCCCTTATACTCCTCGCAGTTCCAGAAACAAAAGCGATAATGCTGGGTTGGATAATATTGTTATGATGAGAGCGAGGTATGGTAAATAATGTTGAGTGACTTTTGTGATGGATTGAAAGACAGGGGAAATGAAAGTATCCCGAGAAATTCTCTTCAGCAGACCATCCGTGCCCATCACAGCAAAATCTACTTGGATCATCCGGGATTCAAACCACCGTCGCCAGAGGTAGAAAGCTATTCACTAATCCACGACGCACCCATACGGAAAGAGTAGTTATGATAGTTACGGTAGTGGAAGTAAAAGAATGGCATAAAATGTAATTCATTTACATTAATGCTGTACGCGGTGTTAGATCTCACAACCTTTAGTGCATGAGCCCATGACTTCATCTGCAACTCTGGTGTGCAGTACGGTTACCATGGTATCCAAATAATATATTTGAAAGGAAACAATGAGAAACCAACATTCCTCCACTCTTCCAACTGACACCTCACGTCACTCCTTTTCCTCAATCATATCTCCCCTTCGATTCTAGCGCCCTTCCTGCAAACCCTCCGAAAATAAACTCACCCCTCCCTCCCTCCGATCCAATTCGATTAAAGTCGGGTTACGCGGCCACTCTCAACAGGTTGTGACCCTAATGAAGAGGAGCGGCTCAGGGTGGGGGAGGGTGATCCGATCGGCACATCGACCCGCTTGAGGGCGCGTCCACCCCTTCCCCCACTCGCTCAACCTCCTCCGTCGCGGCGGGCACCCGGGCCCCGTCTGCCGCGCCGCGGGCCCCTTCAGGAAATACACTTCCTGAAAATTATGTGCTATGAGCTTCCCAACCGATCTCCAATGCCTTGGATCAATTTATTAGGAGCGAGCGGGGAACTGAGGAAGCGCCTATAACAAGAACGGAGTGGGAGACTTGGAGTGAGGGAATGATATTAAGTGGTAAAGGACGATTTTACACACTTCAAATATCTTCAGGAAGTAAATGTTTCGATTCAATAAAGGAAAAATATGCACTGAATTATAAAAGCATCTAACCCTTTATATCGTTTCAACAGTTCGTTATTTAGCCATACCTTTTCATTTGTATATACGTATTACGAATCAAAACTAGCTTTGTTATTGTGCAAACCTTTCGTAGAATATAAATATTATTTTTACGTTGTTTTCGTATTTTAAGTCTAAATTAATAACTGTTTTCAGTATCACGTCCACAATCAAATACAGAATACGCTCAATGTATTCAGAACCTTAAATAACTACAAGAAATTGCTCTATAAGAAAATATCACGACATAAATTCCACCCGTCACACAATTCGTAGCGAGCAGTAAGAGAGATATGAGATAGGGTTGTCGTGACGTGACGTTTATCGTGAGGGAAGATAATTATTCCAGTGTCCTACGTTAAGTCAAGAAACCTGGATATAGCCGATGGAAACCATTCTGAAAGATATTTTTTATTGTAGAAAGAAAAAATAATCCGTTGTGGAAGCAAGTATTAACGTATCTTAATTGTAGTTCATAAAAATATTCTTCCATTCATGTCAATTTCCTATGGTGCGATACTTATAAATAACAGAAAACTGTGCACGCTTTTCAGATTTGACATAATTTTTATTTTTATTTTGATGGAACGATGTCATACTACATGATGTTCATGGTAATTTAAAACATCACTTGAAAATACTATTAAGCGTTGCAAGATGTTCCTATGATTAATGAAAACTATTCGCGTTCCTGGGTATTTTTTATATTTAGAATTTTTTATAGGATGAATCTTACTACGTAGTGTTCTCGAATTTAAAGATAGTATCTTCATTAAGCTAGTGTCATGTAAGATAGAAAAATTGAGGCCAAGTTGCACGTTTCCGAATTTGTCTATATTAAGACAGGGAATCATTTTAATTTAAAAAATGCTTTTTCTATTTACAAATAAACAGACTAGTGTTGTAAAGACCCATGCGCCTATGTTTTAAGTCCGAGACTGCTGTGGGGTGTGCATACTGTATTGTGCAGACGGGGAAGCGTAGGCAACCGAGTGATCAGAAGCCGTGACCAACATGTTGAGGTCCACACACTCAGAATGCAGTTGAGTGAGGAGAAGGCGACGGGCAACAGCGGTGGCGGAGGATTTCCTCTCTAGAACATTGACGGCTTCGGCAGGGCAGTGGCGTCTGCTTATCTAATAATTAATCTGATTCGATTATGACCGACACGTGGCGTCCCGGACGCATATGGCTACCGGAGCGCTCGCTCGCTCTCTCGACCAGATTTGAGGAAGGGGAAGTGGGACGACTTCATCAAAGGGTTCAACAAGGATATGATTGGGGAGAGCAACGCTGTTGTTGCGCGAGAAAAATGAGAGGGTTCATGACGATAATTGGAGAAAGATTTATTTGCTTAATACATCAATATAATACTCATATAATGCATCAAACCATCGCAAATTAATTAGTCATTATATCACGTAACAAAAGATATTCCGGAAAATATTTAATTTTTACGCAAGACTATTGACTGAAAATGACTATCATTGATAATATGTTGATGAAAATAACTACTTAGTAAAGCTTTAGCTAATCTTTTAATTTTTTATGCAGTACTAAAATATGTATTGAAACAATAATTATGTTGGTACAATATAAACTATTAAAGTATGCTATCCCGTTAAAATGGATGTCTCATGTAATACGTGAAAATCGAAACTACTGAACTATATCAAAATTATTTTTTCCAATAATGATTGATTTTATACGTTAAAAACCATAAAATACACTGGGTCAACCCGTGAGATTAGATCGCACGGAAAATTGAATCTAACCCGTATTATGTAAGGAAATATGAATGTTTATTTTTACGTAGTCAGACAATTTTATTTTCATTAATAATATGGTGGTTTCTACTTTGTACCATATTTTCTAGTTGTGGGTAAGTTTCGGTTCCATTTTTAGCATTATCAATGTAAACATAACATCAGATTAGTTATGAATAGTACATGATATGATACATGGAGTGTTACAAAACTCACGTGTAATTCCCCACGCATGTTGTTTATTACTTACCAGGTGCTTTTATTTGTCACGACTCAGATAGTCATGTTACACGTTTTTCAAATAAATAAGTCAAGTAGCGTCTTTCTTGGTGTAATTTTTAAATACTCTTATGTCGGGAAGGAAAAGTTGAAAGATGCAATAATAGGAAATAATCAACACAACGTTTAATGCTCTAAAGTACGATACGTGTCATTAGTGTAATTTTTCCGTCCAGTGATGCAGAAAAGGTTCTAAAACATTTTGGGGCATTTGAGTATTAATGTACTTGATATTTCCTTCCAAGAAAACACGCCAGCAAATTACACATATTTATTAAACAAATTTTACATTTCATTTATTTTACAAGAAGAAATGATCGAAATGAATAGCAATTAATTAAAAATAATCTACGGCAAGTACTGATTTGCAAGGAGTTACTTCTCGACCCTCAATTCGTCTGAATCTGTGCAGTTACTGATATATTTAATGCATTTCTTTCACAATATTCACTCTCCTATTTTCTGGACAGTCGAATGTGAGAACTAAGGTCTGACTGATTACATATACAAAAGGAAAGAACGGAATTTGCAGAATCGTGACCAAGGCTTTTCGCGAAAAGATACAGCGGCGTTGTTAACGTAACGGCTAAATCTGGTAAGTGATAATATTAACTGTGTTGTATTGTGTAATAAATCTTCCCCTTAAATTACGAAATGTAAATCTTAATGTTTCTGGAAAGAAGAATCAAAGTTCTTCAGGAATAAGTTTGTTCTGTATTATTCACGATAAAGATAATTCTTTTACAAATTAACTGTGAATATTGAATTTTATTTAGAATTCAGATTATGGTAGCCCTAATGAAGATGAAGTATAAAAGTAATGTAGTAGAATTTGATGTTCCTTTTCTGTTCTCCTGATTTGAGAAGAACTATACCCCGATTCTTTTAGAGCAGTGATTGCCAACCAGTGATCCACGTACCACTACCGGTCTCAAGGAAAACCTGGGCATGAATTGCTGTTTTTTATCGTCATATACATTAACACAAAATGTCTCAGGAAATTTGTGCTCTCTTTTGCGCGTAACTGGACGGAGCAAATCACACAAATAATATATCGTTCTTTAGAACGTTACGAAGTTATGTTGAAGATTTTTTATTGTTTCATCTTTCACCGTTTCAAGAATAGAAACAAATTTAATCTCTTAATTGAAAAGAATGTTACTTGACTGATTGAGTCTTAAATTACAACTGTGACGCGTCCGATCATGCTGACATAACATATTTGGACGTGTTCCTTCGAGTCGAACGGTAGAATGTGGAAAGTATTATGCAGGTCAATAAAATTGTCTTCTTAAGTAAAAGTAAACGCTCTTGTTATATTACATTGAATATCATTTAGTGTTTTTTAAAAATAAATATATTTAAAGAAATTCTCCTGTTGATGGTTATTTGAAGAAACTATTTGTTACGGCACAAATATTAGTATATTGGATTGGTTCGAATCCGATTTGAGAAACACAAAACAAATGGTAAAAAAATAACTTCTGTGATTTTATATCATGTCCAAATTAAACCTGAATTAAAAAACATGAGTTAAAATGTGATTTTAATTCAGATGTTGAATGATGTACACGGTACACATATCATCCTGTTAGGATTGTTATAATAGTTATAATCAGCCTGTTAGGATTGTAATAACAGAGTGAATACCAGGGTACAGTATGCACAGCATCCTCGAGCTAAACATAGGTGTATGAACTCTCAACCTGACCAATATTCTTTGCAATGGATTTTTTGTATATGAATATAAAAATTATGTCTAATAAAGCCCTTTTGAATTGAATTGAAATTGTTATATATAATAAGGATTCGTCAAAATTAAAAAAGGTAATTGTACTTTTGTTATATTAAATACGTCAATATATTAATGAAATTAAATGTATCTCTCCTTTTTTGACAAATAAACTTGTCTTTACAAATTATTAGTGATTCGCGAGATTGAAAATGATGAATTTAGTGGTCCGTGAGGTCTGAAATGTTCGCAACCGATGCATTAGATATCCAGAATTTCTAGACTACGTAACGATCGTGTCGTGACATAATATTTTATGTAACCGTAAATTGATACTTAGATTTCTAAAAACTGTATAAACGTTACTAGGGATTATTTTTATTCATACACGCAATTTTGACATGACAAGCTCGTCGCTTGGCAACAACAGAATCCTTATGCCTCATCATATTAAATCAGTTCTACGGAAGGTTTCCGCAACTTATTACAATACAAATGACCCGCAGGTCGAGGAATATCGCAGTGCACGCTGCCAAGGCCAGAGGTCAGCAGCAAGCTGCAGATACGGGCAGCGCCTTCTCACGAACATTCTAACAGATACACTGAAGAATCAACAGCTGTCTTGCGTGATATGGAATACGAAAATAAACAGAAACACTTTTTTCTCTGGATTCGATTACTGCTGTTCCTTTCCAACGAGTCTTAGAATGAGTTTACACTTGTACGAGTAAAACACGTTTTCTTTTTTCTTCTTTTTTTCAATCTTAATTTCAAATTATACTATGGGATATATTTAATTTAAATATTCTTAAAACATTTCTCTAAAGTGTGATATAATTTATGAATGACTATTATTTGTTTATTTATATGTCTCAGTAATATCACGAGAAACATTATCCCATTAATAGAGATAATTCTGATTTTATCATAACATAAATATTGCCTTTTATACGCATAATTAAAGTAAAAAATTTAATAAAAACTTCATAAGGGCAACAATTTGAATCAACATTAATTTGACGTTCTTGTATGAACCAAATGTAATAACAATATCCTGCATTTTACATTTTAAAAGCCTATTTTAGTTATCTTCATAACTTATTTTGGGATTCCATAGATTTTGAATATTAGTTTAAAGCGATTTCTCTAATATTAAAAAAATCATTTTCATACAATTTGAATCTTTGGATATCAGAATACCTGAATCAAAAAGGAAAAAATATATACTGGTTTCATCAGTTGATTTTTTGTGATGATTAAATCTATACTAACAAAAGTGAATTGTTTGAAGTGTCTGAGGTAAAGAAATCGGAAAAAGAATTCGATGAAATTATTTGTAATTTCAGAGGACTCTTCTGAAGGATTATTACAACTAAAATGGAATGTATGGTTAATATTTATTAATTACAAGAGCAGCAAACCAAGTAAAATTGGTTGCTAATCAGTAGATGTGAATCTTCATTCGCATAACTGTTGACTATGAAGCTTACTAATGAGTTCAATTGCATTACGTGAGGCGCGCAATCCACTGAATGTATAATCTAAGTGACCAAATCGTAGAAACAAATTTACATAAAGGATTTGAAGATCACTATTTTCAAGTACATAACCTAAAAGTGAAACGAATACCAACGAATACAGGGGTATTAATTATGAGCTTTGTTTATTAAGCTTCCTGTATAAAGTATATTTTCGCTGTGTCTGAATTTTAAAATAATTCGCAATTACGTACATATTAGCATACAATACTGAAAACTGCGTGTATTTTTATAGGTTTTTATGTGGTATTTAATTTTTTTATTAAAAGAAGTGGAAATGTAATATCACGAAAGTAGAAAAACATAGAAACTAATATAAATTTAGAATATTACATAAGAACCCCGGGTAACGCCGGGTAAAAAGAGCTAAAATATCCAGACCGGGTGTTTTAATACCAGAATGTCCAGTAATGATTGTTTTAAGTTTCTTTTCTAATCTTGAGCAACGCCGGATAGTTGTAAATAATAGTGGAATATAGAATTCCTTGTGAAAAAAGAAGTTATTTAAAATGTTGAGGCGTTAGAAATGTTGAGACATGTTCTCGTAAAAATAAATTTTAATGCAGAAAGGTCGTATATTTGATGAGGGAAGAAGAACTAACTTTATAACAATATCTATAGATATCGAATACCGATCTTCTGTACTTCATCTTCCTAGTGTTTCTTTCAACAACAATCTACAATGTTTAGAAACTCTGACTTTCTTAATGTTTATAGTGAATTCGGTACCGCAATTATTTGTTGGTGTTAAGTGGGTTTATTGGTTCATCTAGAGATAATATCTATGTAACAGGTACTTGCAATAAAAAATTCATAATGAATGTCGGAAGGAATTAGAAAGAAATCTACTACAAATAGAATATTATTTGGTAAGAACATATAAGGGTATGCTTCTCAATGGTTAACTAAGAAAAACACTAAACATTATAGATTACTGATATGACGTGCAACAAACCTAAAACTAATTCGTTTAATACAGAGCGAAAGTGGTGGACGTGACAGACGTTTACAATTAAATTATTATTATTCCATAATGGTAAAAGATTTATGTTAAGGAAATCCAAATCATAACGTATCATGTTATAAAACTCTTTATGTAGTTCGACCGACCATGTCAAAAAAGTTGCCCAGTAAGTGATTTTTACTCGTAAGTAAAATATCGGGGCGACGGCGGCTTTCCACGTTAAGGGGTGAGGGAGCCAGTATCGTCCGACTTTAAGGGAAACTGACTAGAAGCAAGGTCGAAGATGCCCTAATCTTTTAGGTCTAAGACAGGAGTAATGACACACTCATTCTCAGCATTGACATTTATTACCCAAACTCACCCAGAGTGCAATGAGCGGCGGCGTGGAACGTCCGGCGTGGATAAAGATAGACCGTGGAGTCAATTCAGGCCGAAAGGAAGCGAGGTGGGAAGAGTTCGGCAGAGACTGTAAAGTTAATTCTAATCGAGAAGGTGAGTTGTAGGGAATCCAGGAGAGCCCTTTTTAGTGTCAGTTCTAACTAAAAGAAAAGAGAGTTGGAGAAAGAAAACCGACAGAGATCTTCTGAAGGATCAGTTCTAACCGACAGACGGAGTGGAGTCACATACCCCTCTCACCCTCGCGAGTGGCAATGACTGGCGTATTTATTGCGCCCCGCTTCCGATGACGTTTCAGCCCACATCACGACAAAAGAAACAGGTAGAAGCAATAGGTGATTTTGATTGAAGTAATTAATAAGTAATGTTGCCAAACATGTTTATCCAACATAAATATATAAAAACTATTAAAAACTGCATATGACCGTGTGGTGCACAACAAACTAAATTACTTGAAATTTTTAAGAAATACTAATTAAAATTAAAGTTACTTTTCATTCACGATTAAAATTGTATAAGAAGTAAATCTTCCATCATGCAGTACTGTAAGGTCAGAATTTTTACAAATTCTTATGTTGTGATATTCGATATTGTTTTCATTAAGAGACATTTGAAAATCAAATTAGTTGCCCAGTAAGAAATGTTAAGAAAAATTTAGAAATAACTATTCTGTTTTGAACAAGAACATTTTGTATAATAGCTTCGTCTGTCTTCAGTGACTAAGTCTACTGTCTTCTACGTCTAAGTAATATGCACAATTCACATGTGTGGTAGGTAATACAAATAATTTTTTCTACTTTGACTAATCCTTTCATGCGTTGTTCACATTCCTAAGACAATGTTCACAATAATAATAACAACAATAATACAACTGCATCTCTATTTGGAGGTGAAGTAAAGGTAAACGCCTTCTCTTATTAACCACTTAGATAAAAGTTTTATATTTTATGAAAAACATTTAACAGAATCTTGAAGGAGAAAACACACAAAATGAAATGAAGAAGGTACCAAAGAAGAAAGTAATTCATTCATACATCATCATTCACACCTTGGTCTTCATGTTAATGCACTTCCAAGAATAAAGAGGATCCAATATATTGAGGAAGTATTTCCTTGAAATATTCCTATTACTCAAGGTTGTTACACAATTCGGTCACCTGGATACAGAAGGAACGAAATAAATTTTGGGTCCTGTGTTTGGGAATCGAGATAACTAATGTGGAAGAAGATCGAGTATTTAATGGGTAGAACTTGAAAAAAGTAAAAGAGATAAGACGGAGTTTTATTCTGAAGTATTTTATGAAGGAAGAGGAGAATGAAATTGATGTCCATCTTTGAACTTCATCCAACTAGCATTCTTGTAGTAATCAGTCAAATGATAAAACTAAAATGGATGAAGGAATTCTGTATTTTGTTTAGGCCCAATTTCACCAAATGTAGAATAATCGCGATTTCCTTAAACGTGATTAGGTAAATGGAATCGCGATTACATTTTATGCGTTTCACCAAGCAAAACTAATCGTCGATTAAGTTGCTCAATGTTTCTGAAGAATCTCTGGGTTGGTAGTAGTTTTACAGTGCATTATGGGTAATTTGAAGACAAATGACGGGAGGAAAACGCATCATGTTGCTCACTACCGCCACCTAAGGACACCATAGGCAGCAGCGGGCCTCCCTCGTGCCACTGAACATAACCTATAAACCGAGCTACGAGCAAACAAACAAAATGGACGCCATATTTCTCGCAGTTCTGAAGAAAATCGCGATTTGCGCTGGTAATCGAAGGGTCCCCGAACGTTTAAGCGTTAATCGCGATTTTCTCGTAAATCGAAGATGGTGGAACGCGCATTTTGATAATCACGATTTACTGCACAGAAAATCTCGTTTAAGACATTAAACGAACTTGGTGAAATTGGGCCTTAGTCTGTCTGAGAGGGTGTAAGAAAAGTCCAGGAAACTTTTGTCACAATAATCAAGATGTGATACTACTAATGACTGAACCAGTGTTTGTTTTATAGGTTCGGTGAAGATCTACCTATCATGATTGAGAGAGCGTAAATTTTTTTATTAATATATATGGATTTCCAAAATTGTCAGTATCATATAGAATGCCTCAGCCCCCGTAATTACTCTCAAATCTGATCATCTGATGATCACAGACTGCCATGGATAACAGAATCGTTCGAGGTATTAGTTTGTCTGTTCATGTTTTCTCTATTCATAAGTATTTCATCAGAATGGAAACTCTTATATATCATTTTGTAACACCTTCAGAATATAATGCGACCCCAGTATGAGGTGTCCAAAAGTACTACGGAAACTAATGTTTTTTCAATAGATTCATAGAGAGAATTTCGTTAAAATTTCTAAAACATATCATTTTTCGGGTTTATGCTATTCACATAAAATATTATCAAACCAAATATGCTCGAAACAAAGCTTACCGAAAAACATTTTCTTATTTACGAGTCATACTATCTGATTTTGTGAGCAGACGTAGAGTTCTGACGTTAAACCATCTCTCGATCTCTTGCTCTCAGATAAAAAAGACCTTGATTAATCGAAGCGTAAATACTCATGTCGCAATGTCGTAACTCACACTGTCGTAACTCTCCGCAACAGCTGTAATCATTCTAGAGAATCTCGTGGCACATAGCTTTTCAACTCTTCAGGATATTGATTTGATTTCACAGCACTCCTTCAAATCGATTGATCTATTCTATTACTCCTCATCTACATTTAACTAGCAGATAAGTATTAATGATATATTTTAATGGATCTCTTCAGATAGTTAGGAATCGCATAATGAAGAGAGATGTATTTATGCTTTGGTATATTATGTTGCGTGTGTCCATAAAATTATATTATCACCACAGTAATTACAATTTCAGTAGTTGAATTCTAAGAAAAGGATAAAAACGGAAAAAATGTGTCAAAATAAATGAAAATGTCTTAACTCGAAAATAGAGAAATCGGTGCAAGGACGGTTTGGACGCCGATAGACATGGACTCATCGTACCTGTTCGTAGTGCGAGGATTTCAAAGAAAAACTGCTAAACACTAAAACTATTTTTAAGGCAAGTTGAGGAATCTCGAAAAAAAAACGTATATGATCTAATAAGCGACTCTAGTAGACAATTTTCGAAACTAAATCATACTAGTATTTCTAAGGGAAGATTTGCTTGATAATCATTTATTTCCGAAAGAGAGTACGAACGTTGAATACAAGTTTGAAGAACAATATTCCGAAAGAGAACAGTTTTATTCATTTCTCTAGCTAAATTAAAATTTAATTAATCATTCTAATTACATTAGTATTTAACTTTCTAAATTTCAAACTGTGGAGTTATTATTATCATTTACACATTTAAAATTTTTGTGTGCATATTACTTTTTTATATTATTACCTGTTTACAAAAATATCGTTTGCTTCGTGGCTCGCGGGCATTAAAATGTTTTTCGTTCATACAATTAGGGTAGACTAGTAGTGCGTGCGATAACTGAAAAAGCATGATACAATGTGAATTTAAGCGATTTGACCTGCAAGAAAATCGAAGCTTTGGATTTGTATGAAAAATTTACCTAAAGAATAGTTTTTATCTACAAAGGAGACCTTCGTGACGCGTCCGAATGATCTTCGTACGCCAAGAATTCATTAGAAGTCAAAATTGCATTTCAACGTCCGCTAGAACATTTCTTGAATAGATTTTTTAATTTTTCCTAAATTTGGTTTAAGGTCCCTAATTGTGGAAAGACGTGGTTTGGATACTGACAATACACTGGAGACATCGGAAAACTTTAATGTACACACGTGTATGAGTGTGAGGAATAAACTTGAACGGATTTTATCAAACAGATTTGAAAAATCTCGAACACAACTTCGGAGAATCAAAACGGGCGAGTGATGAATCGTTTCCAAATGAGGCGCTAGTGCGCACTTAGCGCTGTGTATTCCATTGAACAGACTTGTATCCCACTCCATTGTATTCCACTCCACACTGTGTATTCAATTGAACAGACTTGAAGATAACGAACACAACAGATCAAAACATGACCGTTGAGAGAGAAAAATTGAAAATTCAAAAATTTGCATTTTACCCACCTCAGAAACCTGTTTCTTGATATTTAAATGAACAATACTTTCATTACACGTGAAAGATCATATCTTATCTTTAGAAAATAGCAAAAACTCGAAAAATCACTTATCACCTTAATTTATGTGTTTAAAATAGGAATTTTGGAACATCCATTGCTAATGAGTTTCTAAAATACACAAGCAACATTTCGTCAAAATTTCAAATTCCTTTCCTTTCTCAATTTTTACTTTCTCATTTACGTAGTATATAAAAAGTTTTGAAATCGTGAAAAAATTCGAAAACGAGATTTTGACGGAAATATTCGTTTTGGTTAACCTTCATTCAGAAAAAGTGGTTTTTGGCATAACATCCGTCTGTCCGTCTATGCGCAGCGATTCTAAGTAAATGGATGGATATATTTAATTCATATTTCGTATTTACGGTAGAATTTACTTATTGTCGATGTACATGCTCTATTTTTTTTTAAACAAAGGGTACTTCACATGAAGGTCAAAGTACTCTTTCGAATATTTCTGAAATACAGTTCCAGCGATTTTGCTGAAATTTTCTGTATAATTAGTATGCATTACATCCGCATTAGCGGTATTTCGCTTGAAAATTTTGTATAGACGCAGTAAAATAATTTGTCTCCTACACTTTCGCATTAGTTTACTGTTTCAAGAAGCTTGAATAATATTTAGCAGTGTAAATGGACCAAGCAGACGTAGAATACACTTTTCGTAAATTGAAATGAAGATATGAAAATTATAAAATACGTAGGAAGACAGCAAACGCTCTGCAGATACGAAAATACATCAATTTCTGTCTACAACGAAATTACATTTACTTAACATTTTTACGATAGTTTTTGTCATTCTATGCTGCAGATGGAGAAACGTATGTGAGAAAGTATGTGCAATAGTTTACCCTACTTTGATGAAGCTTCCAGTCAGGACCAAGCACTAAGTATTTTTAACTTCTTTTTAACCATTTAATATAAAAATTCAGAAAATTTTAGAAATTGAGTTGTTGATATTTTATTTAATGATTTTATGAGTATATACAAGATCGAAATGATATCTAAAGTTTTCGTGAAATATCGTGGAGTAGTACACCATATCCTTAACGGTATCAACAAACTTCTAAAACTATGTCTACTACTTTCCATCCCTTAAAAAACAAAATATTGAAACAGGAAAAAAGAAACCCACATTTGTTAGTTATTTAAAATCAATAGCGTTTTCAGAGAAAACTGAGATAGAATCTCAGTTACTTCGTGAAACATAGTAAGAGAAATCGAAAATATACGAAAACTCACATTTCACTCAATTACCCCACAAACATCAGAATTAAAAAGAATCTCTGTTAGTAAGATTCTACGATACAAAAGTAACATTCCATGAAATTTCAAGATCGTATGCCTTATATTCCAAGGTCACAGTTTTATCATTCCGCCCATGAATGACTCAGGTCAATGCCTCTTGTATTATAAGATGAACAGTTCCTCAAATCTCTAGGTTCAGAAAGAAAAGAATATAAATCACTGAATTACTTTACCTATGCTCAATATGAACTTAAATAATTTCATTGTTGAATTTATTTATTTTCATAATTGTTCACCTTTTATTATATTTCCAAGACGTGCGACTCGTGTCGTGGTGCATAGCTTTCTATCAAGGACGTAGCCTAAAAGGGGGGTTCCAGGGGGTCCAGACCCCCGTCCCCAATTCTCAAAAATAAAGCTCTGAAAAATGAAACATAACTATGAATAACGTACGGTAAAGGAGTCTTGATCTAATCAATGATTCAGTGGGCGCTGAGGTTTCACCCCAGTCCCCTCGGGGAGGTGTCAGGTAAGGCATCAGAGGCATCATTTCATCCTCCATCGTCCCCTTCGAGAATGAGGGAAAAGGTGTGAAGGCAAACATAACATTTAATAGATATGTTTTAGTAATTATTTTGTTATCTATATTTACAATAAACATTACGTAACATTTACAATAAAACTTAGCATTTCAGTTAAACATGGGTAAATGTTCATTGAAACAATTTTCGAATGGGACTGCAAACTTTGCGTACTTAGGATATAGATTGTTGGTAAAGAGAGCTCTTCTGTTGAAGAGTAAATGTCTTAGAAACTAACACTGAAGCAAGAGAAATAGAGCACAGCTCATTTCACTAAAAATGAAATAACTTACCTGTCCTATTTTACCTGATAGTGGTTGTATCTAGTTACATATGTGTTTGGTGGTAATTTACAAAATACTTTTCTCAAGTTCACTCGGTAAGAAATTTGATACAGACTGCTACTGTATATTTATTACTACTGTATATAGGACTGTTAATTTTGACTGGAAGAATAGGTATACTTATTTTTCAATTTTCAGTTTCAAAACAGAATTTCACTGGAGAACATCGTTTTAAAGTTGAACGATTAACATTACTCAGACATATTTATAAGTTTATTTATAGAACAAACCTTGATTGTTATTGTCATTGTTGTTATTTTGACTTTATACGTTACGTTACACGTCTTTGAATGTAATATTCAATTAATGCAGTTCATAGAAAGAAAAATACAGGCAGTTTGAACGCAACGTTATGGTTTATTTCACAAAATAATGATACTAATTATTTGTACTTACTTTTTTTGTACATTCATCACTGAAGTGTAAGAAATAAATATTTAGAAACTATTGTATAGTAAATTCCCATTTTTTTGTGTTTAGGGCATATTTTATTCGACTCGAAAGGGAGGTGTTTGTTTTTAAATTTCTTATCATTGAATCATGTGATTTTTAGAAATGTCTTGTCTTTACAAAATTGCGTGTTTATCAATATGACAAAATACTTTGTGCTAAAATTTTGAGCCAACACCTGCTTACTATGCATCTATTTGATTGAACACGAATGATTATGAAAAAAGAAATCGATTCCACCTGTAAATCACATTATCTGCTCCTATTGCCTCTCTTAAAATAAACATGAACATTAATCGATAAAAAGGTTCATTTTGTTCCAACACGTGGTAAAATACAACCGTTGTTGGTTAGGAAAATGATGAAAAAAGAGAGTGAATGTGATTCATGTTGACAGGAACTAAACCTATGCTCGAGCCACTTAGAGCAAACACACGCGACGCGGGAAAACGCGAATTCGTGCGACTACGGTTATCATTTTCATAAACAGTCCCGCCTTTACTCCCTCTCTTCTCTCTCTTGTCAAGATGAGATCACCTTTAGTATAAAGGGGTGTACAAAAACTCACTATCTATTTCGGACGACAAAAGTTGCAGAGTTAATAAATTCCTCAAAATAAATTTGTATTGGATTAAAAATGAATTGGATAAATAATACTGATTATTTTTAATTCGTTACATAGAAATGGATGTCAAGAGTAAAAATTCAACTTTTTTCTAAGAGGTGTGCTTGTTAAAAGAGGACTGTATAAAAGCAGACCGTTTTGTGATTAGATCTGAATCATTTTCATAGAAATGAACTTTATGTGGATTCGGTAATAATAATATAATTCTTCTCGACTTCTTCTTGAGCATATAGAGTGTTCACCAATATATTTCGAGTTCACAGTAATATTAAAATTGTCTATATCTGTTCAATAAAATTAAACTTTTCACACTACATAGAAAGGAAGATAACTGGTTTTTAATGAGAAACGTATAAAAAACATTTTATATTAATTAGCATCAATATCTTTAAACAATGAAGTCATTCTTATTATCTGTTGTGAGAAATTCTTGGCATAGATGTTGGACTCTGCTTTTATTTATATTCGTACGAAAATGTCTCCTTACGTAGTAAATACTATCAGAATGGTTCCCAGGAAATATAAAGCTAGCGCACCAAGTTTCTCAAGGAAAGTGTCGCATTCACATTCACAAATGCATAAAAGAAATTCCTCTGAAAAATTATTGAAATACTGAACGTTATTTAAAGTAAATAATGAAAATTAAATATTGAAAATAAAATACAAAATTAAATAAATACTGGAAATATACAATACAAAATAAAAATGTGAGAAAAACTTAAATATCGACGACGATCCTCACCAGCAACCTTCAGTAGATCAGGTAAACTATGAAAACTTCATCCAATTCTGCCGAGTGGGGTATCAAACGCGTGACTTCCCACTCAGTTAGTTGGGAATGAAAGCGCTACCGCGGTGAATGACACTGCTTATATCTTCCTGGGATGAAAAAAAGTCAATAGAATTTACGAGGTACAATTTTTGAGGAAAAGTGGTGACAGACAAATAGGACGAGCGGAGTACGTCGTATTGGAGGCGGATCACCTTACGCTCCCGTTATACTAAAGGTGATGCCTTTTACCTATTGTCGTGGAGTTCAAGACAATGTACTTCGAGGACAAGTTTGTAAGTGTGGCAAATGATTTCTTTTTTGCACTCTTTCCCCATACAGGAAAATTTTAATTGGCATGTGGAAGGGGTGGGACGGATTGAAATCCAGACTTAGAACTAAAGTAAGAAATACTATTAAAATAGTTTTTTTCATATTATTTTGAACTCATCAATCACAACAAAACACCACATTAATAATATCACACTCTTTGTTTAACTTGTTATGAGAAATGATGAAACTGAAGTGAACTTATTTCACTTACTCGTGTGTACATTAAACATGTGTGGAGAAAATAATCTCACCCATAACATTCCTGTAAAAGAAGGCCAAGTTCGAATACATTAATCACAAAAATAATAAGATCTAGACGTCACCCAGTAAAAATTAACTATGACAGTGGCCATAGTAATATTTCAGAATAAAATAAACAACACCACTCCTTATATTAAATGCTTCAAAATGTTAACTCTTCCCATATTCAGTTAACAATATCAATATTACATTTTCAAACTTGCATTTAAATTGTGAAAATATTCGGCGAATATTAACAAACTCAGAAAATACAGCAAAGTACATTTCAATGAGTCTTAAACATAATAAGATAACCATGGTACTTATCCTGATGTGAACGAGAAGAAATAATTAGAAAAGGAAAACTGTTTATTATTAATTTCAGCGTTCGATTATTTCTATTTTTTAGGATAAATATTTTCATTTGGATACTTTAACTTGTATCAGCTCCACATAGTTCCCAGTTCCACATGATAAAATTCAACGCAATTTCTCTCATACTCATTAACATACTTTCAGGTTTGATCCTTCTTTTGATGTTGGTATGAATTTGGTATTAGACAAGCAAGAGTAGAGAGCACACAGATCATGGATGAGTGAAAACAATCCCGCATACTCAGCGATTTTATTAACGACTAGAATTTTGCGGACCTACATTCTCATTCTTACTATTCGGAATGGTAGAGAGTAGTTTCTCACCTAACAAGTTTATTTTCATACAAATCCCGCAAACACATTCAAATTCCCTACATTATTTTTTCTTTTGCTGTAATGCGTGAATGAGAAAACGCAGGGGAAGGCGTCGCACTAATTCACCTCACGATAAATAATTCAAGACTTACGAACAGTATATATTTTGTGAATTAAACTCACAACATTTCGACTTGATGTTGAAGTCGTCGTTATGTGGTTTTGAATTCTTTACCTTGCGACAATTTACATGGATTTGACATTACAGATAAGTCTTGGACAGTCCTGGAGCCCTGTATTTGTGGATGGTGAGCAACTCATATTTAAAAGCCGACGTAAACATGCAACGTCTAACTCCTCAGGTCATCTCTGATTCTTTCAGGATTGGACAGAAGAAGTGGCGTCGGGATGTGCGTTTCTTTTGCGTGTGAGTGCGATCGTGTCATAGAGATTTATTTTCGAGATTGAAACTCAGATATAAAAATATCTCGTGAAAGGAAGATAAATGCCGCACATGAACCGAGTGCAATGATCCTCACCTGCGGCTCGAATAGGTGTCAGTTGTGCGCAATATTAAACAATAATTTCATTTCTATTGCGGTATGTCCACCGTTTAAAGTCATGCATTATTTAAAGTTGAAAATAAGTGAACACTATCATAAAATAGTCAACAACAATGATATTTAAGAGAGGAATCCGAATTTCTATTTCCATTATCAAGGTACAACAAATATAATTTTGACGTAGATACAATGAAATAATAAACAGTAAAGGATAACAACTTAAAATTTTTGCAGACAGTTTCATTTTGATTAAAATTATTAAAATAAAATACACATGTCACAATTTTGAAATAACCATTCAGAACATAAGCACATAAAACTAACGCTACATGACGTCTCTACTACGAGACATCGTCAGAAGAGCTAGTTCATTGCTCGCGAGTGTCTGCTTTTAAGTTAGTTGCAAGATTATTTTTAAATGTACAATGAACGTAGAAGAATAAAAATTCAACCATTCACAATAGTTCCAATGAAAATTAACACCATAATAAAAATATTGGGGAAAAGCAAAATATGAATTACGTGATCAAATATACATGACTGAAAAATGTTGAGAATTAAAATTGAACATGGAATAATTAAATCAATAAACTGCAGTTATATTAGAAGAAGACAATAACATAGAATTCTTCTACGTTCATTATATATTTAGAAATAATCCTGTGTGCTCTTGTAACGTGGTTAGATTTCTGTAACATCTCTGCTACCAATGTAAATTAGACACTCGCTAGTAATAACTAGCTCACCTAACGATGTCTGGCATTAGAGACATAGTGTTACTTTTATCTGTTTATATTCCAAACAGTAATTTACAATATATGAGTACTTTATTTGTGTTAAACCCACCTCTTTCTCAGGACCCTTGATCGGAATTGATGGGATGATCCCTTGCTTGCTTCCGGAGAGTAAATTAGTTCATTGTCCTACACATGGACTACTTTTTTAATTTAAATTTATTCATATATTTTATTAATTTTAACCAAAATTAAACTGTCTGCAAAAAGCCCACGTCGTTTTCATTTTCTGTTTATATTCAGAAGGGCAGACGTCAAACATCACATCACTAACGATGAGATAATACAAGTCCGTCTTTGAATATTTTTAATAACACTTAGTCAACATAAAATTTCTTTCGCGTAAATAACAAACTTCTTGAACAAACAATTTTCTTGAACGTAAATAACAAACTATATTTCGTACAAAAGCTTTTCTCCTTTTCTCTCAATACAACAAATCAAAAACTATGTAATTGAGTCTACATTACTTACTCGTACATTTTACGCAAGAGAAAAAACCGCCTTAAGACTTAGTTGCTTTGTATCAGAAGCTGGCGTTATATTTTTTCTATAGAATTACTCTTAATTTGTGTATTTGTTAAATGAACTTTTTATTTTCCTTAATATTTTCTCATTTACCTTTCTGAAGTTCATTTTATTGCAACTTTACAGTTTGTAAGCAGAAGCTTCGCAAAGCTACAGCTTGCATTTTCTTCTTTCTTTACCCCTATCCGATTTGCCTGTGACTAATTTAGAGACAGGTGAGAGAGTTCGCTGATTGTGCAGGTGATTTGCTGCCCTCGGGACCATAAGCAGACGAACACCTTGAAGGATGCGGGCGCAATGTGAATAAGCCATTCAAATGATTCATATCTTCAGATACCGAACAAGCTTCTTATTAGTATTGGGAACGAAACTAAAAAAGGCATAATGCACGTGTAATGAAACCTCTTACACAAATAACGAGATTGAATTTCTGATGGTGATAAATAAAACATCAACTGGTTTGAATGAATGTGTATTGCTCTCATTTAAAATAAAAGGTATAAAATTATAATATATAATTTATTATATACAGTATAAAATTATATCTGTTCTCGAAACTGCTTCATTTTTGAGATTGTATGACCTGTTAAATCGCACATCAAAAAGATGAATTACGTGATAAACGTCTTGACATAAATCTTATTCATCGGGAAGAAAGTAAAAAGACTTCCAAATCTTTGAGGAAACTTAGGGATGTTGATTGCCTGTAGATATACAGTTAATGATCAGATTAATTTTGAACTTTCCGGAGATAAAATTTAAGACGAAATTATATTTTTTGACGAACATAAAATTATTTAATAATAAAGCGTCATTTATTCATTAAATAATGTATTTCACTTTTATTTGTTGTGGGAACCGTTGAGCATTTCCTTCGATCTAACGCAGCTTTGATAGGTAAGGAAGCCAGGGAAAGTAGATTCAACACTCTCCTCATCAAGCTGCTAGAATCAATTGGTGAGTGAGATGTACACAATGTAATGTATCGTTGTGTATTACTGTTCCCTGAGAGCCATTGCTTTCGCAGCATCTTAGTATGTATGCTTCCCAAGTTCATGCGACTCCTGATGAAAATTCCAGAACAGAAGCCACCTAAAAAGAGAGCGCTGCTAGGTCAGAGCCCTGAGGTCCTCCGCGCCACGCGCCATCTGACCGGGACGCGGCACGCCCACTGCCACACCGCTCCATCCTTCCTCCCTCTGTCCCGTCTCGAGCCCTCAGACAAAGAACTCTTCTCTGCCATAAGCTCCAACGCCTGGCCACCTCAACCAGCGCACGGTACCATATTGAGGCTTCTCTAACATATGGCGCTCTTTAAGAGTTGCCTCGTATTGAGTACGGGTGTTGTAACTGTTCTTGTTGCTTCTTTATACGAGACAATGTTTGTGTGTAGAAGCTAATTCTTCAGGAACATATGATCTGCTATTGTTCTCGTCTGCTTGAGGACTCCCGAAGGGTGCACCTGATAGTTGTACTAACTGTAAACCGGTTCTCATTTCATAAGCTGGTTGTGTGAGGGATGGGATGGCTTTTTGTGAGTCAATTGAGTAGATTATGGCTTTCAAAATGGAATTCTGATAATTATTAAGATTGGAACTGTTTTTCAACTCAAAGTGTTTCTTAACTTTTTTTGTTTTTCTCATTTTTCATTTGATTTTAAATATTAAAAGGAATGTTTAACTCATCTTAAATTTATTTCCTTATAAAGTACCTCCACAATAAGTATACAGAAACTATGCTGTATATTTATCTAGCACATATGCGAAGTTTTTACTTAAAAAGTTTTGTTAGTCAACAAGAGTGGACATTTTTCAGTCCATCTACGCAAGACTACCTTTCTCGGACAACTCTACGTGTGACATTTATGCTTGCCATGTCGCGAAGTTTACTTTCCTCCTTACTGTACGTGTGTTCCAGCGCGAAAGGTTGGTGGTGCAGAAACCTCTCGATTAGGGATTGTCTAGAAAACGCGTGGGAGCATCCTCACCCAAAATACATATCACTAAATATGTTATTTTTAATGTAACAATTTTCAATATTTTCCTTCCAGAATGTTACCAAAATCTCTACAATATATTCACAGTAAGATGAGTAAACCATCTTTCACGAAACATATTTTTAGATTTTTAAAAAATAAATTCATACTTTCATATAGATTTCCCACAAATTTTACAATCGTTACTTGTACCTTTATTTTTTATAAACCCGTCAAATGTACTACAATCCTTACTTTTAGACAACATTTATCTTCTACATTCCGAACTGATAAGAAAATTACATTTTTTGCAATTTTCAATAGCGAATACGCTACGTCTCTTAAGTTGAATGACTTCCCATTTTTAGAATATCATAATTGACTGAACATAAAATAAAAATGAACACGAAGATACAATATAAAATTTAACCACTCACTCACTGACTTATCACGAAACATAAGAAACTACAAAGTCTACAAACTTGAAATTTGCCACATATGTTTCTTTTACGGTGTTGAATCCACTAACGAAGAACTTTACGAAAATTCACCCCTAACGGGGTGAAATGGGGGTTGACATGTTTTATATATGTATCCCACCATAACTCTAGAGTACCTGGATCAATTTGAACTAAACGTGATACATTTATGACATACTATCGCAAAACAAGAACAGTGGGGGCAAGATATCCCTGGCACCCCTAAGGAGGGTGTGAGAAAGGGGTGACATGTAAAAATAAAGGAAAAATTCAATATTAGAATTGAAACAGCAGTTTTCGGTGCTGTTTAGTAGTATAAGGACGCCTTCGACGGGTCGTCCACATTAGTCAACATTAGAGATAATATACCCTTAGCACTCTTACGGTAGGATGGAATGAGAGGAAAGTAAAAATAATTTTTTTAATGGTCGATATTGGTATTGAAGAAATCATGTTGGTACTGCTAAAATTAAATGACACCCTCATAAGCACACGATCGCCCTCTATAAGGAATAAATACCCTTTGTATCGGGCGTGAGAAGGAGTGAAATGTAAAAATTATCGAAATTGACCGATATTAGTGTTCAAATCGTGGTTTTTGGGGTCACTGAAATTAGTAATTACATCCTCGAATACATCAAAGTCCACAATCAGCTTGTATAATACCCAGCACACATAAGGAAGGGGATGCCATGAAAAAATAATTGAATATGAAACATTCCAAATACGGCGTCCATAATTTTCGGCGTCGGTGTGTTGGTAATGATATCCCGATATCATGCAAATCGAAATTAAACCATCAAGGAAGAAAGACACCACTAGTAAAGCGGGGGAGGAGGCGGGGAAGGGCGGTATAGAGATAAAATTAATTGAAAATTAATTTTGAAATATACAAAAATTAAATTGTATCGGATCCATAGTTTTAGAGTTGATGAGATTTGAAAACTACCAATGCCGTTAAGCTCAAGTTGAGATCACGTAAGGGTACTGTATTCTTAGAGCTGGGGATGTGAAGGACGAGACGTAAAAATTATGTTAAAAGATCGCTATGAGGTTCGGGTCCATGTGTTTTGTGTATTCTGAGATGAATAATCGTATTTGCAATAACGCTATGAACCCTTCAGACCACATGAGGTGCACGAGACCTAAGCCGGGGGTTGGGAAAAGCGCGACACGAAAAATTAACGAAAATATCCGCTAAGAAAGGATTTTGAGAACATTCATTCGGAAGGAGTGTTCTCTAAAAACTTTCTCTCAATTACATCAGTGAAACCAGGGACGGAGGACACTAATACTATAAAAAATTCTTACATTAAAGGATAACATTCTCTTTGGATATCAATTGAAATGTGAGAAAAAATAAAGTTGCAGACATATTACAAATTCACGTGAGCGGAACGGCGGGGACAGCTAGTATATATTTAAAAACAAAATGCCACTCTCACTGACTAAACAAAATATAATCTCAGAAACTACAAAGCTTAGTAACTTGAAATTTGGCATAAAGTTTCCTCTTAGGGTGTAGACATTCCGTTAAGATAGGATTTTACGAAAATCCACCAATAACGGGATGAAAGAGGAATGGGAATGCCTTAAGTATGTATCCCACCATAATAGAGTGCCTGGATCAATTTCAACCAAACTCGATGCATGGATGACTGACTACCTGACAAAAAACACTGTAGGGGTGAGAACGGTATGACATGTAAAAATAATGAAAAAATCCTATATTTTAATTGAAACTGAAGTTTTTGGTACTGTTTAGTAGGATAAGGACACCTTCGATGCTTTGTATGTTGACAATCAGTCCACATTAGAGTTAATATAGCCCTAGCATTCCTCGGGTAGGGGTTGGAATGATAGGCAGGTAAAAATAATAAAAGAATGGACGATATTGATGTTGAAATGAAGTAACACACTTCATAAGTACACGATCACGCCATATAAGGAAAACTACCCTTTGTGTTAAAGTGAAAGTGACTCATAAAATCATAAAATTGTATAATATAAATATAAAAAATTAGTGATAAAATCATAGTTTTCGGGATCGCTGAAATTAGTAGTGATATTCTCGGAAAGTTCACAATAAGCCAGTACAAACCCCAGCACCCCTAGGGAAGGGGTTGCCATGAAGAAAGTATCAAACTTGAGAGATACCAGATAAGAATTCAACATTTTCGGCATTGATAGTGAAATCTCGATATCGTGCAAGTGTAAATTCAGCCCTTATGGAAGACATACACCACTAGCATCCCTCGGGGAAGAGTGGAAGTAGGTTTCGTGAATAAAACTTTTTATTGAAAAATGTTTTAATAGAAAAATATTTAATAGGTTTCATTGTTTTCAGGATTGCTGATTTATTTAGTTATACTACGAATACCATTAGAAAACCACTAACGTTAATGGATACCAATGAGAATATAAGAAAGAATAAAGTTGGAGGCATATTACCGAATTCACGCGAGCAAATCTGCGGGTATTCAGCTAGTATGAAGTCTACAAACTTGAAATTTGTCAGTTAGGTTCTATATATGAAGTAGACATCAGCTGAGATAGGAGTTTACGAAAATTCACCCCTGAGGAGGTGCAATAGGGGTGGGGAAGTTGTATTTATGTATTTCGCCTGAATGACTTATGTAAGTGTTGATATCACAGTTTTCGGGACCGATAAAATTAATTGTAATATTCTCGAAGACTCTAAAGTACTAAACCACTCCTTGCATTGCTAGGGAAGGAGGTTCTATGTACAAATTATCGAAAATGATAGATACCAGTAACGAGTTCACAGTTTCCGACTTTGCTAAGTGATTGTAACATCTTAATGTCGTATAAGACTATAATGAGCCCCCATGGAAAATAAGACACCCCTAGCACACCCTGGGTAGGGGACGAGACGTTTTTGACGTGTCAAAAAACATAGAAAGTGACCGATATAAATGTGGAGATCAAATATTTAAAGGTCGCTTAGATTATTAGAGAATTCCGAATATGGTTCAATCTTCGACCCAAACACCTCCACGATGGGTATGACGTGTAAAAGTTGTCGAAAATGTGGGATATCAGTGACGAGTTCAGAGTTTTTCAGCGAAGCTGAGATGAATGGTGTCACCATTTATACCTTTTGTCTAAATTCAGCCTCCGTGGAGAATGAGACGTCCCTTGCCATCCAAAAAGGAAGAGTGTAAAGGAGATAACACGAAAAAATAATTGATAAGATCCGATTTGCATCAGATTAATAGATTTTCGAGTTGCTGAGATGTGAGTACGTTTCCGTGAAAGCTGAAACGGGGAGGACGAGGCATAAAAATAATTTAAAACATCCTATACAGGTTTCCTGAGATGAATAATCGTAGTCCCGATGACTTTATGTAACCATTCAAACCACCTAAAATACATGCCACCCTACGGGTGAGGATTTAGAAGAGTTACATGAAAACTTACCGAAAATTGCCGATATTATTGTCGGTCACTTATTGTGTTCAGGATTGCTGATACGAAATATTCAATTCCCAATACTGTAAACTGTACGTTCAGACGACAGTTATTATTAGTCAGTGTTTTGAAAAAGTAGAAACCTAATATTTAAAAACCAGGCAACTTCCGGTTTTTATCAGCTAGAATATAAATATCCCTCTTATTGGTTCTTGAATTAATTCTATAGTATTTCTCTGTGGGCGTTTAAAACATAAATACATGGAGTAATTTCAACCAACCTTGATACATAGATGACTATCTGAGAGCATGCATTGTGGGAGTGTAGACATCCCTGGTACCTCTAAGGAGGAGTAGGAAGATGACTTGAAAAACAAATGAAAAAAGATACCACTGAAAAGTAACAGACTGCTAGAATTGAAGCCAGTTTTCGGTGGGTTGAATTGGATAAGGACGCCTTCGACGATTCATAAGTTCGCAGTCAGTCCACATTACAGATAATATACCCCAATCACCCTCTGCGAAGAGGTGTGAATACAAGGCAGATAAAAAAACGACCGTTATTGGTGTTGAATAAATCATTTTTGGGAGCGCTGTAGTGAAGTGACCCTCAATGTCGCGTACGTCCACGATCACACCCGGTAAGAAATAAACACATTTTGTGTCGGGGATTTGAGGACAATGAAACGTAAAAATAAACGAAAATGATTGATATTAGTATTGAGATCACTGTTTACGGGGCAACTGAAATAAGTAATGGCACTCTCGAAGTAATGAAATTCCAAGTCTAAATTCAGCTATGGCAGAAAGTCACTATTAGCACCCCTTGGACGGGTTTATGGGTAAATATGATTGGAAACTAATTTTGAATTTGAACTTGAAATTTGAATTGAAAACGTTTTCTTAATTCTCTGTGAATACCAATGGTGATAGGAAGTTGTTGGGAATAAATTGGCAATGAAGTTGCAGACACATTACAAAATTCACGTGAGCAAAAGCGCTAATCAGTTAGTAATCATAAACTGGGAACTGATGATGCTAGTTAGCTTGGTTCATAAAGATCTCATGCATATAAGTCCTTTATTATTTAAGTTCTTCTATCACGCTTTGATTCTCTTTCTCAAAATAGTCTCCGATTTTTTCTTGTTCATGATTGCTCCAAAGATTTGATCTACGTAAGAAGTCTTAATTCTGCGTTTTAATCATACTATGAAATTGCCAAGTGTCAAACTGTCCTACTATGGGTTCTACATGTAACCCTCGGGGTCTCAAATGACATGCGGGTTTTCAGTCTCACCACAAAAAGAAGGTGATGAGGCATGCTTTACTTTTCGTCCCCTATTTGACAGATCCCATACACATTTTTTAAAGCTGTGTAGGCCAAGGAGTGTCTATAAGTGCTGAGTTTTGATTCAATTTCATCTGATCACTGGTAAGAGTTGTGTCCTACTGTATTACTAGGAGCACAGCACTTTTCGATGCATTATTTGTTAAAACAGAATATGTAACTTGTAAAATAATTCAAAATTTCTCATTATTGCATTTACATTAAAACAAACTATTTTGAAACCACTCTTTTCTAGAAATATCGATATCATTGAATCATTTTCAAACTTTCACCATGTCCACGTGAAAACAGAAAATCACTATTACATAATATGACGATATTTATTGAACTCAAATAAATATCAAATAAAATTCATCTTCAATTTTCCGAAGTATGTGAATAAATTGTATAACATACATACTGATACTTACCTTGTTCACACGTCTTCGTGAACGATAGATTAAATTATTTCCACAAGATTGCTTTCTATAAATTCCTATTTCGCAATACTTGCTTTGAAAAAGAGTAATATCTGCATATGACCACGAGTTGTGAACACAATCTTTGTAGTTGTATCTACACAGGTTATGGTATCTTGATGGAATTGATGAGATGGCCCTAAACTCCTTCCTGAGAATAAAGTAGCTCCTCCACTCGTCCATATAGCCCTAGGCAGTGTTCTTGACCGAGTTTTGAAGAATAAATTACTTATTATTTGTTGTCCGTAAGAGAGCGGTCAGATCCGAAAACTAAGTGCATGGAGATTTCGACGAACGAGTATTTCTTGCATACTTTTGTCACTATTTATCATTGGAGATTCATCGAGATTATGTTACAACGTTTAGACGTGCAATGTACATAATACTTTTAGTTTTCTGCAGTCTTTTTTTCTGCTCTCTCTAGGAGTTCTATGTTTGCTCACGTTGTATAAAACTAGGCGAACTTTCTAACTCTGTTTACAACACATCCCATTCCCGTTAATTCAAACAATTCTGCCTTTCTCTATTTTTGTTCTTCTTCAGACCATGCATCGAGAATAAGTCTGTTCATCACCCACTGGGTGGCCCACTTTGTGATTTCGACTCACGAGATGAGTAGATCGACAAGTTATAGGTCATACTGTTTGGTTTGTCGAGGTGTTCATGAGATGTCGAGCTTGTCATGGACTTAGAAAGAACTACAGTAATTCCATTCTTTTAAAAATAGTAATTCCATTCGTATTCAAACTCTCATTCCTTTTAAAGAACCAGTCGATCACAACGAAAAAGAATTCTCTAAGACAGCGCTGTCCAACTTATCTTAGTCCGCGGGCCATTTTTTATACACTTTCGATCGATCAGACCGGCACTGGAAGGGGTTTGGCAAAATGTTGCCCTTCGAAGACATATTGCTGAATATGCCATTCATTAATGCTCTTATTAATTTGCAATAGTTCATGTTTTTTTCATTTTTTTCATTTTTGAATTTCTAATTTTGTTTTTGAATCAATTCATTTATTTATCATAAAACAATTGCAATATATGGTACAAATATACTAGTTATAACAAGAAAAAAGATAAATTAGCTTTCTAACGAGAAATATAGGTCCCCCGGAAGGTAAAGCCTGAATCAGGATAAGCGTTCTAAATACTAAAACATTAAACTACTTAATCCTAGAATATCCATCAAAAATATTAATGAATATATCTTATATTACTGACAGATGATAAACATCTTTAAGAGTAATGATGCGCAGGATAAGTTACAGAACATGAGTCTTGGAGATTTATTGGAGAACTCTAAATATATGCTCAATTTCAGCCTGTTTCAGTAGCCAAATTCTTAATTCTTTAGAAAAAATACTTAAGCTACAAGAATTTTTAATATTAGTTGACAGAAGGTTAAAAGTTTTAGGGATCTAAAATGAGATTTCATGAAATGAGTTTCTGTTGGCCTCGGTATAATTGCGGTGCATAGGATTACGAAGAATAGTTGTATATCTGTGCTCAACTCTATTATTGCTTCCATTCCTAGTAGATCAAGTCTTCAAGACTTTGTAAATATACATGTAATGTATTGGTAGAATATTTGATGGTACAAACAACGGATATGAAGGTTTCCTTAAATCTGAATTTGTTATTAGTCTTATAAAATATTTCTGCACAACAATTATATCTTGTAAGTTTGTAAGGTACGTACCTCCCCAACAAGAGATAGGGTAATCCATCCTAAGTGTGCAAGTGAAAAGTAAAGCATACGAAGTACATAACTTGTACATAATTTTTTGAGGAAATAGAAAAGTCTAAGCTGGTTATTTAATTTTGATTTTAGCGCTTATAAATGAAATTTCGAATTGATTTCCCTATCCAAACAAACACCTAAGTAAATAACATTACTGCTTTCTTTAATTGTAATACATCGCTCAGCACATGTATCCTGTAACATTAAACAGTTAGGGCATTTATATGTGATTGGAGTAGTAAAATGTTATTCCCCTCGCAAACTGTACTTAATATAGATCGTTTTCTACGGACTCAAAACCATCCTATTTGTTAGGAACCAATGTCCCAATAAGCATTAGTCTTGGTTCGCGGAATGTTGTATTTCCTCTCTGTACGAATTTACGTAGCAGTGCCGTATCGTCAGCAAACGATGTTTTTTAAGCGAGATATGATTTGCTTACCGAATTTTGTTATTTATTCTAGTCTTAAATGTGATGTAGAGGGATAACGCTTGAAAAGAAATACCAATTTAATTATTATTTTGTCAGAGCGTTCTTGTCAAATTACATTCCGAACAAAAAGTCAAACGTTGCGTACAAAAAGTAAAGTGTATAATTTTTTCTTTTCCGATGACATCCAAAATATAGTTGGCGAAATCTGGGTGAAATGAAGAAAAATGTTTTAAAGTGATTTCTTGCTTGAATAATGCGCTGGAAATTAGGAGGACATCTTGACGGATCGAAAAAGCGACAAAATAAGTGTTAACAAACATATCTATATAATAGATATGGGAATATTATGTATCTTATTATATAATATTGGTAATAGGGTTTTATAAGGCGAAAAAAATTCCTTCCTTCTCCTTAATTCCACAGTAAAATCTTAAGAAATGAAGGCACTTTAGGTGTCTATGAAGGTTTCTGAAGAATTTCTATGATATATTAAATAATTTAAAATATTCAAAATCTAATTTGCCCAGGAATTTTCTTCTGGAATCTGTTAAAGCAGTTTTTCCCGCTATTTCTTAAGTACCAATCTGAAATTATTTACATTAGTGGGTTCTAAATCAAATTCAGAGCCTTTGATGGTGGGGCATTTTTATGTTGTCAGGAAACAAACGCATGGTTTTAGTGATAAAATACATACGATAAGAGAACACAAATGTCTACTAAACATGACCTCCGGAATTCCTACAGCTGTGGCTGACAAGTTGAATAAATTGAAGCTTTTTGCTGAAAATGACCCGTTTTGAACTTAAGCAAAAGGAGAGCATCTCTGATAGAACTGTGTATCAGCATTCGGAATCTATCAAAACACTTTGTATATCAATTTCATTAAATGTATTAATATGTAGCCTCGAATATTATCTATGTATTTTTTATTATTCAATTCTGAAGTTTATGTTTAGGTAATTACTAATAATAGCAAATTATGAAAAAGAGAAAGTTTGAGTATTTTGTCTGGGTAGTTGAAATCAGTGGATCTCCCGCATTTAGACAAACCACTTCCCAACCTAGAAGTAATTTGTATTCAAGATTCCGTTACAAGATCAACTTGACGTATGTCCAAAAGATACCAGCTGCTGAACAGCAATCCAACAAGTAGGAAAAGAGATCTCGGGACTATTGTCGATAATTCTATTGCACACCTTGTAATTTACATTCAGAAACCATTTAGCGTGTTTTCGCACGCGCGATATGAAATGAGATACAGACACGAACAAGTGATTCCATTTGACTAGTCTATCCGGTTGGGTTACCTATGCGGGTTTTTCACTTTTCAACCATCTCTTTGTCTTCTCTCTCATTTACTCCCTTTTAGTTTCCTCATTACATGCGCCATTATGAAACGGTATTAAATTAGATGTAATATTATGTAGTTATCAGTTCTACTTTTTTAAATTCACATACGAGAATTCCGTTGGTACTTAAACACATACTACACTTAAGTTCACCTACGTACGCTTACGTAAGGATTCTGAGTCTAATTTTCGTTATTTAAAAAAATTAAAAGAACGTTTTAACTGTCTTGTATGTTTACTTTTAATTGTATGTCTTATTTAATTCTGTTTCTGTGGGATAAGTGTTTCCATTCAGACGATTACACCAAAATTATTTTTAAAATGCTTGCAACAAAAATTATGCTACTTATTTTCATACCTACTGAAAGTGTCAATGTTAAGAAAATATGACAATATAAAAAGAATCTCCTGAAAATAAATTGCCACCATTTGAGAAAAGAAATTTAAAAACACCAATTATATTCATCATCATTCAATATTAAAATATTTGCTTAGTGATAAACTGTGTTCCGCATCGTAATTTTATTTCTTGCATATTTATCGTAATCATTATTTGACCTCTTCTTTATTGGAATTTAATATGGAATTATTGTAAGGGATAGGATTCTTTGGCGTGTAAGAATAATGAGGACCACAGCTAAAATGTAAAAGAATTCTTGTACCAAAATAACGTTAAAAACGCTCAATCTTGATTGTTTTTCATAAATTCACCCAACGAATGGCTTCCCATACCATTGTAAACAATGATTGAAAATTTCCCTTCTTAAATTTCATCCCTTACATCTGTGACCTAAGATCCTTTAAATTCTCGTAAATTTTTGTGTGATTACAATATTTTTTTCCCGTTTAATGATTGTAATTAAAATATTTTCCGAAATAGTTTAAAATAGTTTATGTCTTACAGCTTGTTTCCAGACAAAATTCTAAGAAACTTATTATATACAATAAATTTTATTACTTTTTGTTGAATGATGTCTGCCATAAAATTCAAATCAGTCAAGTTTCGAGATGAAAATAATATATCAAAATACGGAATGAGTTAAAACTTATCACGCAATTCTCCTATAACATTGGATTAGTATTACAAGATACTCTTATTCGAAATGTTCCAAAGGAATTGAGATATACTATTAATTACTTCAGAAGTGCAATTTCAAAAAATATTTTTTGCAATAAAAATCGAAAAACGTTGCTATGGTCGATATTTTGATAATTTCAATACAACATTGATGCTCTCACATTTGTTATTCAGTACTGACGAAATGAAATTTGAGGAAATAATGCAATATACGAATGTCATTCCAAAATAAGTTTGTCATTGTTACAAATTTCCCCTACAAGTAGACGGAAAATTAAGCATAGATAAGAATTATCACTGTGTAATACTTATCAGGATTTGCAATTCTTTGGTATATCTAAAATCTTAACTTAAACCGCGTTTGTATGCGGAAGTATATTTTTATTTATTTTATTTTACAGAAAAAAGTGTTTCTTGAAACTAGTATTTTTGTTCAATTGCGGCGTTATTCAGGAATAACTATGTCCTCATTACATGCATTGTTGTTACGTTATGGTGTCTTATTATTTGTGTTGCAAAGGGTAAGTTTACAAATGTCTGAGGAGCGCTACAAATCTATTTGCGCCAGCCATGTCCGTTCATCTGCGTGATCCCAAAGCCCGCTTCCTCTTCTGCACAACACGCCTCGACCGCCTTTAGCCCGCAGCAGCCTGCAGGCACAACAGTTTGATGTACCGCAATGTCGGGGAGAAGGGGGAGCGGCCGAGACTCTTCTATCCTTCTCTCTCTCTCTCTCTGCTTCCCCCCTCTGGCTCGCGCCGAAGAGGCTTCTACAGCGACGGAGGGGGTCTCGGCACGCGACTGCCACGCGCCCCTCTCTTCCCCCACTCCCTTCCTCACGCCTCCTTCCTTGCACAACGCCATCGTCACCGCCTTCGCCAACGCTCTGGCGTTCGCTGGCTCGCTCGCTCCCTGCTCAACACCTGCGCGATGAAGGCGCCCCGCGCGGCAGGTAACGGAACCTTCGGAAGTGACTCCTTCCGAGCGACGACCGACGTGGCCTGTTGGCGGCAACGGTGGAGGGCGAAGGCGAGGGTGGGCAGACGGGCAGTGCGAACGTCACCAACGTCGCTGAAGACGGCAGTTCTAAAATTGCTACAACTCTCAACAGTTATCATTTGACAACAACATTTATGCTTTATTTTACATTATAAAATTTCTTGCATGATTAATGCTTTTTCGAAAGCATGAATCAATACGTTACTTAAACACTAGGGTTTGAACGATAGTATATGTTAATTTGTTTTATATGGTAATAAATAAACAAGTAGAGTACATTAATTTATTTAATAAAAACTAAAACGTACCATGATTATAAATAACAAGAGCAGGCAGTGCTCTGGTCGATTACCAGCTAGGAATGAGTGCGACGCAGCGCAGAAGCCCTCAAGACCCAAGGGCGACAATACCGGGAGTGCGGTAGCAGACAAAAGGCTGAATGATTTTACATGACATGAACGAGGAGCAGCAGTGGCCGCCACCAACAACAATCGATCTCCGGATATTTAAATATTCATTTCTATTAACACAATATTTTAATATTTAACAATCTCGATACCGATCGGCAGATCCATTCACGCGAAACCATTAAAAAGAAGGGTGAACAAACACGGCATTAAGAGCTTTATTTGTTGTAAAGGAAGATCTAATTTGTAAGTGACCGAATATTTTTGTGAGGTGCTTTCTTTCGTTAAAAGGCAATTATATTATTTCATATTAGTTGAGTATTGTTTCGTTTTTCTTACACGTAGCGTTCAGAAATGTTCACAGATGAAAGTAGGTATTGTTTCGTTCTTCCTTAGCTCCATTTATATTCATAATTTAAATGAGAAAATCAAATCAGTGACATTATGAGAGTGACCGAATATTTTAGTGAGCGACTGCACGTTGGGATTCACTGTTTCTTTTAATGATTCTTATTCTTACGAATGCAATTGTCTACACTGATATTGCTTGTTTTGATAACGTTTACTTTTTCCCTTCTGTCTTTTTGTAAGTCCAGATTTAGACATTGATGAGTTTTTATCTTGACATGTAAATCCTCTTTCATTTCAGCATCTATTACTTGTCCTTACTATTCTCTCTCTTTCTCTGTAGTCATAAGTCACACGCCTGTTTTCCGCTATTGTTCTCATTATTACTGCGTAATGGTCCTTGCTTAAGGTAGTACTTCACGTAAACTCAAAAATGCAAGATTTTATTTATATTTTGTAAACTTTTTGATATTATGACTGTTAACAATTGGACAAAGTTTCATGACCTTCACGAGATCAGTTTGTGAGTTATTACGATTTTAATTTATCATGGTCTCCTCACGAATTTTCAACTTGATCTGGGAAAAAACAATATGAGCAAATGCTGGAATTTCTTAAAACTTTTTGAAATTATTCACTGGTATTCTGAAAGTATTAAAACTAGATGACAACCATAAGTCACAGGATCTGAAAAGAGATATTCGATAAAAAGAAAAAGTGATGTGAAGGTGCTCAAGATTACGGTAAAGAAACGTTACAACTCTGCTTTTCACTAAGCCAACCACTTATTTCATCGATAGCCATCAGAGAGTGAAAATTAATGCTACACCCAGCCTATACTCTTACTTCCCCAGTACGTGTAGTTCCTACAGATGAGCGCATTGGCGTATAATTGTTCTTTCTTTCAAATTTCAGTTGAAATATATTACTTTGAGCTAGATGTTGATGTAATACTTTTTCAGAGATCTTTGCCTTTTCATATAAAACGAATTATTTTAAAGACATTCCTCAAATTATGAACGTCGAAAGTAACCTCAAAAACTTTCATCCGTTTACGTGTCCCTGGAAACATGCTCAGTTACGCATTACAATGCTATCAACTTGAAAAAGCAAAATGCAACTTCGACACGAATTCAGTAAAAGAACACATATTATTATCGGTTATTTTATAAAGAAATTAATGGTTTAATACTGTGACTGATCCCAAGTGATCTAATATATTTTGAAGAAGTATTATCATCACAGTTTGATGTCTTACGGCATAGTTTAAATTTAAAGATTTTTTCTCTTGTAAGTTACAATCCTGGAACGTCACATTCAAAGTTTGAAAATTCAAAGTTTGATAATACGAATGAATTTTCATCATTTAAAGTGTTCAATCGTACGTCTCAAGCAATTTTGAAACAAATTTTACTATATGAGTGGGTAATCTAATCATGATATTCCTTAATGGTGTAGGTCATGAACTATTTGAAGTCCCTTAACTTTTGACTTGATCTTACGTGAAGTACAACCGTAAGTATTTGCCCATGCTGGATTTGATTTTATGGTATGCTGTGTTGCATCACGAGAAATACACATTATAAATAACAATTCAGGAAACAAAATTTCCTCGTCTCCCTTTGATATTTACATACGAGTTTTCTCTATTCCTTACCCTCTACCACTCCATTTTTAACAATGTGATAGTTTTATCAATTCTCTTCCCTGTTGCAAGTTTCCTCTCATAATGATCACAATATTACATATATTTCTAAACGCTTCTTATCTATAGGAACCTCAATTTCGGTACAACCATTTTACGATACGCCTTGGGACGTAGCGATCATGAATTACGAGAAATGCATTGCTCAATCTTCTATTCGGATATACACTATCGCCAAGAGTAATAGATCCTTTCTGGCTTCAATTCCCGTTACTACGCGTCAGTGGAAGAAAAAGTTATTGAAACCATAGTTCTGCTCTCAAAACTGGTTTGTAGAACAGCTTTTCGTTCGTGGTTGGTGTTTATTCATTTAGTAAAAGCACTTTTAAGAGGTAGTGTAAAATCTGCTCCTAAGTTCAAATCTCCATTCGTCATCAGTACGTCAAGTTGTTGAATCGATATTTCTCCCTCTTAATGGGTTTCTCCTAAGAAATGTTCACGCGATTCATCATTTCAATTTTGTGCGAGACAGTAAAAAATTAATTTAATACACGGAGAAAAATAGTCACTCCAACTACGAAGTAGTCGTGCCGACTACTTTACGTGGATGGTTTTCGGCCATCTACTTACGTAGTCGGCACGTCTACGTTTCGTAGTTGACCGAGAGACTGCGCCAACAAGTACGGAAGTAGCGCTCCTGGCTACTTTTTCGTGCGCGGAACAGCTAGACGTGATGCCTAGCTTATGCATGCGCTTATTATACCGTCGTGAGGTCGAAAAATATAGGTTAGGAAATGAAAAACAAAATACCTACTGTTCTTTTATATTTATTGCAAACATCTACACGTAGGTAAATTTATAAATCCCCACAAAAAATGAAAATTATTTAATAGCATTGCTTCGATAAAAAATAAAAACTTATTATAAATATACATAAATTGACATATTATTCCATTCAATTCGGCTTTATTTGAACATAAAAATTTATAAAATACCTTCCTTCAGTGGACATATTATACACCTTAGATTGTAAGGAAAAAATCCAATGTTTAAGACTATTTTCAGGAATTTATTTAATGGTAGATCGGAAGAAGATCTCACAATACACTTCTCACTCAAATCTAGAAAATGAATTCAACACTATGTGAGGACAAGGTAATGACAATGGTTGTAAGAGTTCAGAGAAGAATTTTTAACATGCGTCCACAAGTACTTTTTGTATCTTGTAGTGTCCATTCCCTCAACTTTGTAGTAATTCAGACCTTGATTTCATGATGTTCCATCTAACAAAATCATCAAAATTGAGTTGAAGTTTGCTGAAGGCAGTACTACCTGACATCTACATCTGGATCTGACTTAGGATGATGTTTGTAGGATAAAAACTCAACAATGTGACAAGGTTCTAACTGCATTTTTATTCAAATGAATTAAAGACTTATTTCAAGACTACCGAATCCAGTAGTAAACATTTGTGAGTAATATATAATTTTACAATAATATACAATAATAATAAGCTCATAGATTAATTTCACTTTTAACTGTTCCTAACATCATTGTTCATAGGCGTACTCCTTTTGTATGAACAAAAATAAGCACTTCAAATAATAGTTTTCATAAACATTACATTTAACACAATAAATGCATGATATTAATATTTTAGAAGTGTAGAACGATTCAGTTAGTATTCTGAAAATTATCAGCAGTATTTGAATTTTTGTGTAGTTGGTACACTTGTTTACTTTATTTCATGTCCTACTGTTCTTTCACCTAAGGCCACGCGGTCTGTTCTTTCACCTATTCATTATTTTGATTAGGAAATTGGGAAGGAGAGATGTTGCCTTGTTGAAGAGAGAAACGTTGATACTATTAAATCGACTGATAAGATATAAATGTGGATTGATAATGTGTTAAAACAAAATGACGTATATTTTCTCTAGTACGAGCGGTACTACAATACTTCCCTTTATTCTTACTAAACACCTACAATTATATGGGATACTGTAATTTTTTAGTATATTATCTGTTCAGCGGGATTTTTATTCTTTAAAACTGTTAGTAACACTTCAGCAGTTGGTCAAGTCCAGAAAAATAAGAAAGTTATTCGCGAAAAGGTATTATACTTACTTTGCCTAATACACATTAGACAATGACTAGACAATTCTAGAATTTTTTTGTGAGGGTTTAGGGCTCGTCAAGGTCATTAGAACCCTGCTGGAAATAAAAATTATTTCTCACTTTGCCTGACGGCTTCAGGCACTGATTTCCTACTTGGCCGGTAACATTTTCACTTAATGAGCATGTTATACGACACATGTTGGTAAATAATAATTATGCATGTACTTTAGTACAGTAAAACATAGTGATACTCTTCCCGATACTCTTCAATACCTGCTCCCACCCTTAATGACATGAACCCCTTCTTACTACCAAAAAGTAAATTTGCAGATCCTTCACGCCACAGTACAGTTTGTAACTGATTTTTGGCACCAATAAATTGACATTAATGGAGAAAATTTGCGTGAATACTTGTAACTACATTATATTATACACTTTTTAGTTTATTTCCGTTAGTTGGACAGTGTTTATAAATGACCATTGTAATTCAATATATTATAAACAAGCTAATTCAAGTAATCAAAAGTTTTAGGTAAAAAAGTTATTCGAATTGTTTATACATATACCCCTGAAGGAGGTACAAATTGAATGAAAAGAATCTAAATTGTTATCTTGAAGACTAAGCATAAAAGAAGTCATCCTACAATAATTTAAAAAGAAGATAATTAAAATTATTCACCATATAGATCCATTACAATAGTATCGAATAATGTCAGAATAAATTCCTTTCCAAATACAAATCCAATTCCATTCTCGCTCATCACTTAAGTCATCACGGGTTCAATTCCCGGTGGGGCCAGAAAAAATTGTAACTTTTCACATGAATGTCCCAATTCATATAGCTGTGAGAGTTAAAAAGCGAACCCTCCTTCTTCTATCCACCTCCTCCTAGTATCAATAACTATTGATATTACTAACTACTCTTACTAACATCTTCACGTGGGCCATATTGTTGGTAAACACACCTACTAACAATAACCTACCACCCACTCCTACCTCCTATCGCTCCATGCAGATAAGCTTTCCCATTTACAAATACTACAATTTAAAAAAAATGTATTTTACGATACAATTACAAATAATACGGAGGTTTACAAATATACTAGATTTCGGATTCCACAACAACATTCACAAAATAATTTACTACAATTTCAAAATACTTCTTGTCACAGAATTAAAGGAAAGAAATGATAACAAAACACTTAAAGATCCAGCATACAAAACAATAATGAATCATCAGTGTTAAACAGTCACCTATCAATAAAATAATTCTAAAATTGTATTTCCTTTTGAAAATCTCTGGAAAAATAGTAGTAATATAGAATGCCTCGAATGAAAGGATCCATATATATTTTAGGGAGCACAAATATAAGAATATTTATGTAAGAATGAGAAATTCCTACATTAGTAGACTTACAGTAATACTATATCATTTTGCTCTTATTAGGTCTTCAGATAAAATTATGTTTGATACAACGCATACTACTATAAAATATCACTCTATACTGAGCGTATTTTTGTTTGCTTTGTTTCATAAATTTGTTTAAAAACAAAAATATTTTAACAATTAACATTGGATAACCTCACATGCTGAACATACCGTAGGTTTCACACTAAATTCATGGACCTCTTAAAAATTAAAACCCGATACATTCACATGTGCAACTCTTAATATTTAAAGGCAAATAATATTTGTAATTAATGAACTACTAAATGTCACAGAATTTACACTGAGAATATCTAATGGTTCTCACTTCACAACGGGGATAACAGATAAATATGGATCACAAAAACAAATCACTCCTCATCACTTTCTTCAAATATATATGTAGTCCTGGCCCCATAAAACAATTCCAAATTAAAACAAACAAGAATTGAAAATATATTATGATTGAATCATGTCTCATTGATTTTGAGAAATTGGAAACTTAAGATACTGAGTCGCAATCATTAAACCTAAATAATATTGTTCAATCATGAAATTAATATTAAACTCATATAGCAATGGTTATGGTCTTATCTTACTAACCTCAAGTACAACTTTTTGTCATCAGTCATCACGATCAATGTATTAAGAATCATAACAAACAATATTACATAAGCTTTCTATGTAATGTTGTTTGTTATGATTACATAAGCTTTCTCCCCCCCAGATGCGATGCAAGTATTCGCAACCAAACATAGCTACTTTTGGTGAGTCATTATGTACAGGGGTGTTGTATATACCAATCTGCCTATAAGGGATAAGAACAAATAATGGTGTCTCAGTCTACATTGCCAGCCTACTATACACAGTATTCTTCAAAACTTTTCGAATAATATTTTGAATGTTTTATTTGTTGTGTCTTACGATTCATATTAATTTAGTTTTATGTGTACTCAACTTTGGCACGGTTGTGTACATTAATTCTGTAGCCTCATCCTGACCCAGGTTTTGCTCCTGTTTTCCTTCGAGTAGAGGCGGATTTCTTATACAGGTTCTTTAGACTTTGTCTAGGGGCGTGTTTATTGTAACAATAAATCGTGAATTTAGTGTTATTTCAATTCTTAGGATTTGTAAACACTATGCTCAGAATAATCTATAGTTCGATAATAATTTGTCCCTCCAGGGGACTTACATCTAGTAAGTATGTGTTTGGCAAACACGGGGCCTCGAGCTGAGTCTGACATTACTTCCACTTATTTGTGGAAGGCTCCTTCCTTTCTCTTTCCTGACCTTCTTTGGTCACCTCTTGTTCTTTTCGATCCCGACGCTATTAGGGCTAGGGTATCTTTCATTTTCCTCATATTTTGTAATGTTTTGATTTTTGGTTTTGAGATATGTTTTGATATATTGTAATTCAGGAGGGTTTTTAGTGGGTACGTTTTTAGTGAGTCATTCAGCGAGTCCCACACGCGGGGAGAGTCATGTTGGCTCTCCTGAGTGCATAACTGCATTTTCCCTACCTGTACAGAATTTTAGGGCTCTAATGACCTCGATGTCGACGAGCCGTAAAGCCCCACAAAAAAAATAATCTGTACATGTAAAATACATTTTTTGTGTTAAATTACAAACATATTGACATTCTATTAGTATTATAACTCGTAGCTAACTTTTTACCTTATCTAGGATTTTTTGTTTAATTTTTTGAATCCGCCTCTGCCTTAGGACCCTTGATCGGAATTGATGGGATGGTCCCTTGCTTGGTTCCGGAGAGTAAATTAGTTTATTGTCCTCCACGTGGTCATATGCAGTTTGTACTGCTTTTTTGACAATAAATTTTATTGTCATTTATACATAATTAATCACTCTTCCTTATGAAATGTGCTTCAATTCTACTATGCTACAATTCAGAATAATAATTCAGTAGGATTTGGTTTAATTACAATAATACATATGTGTTTACATGTGACTGATCAAGAGTACAATTCTTTGAGTATTTTTCTTTTACGTTATCATTCCCAGTTTAAACAAATATGTTCAAATATATTCATGGAAACTTGTTGTAAGCATCCAAAGAAAAGACAGCAATGCAGTGACTATTCGATTCAATTTTAAGCTTTATTTTTACCTCTGCCAACGCAATGACCCTAGAATTCTAACGCCTATGTGTCTATAATAAATATACGTAAAGTTTACTTAGAAGCTCCTGAATATCTCTACATGAAATGATATTGAAAAGGAATACTTATATTTGATATTTATTTTCGAATAAAGTACAATACAAGAATGAGATACAAATATTGAATTAGAATCCATAAAAAGATGGAGTACGTAAAAATTACGTATAGTTAATACTCAAGGGCTTAATTGACTACCAACTTTCAATTATGATGAATTTGTGAGATGCTTTCAAATTGATTTAAAACTGAAAATTGCACCCCTTAAATGTGATATTATTTAAATGCTATTTTGTTCACCCCTAGCACAGTAGCACAAGCGTCTGGCGTCAGGATTCGACAACCTCTTCGATAGTAATAACTTACTCGCTTGAATGAAACCGTTACTAGACAGTCGGGAACATAACCGCAACCACTGCCAATTTTTTTTTTCTTTTACTGTACAACACGACCACCCGCTGTAGCGTAATAAAATCATTAAAAAAATTCCATCGTTCTAAGTTCGTTGAGTGTGGGCTAGTTTGAAAAACAAGGTGTTATTCTAGGACCACCCCTAGACATTTGGGGACCTGGAGCAAACGTTCTCTTTGCGGCGATGCACTCCCCCCCCTTCCGAAAGAAAAAAGTTTATTTTTCCCTTTCCTCTCCCGAATGAAAAAGAACCCAAAAACATTGTGAGAGTATTATTACCTAATTAATTACGTTTATGACTGAATTGAATGTTACTGAACTATCGACAAAGAAAAGTGGAAAGAAATAACCACTGGATGAGATTAAATTGAAAATCATATCATTTAGTTGATACGAAAGTTATATCTTCATACATTTCTTTCTTGCCTTCACTTAGTAGAAACCGCGTACATAAAATTAGGATTACTTCTCATTCTTGTTCAATTCTAAAATATCATTCAATATTACACCCCGCTTTTTGCAGGGGAGGGTACAAATATTGTGAAGTGTGTCAGGATAATTTCTTTTACAGGTTCATTACTAGAAACCATTATTGAATGCAAACAATTTTCCTTCCAGAAATATTAGACTATTTTTAGTGGAGGGGAGGCACATTTGGATCGCCATAAAAGTGGACACAGTTAATAAGTTTAATTTTTTAAAGGATTTTGATTAAGTTTTATAAGATTAACGAACAAATGGAAACTGAGTCAATTCATATTTATTTACATTGCAAGTGTATTAAAATGTGAAGATAAAACATTGTCATGTAAATTAAGAAAAACTGGCATAATACAAAAAAATGTCATGAAAGATTCGTACAACTAATATTGGTCATATATTCCAAGCGTTTTTTGATTGTTGAGGACAACCACAGAACTACTAGGACAATGGGCTTGCGAGAAAACGTGGAAGAGAAGAACCGAATTAATTTTGACTTTTTCGTTCTCTCTAACATGCTGATCGCGAGTTGCTTGTGTATACATGGTGATTTCCATTACATGGTGATTTTTCTCGTTATATAATTAATTAAATCATTTTTAATTACGTGATAAATTAAATTCGTATCTGCCTGGGTAGTACATACAACGATTAAAGAATCTCTGAACGTTTTCACATAACAGACTGCACCGTACACAATTTCTAGGTGTGACTGAGAGTTTAACATCTTTTTAGGAATTCTGCATGCATTAGCCTTCTCTCGATCGCTCTAAGATGTTTGGTTGTCAGTTACCAATCGGACACTTAACACATATTTTTAAATTTGAAGATTTATTAGAATACAAATATNCACAATTTCTAGGTGTGACTGAGAGTTTAACATCTTTTTAGGAATTCTGCATGCATTAGCCTTCTCTCGATCGCTCTAAGATGTTTGGCTGTCAGTTACCAATCGGACACTTAACACATATTTTTAAATTTGAAGATTTATTAGAATACAAATATTTTTTGCAACATATACAACAGCAAGAATTATGAGCCTATACACAGTACAAAATCAAAATTACTCCTTATAATACACAAATTTGTGTTCACTTGTTTTGCAGTCGACCCATCCACTATACGTTTGAATTTTATCGTAATCATATACAGTTTATTTAGTTGCCACTGATCGTATATATCTTTCTTTTCCTCTGGAGATGAATTCTACCTCTCTTTCTGACATGTTCTAAGTTCTTCAACATTCCGTCATGTCCCTTCTCCTCTTGGTCACCCACTGTCTCCGCACGAGGGAGACGGACAGTAGAACCGGAAGACCGGAAACGACAGCTGACGCAAAGCGACGGGCATCCCCACTTGAGATTCCTGAAATCGGTCGGTTACGGAAGGAAAATGATACACAATTTTGGTGTCTTTCTCGTCGATTCGCCTGGCGGTCAGCGTGTGCCCCCCGCGGGTATTGGTCATTGTTTCCGAGACAAGCCGTGTTGACCGCATGCAATCGTTGTCTCCTGCTGTTAATATGCCTTCTCATCTAACCTCACGATCGGTGCCCTCGTGAAAGTTCGGGGAGATGGTGGGGTGACATGGAAATCACCGCTGGTGGTGATGAAGAACCGATATTCTTAACAGTCCGTTATATTTATATTATCCGTCCGGCTATAAGTGAGGAAACTGGATCATGGCAGTGCTCCACACGCGATTCCATGTCGCATACTTTACTGCCGAGGGTCTCTATCAGCCGATGGGGGTGAGGAGTGATGATAATGTGAAAAGAGTAAGATGGATGGAAGGGGAAACGAAAGTACTGTCGCGGACTATTTTAGCGTATGACGCCAAATTACGCTCAGAGAAGCCGCGGTTCGCACCACCGTCCCCAGAATGGTAGGCGAAGCGAACTAACTGCTTCACGACGGATCGCACCTATCACGAGAAGTAGAGATATCAGACTGCGTCGCTCAGAAATGAAGATTTTTCTCCTTAACAGTACACGAAACAGTTTCTTCTTTTCTTTCTTGGTATACTGAGTATTTATCGGAGGAATCAACTTATATCACCAAACATTATACGCTTCATTAAATTATGACCAATCTAAATTATTATCCAGTAAAAAATAAATATTTTGAGAATCATTTCAAAACATCGCTCTTTTGTAAGATGAATGTAAAAAACACAAATCAATCATAAACAGAGAATGCAGCTGTGAACATATTCATACTATATTAAACTTCATGCACGAGTGAACCAAAAGACTTTTTCATACATGTCCTCCCCCCTTTCCCCTATCTCTCCCACCTCACCTGAGGCATGTCCCCCTTTCATATGTCCGCTGGGCGCATGAATATTGAACTAGAAGCGCGCGCATCTTCTTTCCCGCCTTCGTCGAGTGAGGCGTGTCTCAAGTATCAAGGCTGAGCACCTGCTCCCTCAGGATGAACCTCTCTTAATTCCCCCTCTCTCTCACTCGCTCATTGCGCGGATAATGTGAGGGTGACTTCTCTCCGCCTCGTTGGACGCACAGCAAAGTAGGTGAAGGTTATTCAGCTTATTCCGTCGAGCATTCCTCTTCGTGATAATTTGGTTCCCGTTTTCTAAGATCGCGGTGCTTCCGATAGAAAGCGTTTGATGTTTCTGGAATATTGAATAATGATCACCCATTGGAGTGTGTTCTGTTCTCAACATTTTCTGATTAAATGATCGTTTGAAGAAGAGGGGGAATGATCCATAAATAATTCATCAGTCTCATGAAGAACTTCGTGTAACTATTTTTAATTTGTAAACGTTTCATTTACATTCACCCATGGCGTTCGAACACGATCGAGTCAGAAATGAAAACTAGGGTCATTCTGTAATATTGTAATTCAAGAAATTATGTGGTTAGCAATTTATTCCCCATGCTGGGGTCAGTCTCCTTTAAACTTCGAAAATTCGTACTGTCGGTAAGTAACGTTAATAAACATTTTTACTCGTAAACATATTTAACGTTTTAAACTGTGTAGTAAAAATTAAAAATTTAACTTTTTCGCCTGAGTGCAGCAATTGTGTTATGTCATATATCTCAACATCTTGCATTTTTTCTTCTATGCAAGTTCATAATTAATTCTCTTTACTTCTTCATAAATATATAAATAAGAATAACATAGAAATAATTGACGATTATTGCAATCTCAATTAAGAAAGCAGAACTATTAGAATTACTTTTCATAGAATTTTCATTTAAAAGTAGATTTCTATGATAAGCAGTCTACAGTGGCGGATCTAGACCGTAGTCGAGCGGGGTAGGAGGGGGGGGGATAATCTGGGGAGCATTTCTGTTTGAAAATCATTTGAATTTTACAACACAAATTTTATAAATATTATCTTTTAAATAAAATTCATCAACACATCAAATATATAATTAACTATATTAAATAGTAAACAATTGTTTTAAAAATTGTTTAAGTGGCAAAGTATGCCTTTATTTTGAGAGTGCAGGTTTAATGAGGGGGGAGGAGGTTGTAGTCCCCTTAACCCCCCTCCCCCCCCCCCCATGTATCCGCAACTAGTAGTCTGTGCTAATGAATAAGAAGTTCTGGAAGATTATGTCTATGTAAGGTAATTGTAATTTATCTCTTACAAAACAACCTGCTCAATGTTGAAAACTTTATCAACTTAGTATCTACACTGACATGGTCCTATAAATTAAATGAATAAGTAGGAACTATTTTTGGTAAATGTTATATTAGGCAGAGATACATTTAAATAATTGAAGCATCATCAATTTCATTAAAATAATCAAAACGCCNAGGCAGAGATACATTTAAATAATTGAAGCATCATCAATTTCATTAAAATAATCAAAACGCCACGATTTCAATCAGGTGGATAATTGACCTCGAAATATATTTATCTGATATCAGAGTAAATATCTGCAGCAGACACCTTTTTCCTCTTCAGTGTCCTACCCTGAACCCGATTCACCGAATATATAAATCAAAAAGTGATGTAAGTTGAAACATGAACGTACGTCATTACCTGTTGAATTGAGAACTCCGTCTCCTGCATTCGCATCTCTCGCACAAGACAGTTTTGGTACGTATCTCACGTACCACCACTCGTCTCTGAAGCTAATGGAACTTTCTCAACACATCTGCTTAAAGATTTTTTCAGCAATATATTTGTCCAGTTAAATTGAAGAATCCATGACATCATGTACGACTAAAGATGTCTCTGCATGTATTTGATTTGATGAATAGCTGATGGACTTAATGTTCCTTAAATTTCCCTACCGGGATCTTGGAAAAAAATGTCTGTGCCCTTTGAGTAATTACGTAACATTTATTATCAGTGAATATTTTCATTTCCTTGCTTTATTTGTCACCGAGACTTTTTTGGTTTAACGCATATTTAGGAGTTTAAGGTTTAAGGGCGACCCGTGGGCGTAGTGTCTAGCGTGCTCGCCTTCTACCTCTTGTGACACTGTTTCAAGCCCTGTAGTTTCTGACCAAGTAGAATTCGCGGTGGTGGACGAAGCGGTGTTTGTGGCAGGTTTTGTCGGGGTTCTCCCGTTTCCCCTGCCTATCATACCACCAAAACATTCACTCATTCACCCCCATGTCATTCATTCATCACCCGCTTCGGGGAGGTGCGCTAGGGAGGGCATCCGGCACCGTTGTAATTCCCCCTCCATATAAAAAAGAGACATATCAACCTCATCTCCGACCCCTACAGACAAGGGAAAAGGAGTTAAGATACATATACGTGTATTTGGTAGTTTCCAAATACTGTAGGACTCGAATTATTCGGATCAATTGGATCGGTCCCGATCCAGATAATCAAATTTCCGGTTACTTGGATTTTTCGCCAAAAAATATTATTTTTAAGGTAAAATGACTGAGAAATGTTGCATAGTTGAGGAAGAACAACACTAATTCGAAATATAATTTGAAAAATAATTTAAATACGTCCACAGTACTTAAAGCAGTACGCTAAAAAATTACAATAGCATAGTAATTAAAGATATAAACATTCCATCGATCCGGATTGGAGTTCGGATAATTGGAGTTCTACTGTACACAGTAGAAAGCAGGAAAAGTAAATGGAATAGATCTAAAATTTTCTTCACATTCAGCCAAATCTTAACGCTAGTCCTTCATCCTCTAACCACAAACCCAACCTCCACTCTCATCCCTGAGAATCGGGCCACCGACCGTCTGTCTCTACCTCCTTCGCCGCCTCCACCGGCACGCGCCACC